>CM023537.1:27998710-28598710 GCA_013350335.1 Chimonanthus salicifolius
AAAGATCAAGCAAGCAAAGAACAAGAGATCAATCAGAAAGAAGTTAGTATCTTAAATGGTATAGTTTTATTTTGAAACAAAAAGAACCATAGGGTATGGCCATGGTGTTTGGCCGAACCCTATGGAGGGAGATTGGAGATGATTTAATGGTTTAAATGGAAAGAAAGAACCATAGGGTTCTGCCATAGTGCATGCCGAACCCCATGGAAAGATTTTATTTAATTGATGGGTTTTAAGATTGAAAACCATCGAGAGTTTTGATTTATTCATTGGGTTTATGATCTTAGATTTTAAATCATAAAAACCTTTGATGGTGGTCGGTTTTTAGATTCAAGAAATCAACGAAAGAATATGGATTGTTTTATGGCTAATTGTTTGGATCCATACTAATGAAAAGAAGGGGTGAGGTTCGGCCATGGTGTATGGCCGAACCCCACCAAATATTAATGAATTGGTGGTTGAGTTTAATGGATCTAAACCATTGAGGAAGGTCATGAACCATAGGGTTCGGCCAAGCACTGGGGTTGTTTTTGGAATGGAGATGGATTTGGTTGCTTAATATGGAAAGATTCCAAATATGGAAGGAGTTCCTAAACTTGAAAGGCATCCAATAATGGAAAGATAGTTTCTAATTTAGGAAACTATCTATCTATAGAAGTTTGTTTAAGATATGAAAGTGTCTATTCTTGGAAATTAGATATTGAAATTAGAAAAATATCTAATTATGGAATCTATATTTGGAAAGCATTCAATTAAGGAAAGGTGGTTTCTAATCTAGAAATTATCTAAATATGGAAAATGGTTACTAATTTGGGAAGTTTCTATTTTGGAAGGAGTTGGCTAAATTAGAAAGCTTCTAATTTTGGATGGTAAAATATGGAAGCCTTCTAATAATAGAAGGTGGAGTTTAATTATAGAAACCTTCCAATTTTGGAAAGGTGGAGATTAAATTTGGAAACTAATTATTTATGGAAGTGTGAATGATGAAAGCCTTTGAATACTATGAATGGATTTTAAAGGAGAACCTTATGAACCATAGGGTTCGGCCATGGTGTATGGCCGAACCCCATGGAGTTGTAATGGTATTTTTAAAGTATGTTAATTGTTTTTGGAAGGTATGATTAAAATGGAAAATCTTTAATTAGAAAGGACCTACTTATGGAAAGAACTTGGAATTATGGATCCAAGATTAGGAAACTATAAATTTTGAAAGTTTCCATTTTAAGGACTTTCTAAGTATGGAAGTTGGTTAATGAAATTGGAAAGTTTCTAATTGTGGACTTTCTAAGTATAAACTTAAGTTATTGAGAAATTATTATGGACCATGTAACGGGTGAAATATTTTAAAAGAAACTATGGGCTATGTAAGCCATGAGTGGCAAAAATTGTAAATACTTGTTAAAGATGGAAGTTTAGCCTTGTATGGCAATAAGGTAATTATATGAGAAATTATTTGGAGAACTTAGATGTTTAGGATCTATGTATTTGGATCTAAACATGGGAGTTGATTGGCGGACCTAGGGTTATGTACTTTGGATTAAAATAAATAGAATATTAACTAAGGTTTGGACCAATGGCATTTTGGCAATTAATGGAATAAATGAGCAAAAAGGGTGAGGCTCGGCCATAGGTATGGCCGAACCCCACAAGTATGGTTTATGGATTTAAATATTGTAAATCAAGTAGGACTTGGTGTTAACTTAATATTATATTATAGGGTAACAGGATCTCGCAAACGGTACGCGATTGGCAATCGATTATTGGACGAAAGACGCAAGCACGCGTTAACGGTCTTTGGTAGGATTCCACCTCTTTGAAACCATGGGTTTATGTACATTGTCTTTATCTTATTTTTGATGAAATTTATATTGCAAATGTTATGTTTCAAAGTATGATTTTATATGCTATGTTTATTTGGATAAAATAGCATGTGTTTTATATGTTTAAAATATGAGCTTTTAAATGCTACGATTTTTGTATAATTGCATAGCATGTGGCATTTGCACATCATGCATGGCATGGGAGGGAAGACAGGCACCCGGAGCCCACACTCCGTCAGAATATCCGTAAGGCAACTGTGGGGCCTCTCATCTCCCACCAGGAGGATTAACTTGACGAGAAAATTCCATCAAGAACGTACTATGCAACCGGAGCCCACACTCCGTCGGAATGTCTGTGATGCGTCTGTGGGGCTTGCTTAGGTGATGAGAGTCCCACCAGGAGGAATACCTTGATTATGAGAATTTCATCAAGAGTATACCATATGTTCTGCGACTTTGGTGATGAGAGTCCCACCAGGAAGATACCTTGATGATGAGAGTTCCATCATGAGTATACCATGTGTTTTGCGATGGGAGGGACTCATTGCATATGATAGCATGGCATGGCATTGAATCGCATGATTATGATCTTTATTGTCATGCAAGGTTTCTGGTTTCATCGGCATGATTGGATCTCAATTATCATACACTGTTTTGGATACAATGTTTTGAAAGTATGAAATGATTTATCATAACTGGTTTTGTTATATGTATTATATCTGGATTTTTGGTACTAACCCATGTGTTAACCCTAACTGGAATTCCTACTGGGCGCGTTGTACTAATGCCCTACTTCTACCCTTTAGTGGATGATGCAGGAAACGAGGAAAACGCTAAACGCAAGAAGGGATAAGCATAGGAGCTCGGAACGCTTTTAGTTTATATTTTGTTTAAGATATTCGTAGGCTTGTATTTGAGTATTTAGAATTCGGATTGTAATAACTTAGATGGATTTGCTATGGTTGGATGTCTTATTGAATAATTACATTATGATAATGATGATTAATGACTTGACGTACTTTGCTAACTGAATGGAATAGAACTTGGTTCTATTATGATTCCGCAGGTTATGATTTTATTCCGCCTGTTGATATTGCTATGTGTGAACCATTTTAGTGGACTGAGTCCATGTACACATAGGGTTGGCCAGTTAAGCGTTGGACTTTAGAAGTTCGGACTTAGCTCGCGTCATGACATCCCGCCCTCTATCACTCTACTCTGTTATAAAAAAAAAAATAGACTCTGATTTACAGGAAGAAGTGAGTGAAAAAGGGCGGGGCGTTACACTTCAACTCGGACATCTCAACTGGTGCCATCCTGTAATGTGGCAATGATACTAGAGCAGTGCCAGGATATAACTTGATCTCAAAGTCTATCTCCCTCTTGGGTGGCAAACCAGGGTGCTCTGTTGGGAATACCTTTGCGTAGTCTGTCACTACTGTCGGAAGTTCAGCCACTGGTGCCTTGTCTAATCAGATGTTGTTCCAAATAAGGTGGTTCAACTCTTCCTGCAGCCTT
This sequence comes from Chimonanthus salicifolius, assembly GCA_013350335.1. Lineage (NCBI taxonomy): Eukaryota > Viridiplantae > Streptophyta > Magnoliopsida > Laurales > Calycanthaceae > Chimonanthus > Chimonanthus salicifolius. The sequence continues at coordinate 28,002,049 of CM023537.1, forward strand.
CTAGGGATGCGCTGTCTGTCAGCATGCACCACATACCGCTTTCCCTCGGGTGACCAAAATATCACCCTACGAAGATGGCAATCAATGTTGGCCTGAAAACTAGCCAACCAGTCCATGCCAAAGATAACGTCGTACTCAGTCATAGCGAGTACCTAATAGTTGAACTCAAATATGAATCTAGCGAGTTCAGTGTTCACTGCCGTGCATATAAGTCCCTAAGATGTGTCTCCAACGGGGGATACAATGGTAAGTGATGTGGACAATTTCTGTACTAATGTACCCGTAGCAGATATGAATGTAGCAGATACAAATGAATGGGATGCTCAAGAATCAAACAACGCAAAGGCATAGGAACTACTAACTATGGCCATACCTTGAATCATGGAGTGATCCACCGCTGCTGGAGGAGCTAAGGTATAAAGCTGTCCAGATCCCGTAGGGTTAGGCGCCCATCCCTCCTGGTTATATGCCCTGGTTCCTCGTGACTGAACTGGTCTGGCTGGAGGGCGGAAGGAACCCCTGGAGTGAGAGAGTCTGCTATTCTGTGGACATTCCCTCTTGAAGTGGCCCTGTTGGCCACACTGGTAACAGGTGTTCCCACCTTGGGGAACCTGAGAGACTGATGCTGATGGGGAGGGCTGGTTGGGACGAAAGCCCCCTATTGGCCTAGTGGAAGGTGAGGGTCTCCCCAGGTTAGGCCGGAACTTCTTATTGGGGCGAAATGAACTTCCCCTACTCTAACCTCGGTGGTTGTCCACAAACCGTCCTGCCTTGGCCATCTCTTGCTTCGCTATAGTGGCCCTGCTGACCACTTCTGCCAGTGTAGGTACCTTGAAGATAGTCACCTTGGCCCTAATGCTCAGTCGAAGGCCCCGCTCAAACTTGCGGGCCCTTCGGTACTCCGTATCCACCATATATAAAGCATAGCAAGAGAGGCGAAGGAACTCCTGGTGGTGTTCTGCCACTGTCATGGTGCCTTGCACCAAAGATTGGAAAGCTTGGGTGTGGCGCTCCTTCTTCTCCTCGGGGAAGTAGTGATCTAAGAACATAGCTGAGAACTGCTCCCATGTCATTGCAGTCCTCTCTCCTTCCGGAATGAGCGCCCGCTGTCGCTTTACTACCTCCCACCATTTGCCGGTGTCATCTATTAGTTGTGAGGAAGCCAACAAGATCTTGTCTTCATGACTCGAGATCTTTAGTAGGGTCAAGATCTAAGTAACTTTCTTCAACCAGTTTTCTGCTCCGATAGGTCCTTCTTTCCCTTTGAAGTAAGGCGGGCGCTGCTACTGGAAATCCTTGACGATCCTCCGGTCATTTGCGTCGCTGGTGGTCGCATTTCCGTTCATGCCCTGTTCGAGAACAGAAGTGACCACCGATTGGACTAAGTTCTGTAACTCCGGAGGCACAACGGGTATTTTCACGTTATTTTGTTCCTCCTCTTGATGAGGTGGTTGTGCCTCCTCTTCCTGATGAGGTTGCTGTACCTCTTCTTCTTGATGAGGTTGCTGTACTTCTTCCTCTACGTGTGTGTTTTGGCGAGTTCTTTTCTTCGGAGGCATTTCCTAAGTCATCGAAAACATTTATTGACTTAGTTCCTTCATAAAGTTGATGTTTTCATATTTTGGCGAAATTGCCAAATAAACACACTTTGTTTTGGAGAAAACTTCCTAAGTATCAAATGTTCTTTTACAATTTGGTGAAATCGGGGAAATTTTCCTATTTTGCTACGTTTTATAAATCCATCACTGTTTCTCAAATTTTGGAAAAAATCCGAATGTTTTCTCATTTTTCGGGGGAAAATTTTCCTATGTATAAAATGTTGTTCCTCATTTTTGGGGAAGTATGCCCTATCTTGCTACGTTTGGTAAATCCAACTTATAGTGACTGTCCTTCCCTTGCTATCATTCATTTTCATCAATGTTGCTCTCAGATTGAATGCTTCAATTTGAGTCTAACGAAGTAAATAAATCCGGCCCCCATGCAGTGGACTCAGAAAGAGTCGCTCAGCTGGGATTCATATCTGTTAGTGAGACATGAAACCGTCTTAATCTTACTTCGAAAGATTCATTCTTCCGATTTCGCTCTGATACCAACTGTAACGCCCCACGCCTTTTCACTATGCGAAAATCAGTGTCCATTTCTTTTTTTTGGAGATAAAGAGTGAGAAAGAGCGCGGGACGTCACGACGCTAGTTAAGTCCTAGTTTCCAAAGCCCGGCCCTTAACTGGCCAACCCTATGTGTGCGTGGAACTAAGTCCACGAGAACGGTTCGCACGTATTAAGTTAAGCTTGTGGAAAGTAAACTTAATGCAGAATTATAATAAGGTCTATCCTACCAATTTTAGATAGCAAGGAATTACATCACTTAATTAATAAATACCTCAACTTAAAATGTCCAAAATAAAAGTCCAAACCGTAGCAAGTAGTCTAAATTATTACAGTCCAACAAGCTAGCTACTCAAATTACATTTCCATAAATAAAACTTAAATAAATCAATCTAGCTCCTTCAAGCTCCTACGCTTGGCTCCGATCACGTCCTTCACTTCCTCCATTTCCTGCGTCATCGTCTAAGATAGAAGTAGGGCGTTAGACAAAGCGCCCAGTAGGTACTCCGAGTAGGGTCAACACATGGATTAGGATAAACAAAACACATAGATATAAGTATCTCAAAACCATGCAAGTAAATGCCATGCCATGGGTGTCATATGCCATGAGTTCCACCCATCATCCATCATCATCACATAATATTCCTCTTGATGGAAAACCCTCATCAAGGTATCCCCATGTTTGTTTATCGGTCGCCCCGACGGAGCGTGGACTCCGGTTACAACCACAATCACATAATGTCCCTCTTGATGGAAAAACCCTCATCAAGGTATCACAATCACGAAGTACCCTCTTGATGGAAAATGCACATCAAGGTATCCCCACGTTTGTTTATCGGTCGCCTCGACGGAGCGTGGACTCCAATTACATTTCAAACATACATCCCTTGGAATCAGTGTTGTCTCCACCCCACAGTTGCTTTATCGGAAATCCGAATAGAGCGCGCACCGCTTGCGAGATCCCGTTACCTTATTACACACCAACAAATCAAAACAATGTTCCAACCATGTCTAAGTCCATAATACATGCCTTAGTGGGGTTCGGCCATACAACATGGCCGAACATCACCCACTTGGTTTTTGGGTCCCTTTTTAATCCTTGGATCATTTTAATCATGTGGGTCCAAGATCAGCCATCCTTTGATTCATTAATCCAAGCACATAAGTTAAATCATTGAAAAGACCTAAGTCCACAAACATTCCCCATGGGGTTCGGCCATACACCATGGCCGAACCCATGGTCCTTCCATTTCCCCCCATTATTTACCTTTTTGCCATTATTTTTTCCATGGCTAAGCACTCCTTTCATTTATACATATCTAGGTCCATAACTGATCCACAAACATGGATCCATAAATGACTCATTGATCATGACATAAAAAGCCTAGGAAATCCCTATCAATGCCTCCATTCCTTAGCTTGATAATCCATTCATTTGAACATTTGATTTCTTCAACATGCATGGACCTACCATGTCCATAAAATGGGTCATGGGGTTCGGCCATACAACATGGCCGAACCATGATGTCTTATTTTCATCCCCCTCTTGAATCATTTGTAACATTAGGTTCATAAATAAGGTCCCTCCATGGTTGGGAGGTTGGGGGGGGGGGGGGGGGGGGGTAAGGGGGGGTTTAATAATGTACTTTGGTCCAATATTTTGCAACCCATAATCCGTTAACATTTCCTCCATCATTTCATGGTCCAAATAGCTCAAGTCCATTAATATTTTCTCCATGGGCTTCGGCCATACAACATGGCCGAACCCATGGTCCATGGTTCTTTACCATTACAACTTTTGAGACCATTAAAAATGATTAACATTCCTCCATTATTTGCCCCATTTAGAACCCCTTTAAAATCACTAACATATATCCATTTAAAACATTTTAAAATCATTAATACCCTTCCATGGGGTTCGGCCATACAACATGGCCGAACCCTATGGTTCATTATTTCCTATAAAAACAACATACATCCATAATTTGTTACCTTGATGGGGTTCGGCCATACATCATGGTCGAACCTCATCCAACCCCTTTTTTTGTCTTTGATGGTTCTCATACAAACACCCTATGGTTTGTCCATGTTCTATCTCATCTCTTCGATGGATTTTAAATCCATGGCCCATAACATTTTGACCACTCTTCAATCCAGGAAAATGGAGTTCCATGGTCTCCTTTAACTCTTTCAAATTAATAAAACACATCAACGTATACTTACCACTTCCGTGACTCCTCCGGTTTCTTTTGCTCCTTCTTGTTCCTTAGCCTTTCTTCTTTCTTTCCTCCTTGATCTTCAGCCAATGTGTGAGCTTGATCAAGATAAAATCTCCAAGGGTGGTTCGGCCAAGAAGGGTGTAGGTTTTGAAAGAGGGAGAGGATGAGAGAATGGAAACCCTAGTCTTTTGTCTTGAGAGGGTGGTCGGCCAAGCTTGAGATCCAATTTTTCTCTAAGTCTTTTCTTCTTTCCCTGAGGGTGAGGGTGGCTAGGAGAGGGAGAGGGAGAGGGAGAGAGAGAGAGAGAGAGTGAGATGAGAGGAATGAGATTGAAAATCCATCTTTCAATCTTGTCTTGGGGTTTGCTTGGGCTAGACTCCACCCTCATCAATGTGGAGTCTTCCCCATGGCCCTTTTGACCAAACAAGAGGGTGCATGCCCTCCACATGGCACACACCACTCCATGCCAACGGTGTTGGCTTGGGTTCCTTTGGTTGTTTGGGTGGTTTCCCTGAGATGAAACCACCACCTCTCTTTGGACCAATGCATGGTCTTGCATGTCCCCATTTCAAGCATCTTGTCTAGCCAAGGAGGGAACATGGCCTCCACATGGCACACCCACCCCATCCCAACGGTTTTGGTTGGCTGGTTTCATCTTAATGGCTTGGTGGTTTCCATGAGATGAAACCACCCACTTGACTCACTCATTTTCTAGGTAACTCACCCCATGTAATGCTACTCATCTCCCAACTCAATCATTTAAATTGATATCTAACTTAGGTCATTACAATTAAATAATTTAATTCCACTTACTATATTTGATCTCCTTTAATTTATCTTTGACTCACCCATGGTTGACCAAGTCAACCATGGCGGTCGGCCCCACATAGGTCTTGGTGCACACGCCACCTCCCTTGATGAGGTGGAGTTGGGTCCTACTTGGCCATGCCACTTGGATAATTCCGCTCCTACATTTGCTCCTCTTTAATTCACCCCTAATTCACCCCTAATTCACCCATGGTTGACCAAATCAACCATTGTGGTTTGCCCCACAAGTGCCTTGGTCCACACGCAACCTCACTTGATAAGGTGGTGTAACGCCCGACCCTTTTCACCGAAAATCAGAGTCTATTTTTTTTTTTTTAAATAAAAAGTGACAAAGGGCGCGGGACGTCACGACGCGAGTTAAGTCCGACCTTCTAAAGCCCGTCCCTTAACTGGCCAACCCTACGTGTGCGTGGAACGAAGTCCACGAGAACAGTTCACACGTAGATGTAAGCTCGCAGAATATAACTTAATGCGGAACATTATAATAGAGACTATCCTACCAGTTTTAGATAGCAAGGAAGTACGCCGCTTTAATTACTAAAATACCCCTAAATTCATAATTATATCTCAAAATGATAATGTCCAAAGTAAAGACCAAACCATAGTAAGAAATCTACATTATTACAGTCCGACGAGCTACACTACTCAAATTACATTTCCAAAATAAATTTAAATAAACTAAGTAGCTCGCTTCTCCAAGCTCCTAAGCTTGGCTCCCGTCTCGTCCTTCCTTTCCGCCGTCTCCTACGCCATCAGCTAGGGTAGAAGTAGGGCGTTAGACAACGCGCCCAGTAGGACTCCGAGTAGGGCTAACACATGGATTAGTGATAACAAAACATATAGATAATATCATATCAAAACCATGCAATTTGGTGCAATGTCATGCAATGGGTGTCCTATGTCATGAATCTCACCCATCAAGCTCATCATCATTGTACAATGTCCCTTTTTCAACCATACATAATGTCCCCCTTGATGGCAAAGCCTCCTCAAGGTATAACTACAAATTCGAATATCCCCCTTGATGGAAGAACCATCATCAAGGTATAATAATAAATACAACATCCCCCTTGATGGAAGAACCATCATCAAGGTATAATAATAAATGCAACATCCCCCTTGATGGAAGAACCATCATCAAGGTATAATAATAAATACAACATCCCCCTTGATGGAAGAACCATCATCAAGGTATAATAATAAATACAACATCCTTGTTTGAATAACCTTATCAACATATCATAGAGCCCATAGTAACCTCCCTGATGAATGAAACACATCAAATATCCCCATGTTTGTTTATCGGCCGCCCCGACGGAGCATGGACTCCGGTTTCATTTCATCCTTCCCATGCCATATCCCTCCCATGTCATGCATGAGATGTAGATGCCATATACCATGTAATATATATGATAGCACAAACCATGGCATTTAAAATCTCATCAATAAAACATATAATTTGATTATCAAAGTAGATCAAGCAAAGCCTAAATATACACATCATAGCCTTAAAACCCATCTTAAAACAATCATATGTTTACCAAAATAAATCAAGGAAAAACCCATACATAACACATAATCCATGGCTTACAAAAAGGTAGGAATCCTACCGAATACCGACTAGCGTCCCTTTACGTTTCCGTTCACGAATTCGGTCACCGATCGCGCACCGATTACAATGTCCCGATACCTTATTACATACGAATAATTAGTCCGTGTTTTTAACCATCATTAAGTCCCTAACTCATGCCTTAGTGGGGTTCGGTCATACACCATGGCCGAACCTCACTATGTAGTCTTGTGGGTCCCGTTTAATCCATTAAATCTTTTAATCCCATGAGTCTAAAAATCAGCCACCCTAGGCTTTATTAATCATACATAAGGTTAATTACTTAGAGCCCCTAAGTCCATGATCATCTTCCATGGGGTTCTTGAATTTGGCCATTATTTACGGTTTTGCCACTACTCCTTTCCATGACTAATCACTTCATTTATCCATGCATAATTAAGTCCATAATTGATCATTAACTCAAATCCATTAGTGACCCATTTAATCATGCCATAACATCATTAACGTCAGCCATTTTATTAACTTAACCCTTATTCATTTAAACACATACATAGCCCCATACTTAGCCCATCAATTGGCTTGTAAAATGGGTCATGGGTTCGGCCATACACCATGGCCGAACCCATGGTGTCTTTCTCCCCATTTTTCTTTGATCCATTCACATCATTTAGATCCATCATAATTCTTTCCATGAGGAGATTCCATCATGCGTTTAAACCACATTGAGTCCATTATCTTAACCACATTCTCTATTCATTCCATGGTTCCAAAATACCCAAGTCCACCAAAATTTCTCCATGGGGTTCATGGTTTATCAACACTTCCACTCCTTTAAAACATTATCTACTACACTTAAAATTCCATTTAAACTATCAACATTTTTAATCATCTTTCCATCTCTTCACCCATTAAAACCACTATTACATCACCATAGGGTTCGGCCATAGACCATGGCCAAACCCATGGTTCATGGTTCATCATTCATTGGTGACATTTAAGACATAAAAACATTAACCTTCATCCATGGATTCCCTCATTTAAAACCCCTTTACAAAATCACTAACATTTAATCATTCAAAATCTTTAAAACCATTAATCATATTCCATGGTTTCCATTCTTCAAGACCTCATTAAAATTCTTAGTCACTATCACCATAAGGTTCATGGTCCATCATTCATTCATGCCTTTTAAGGCCACAAAAAAAATCATTCACATCTTCATGAATTTCCTCATTTACCATCCCTTTAAAAATTGCCATACTTCCATGTTTAAATAAACCATATTACATAATGTCCTTAATGCATCCATTTATTCCATCAAATTTCCAATTTCCACCATTAAAATAAATAATAGCCACATATATATTGATTTACAAATTCCGGGCCATTACAATATGGTCAATGATGGTCAATTGGGCCAAAGATGGTCAAATTGGGCCCAATACCCATTTCGGACCCAATGGGTAAGAATGATTTAAGCTCAAAAAAGGTAAGTAGGTAGGAAATAAATTTAATTGGGCCATGGGCCCAATGGAGATCCAATTAGTTGGAAGGGATTGAATTAATTAATGTGAAAATCACCTAAGTTAATTTTAATTAAACCAAGGTGACATGGTCGAATGGGACCCACCTCCACCTCACCAAGTGAGGTGGCGTGTGGACCAAGGATTGGTGGGGCCAGCCACCATGGTTGAATTGGTCAACCATGGGTGGATACATGGAGGGAATTTGAGAGAATGGAATTAGGTTAAGTGGGGATTAACTAACTTAAGTAATGATCTAATTAATTAAATAATTAAACTAGTTAAAAAGTGGTCAAATGGTCAAAATTGGATGACCAAACCACCTCATTTTCAAAGGCCAAAACCGTTGGCTAGTAGTGGTTTATCCCAACCACCACTATAAAGCATGAAAATCCCATGCTTGGTTGGTGGGAGGAGTTAATGTTGGAGTGTATCTTAAGCAACCAAGGGATAAAGATGACTTTTCATCTCATTCTCTCCATTCCACTCTCATTTCACTCTCTCCCTCTCTTGCTCTCTCATTGTCGTCCCCCACACCAAGGATAAGGAAAGAAGAAAACTAAAAAGAGAAGAAGAGAATAAAGGAGAAGTGCAAGCTTTGGCCCATCACTCCAAGACCAAGACCTTGGGTTAGTTCTTCCCATCTTCTCCTCCTTTTCCTCTCCCAAACACACTCCATCTTAGCCGACCCAAGCTTTGATGTTTTTCATTTGATCAAGCTCATCTTGGCCGACCAATCAAAGAGAAAAAGAAGAGAAAGGGCTAAGGAAATCAAGAGGAGAAAGAAAAACCGGAGGAGTCGTCGGATTGTAAGTAATTCTTAAACAAGAATTTTACATTTTAAGGGTTAAGAGGTAATTATGGAACCCATTTCTTGGATTGGTTGGTGGCCAAATTGTCATGGGCCTTGGATCTCAAATCTATCCAATGAAAGGAGGAAGAATGGGCAAACCCTAATGGGTAAATTAGGTAAAAAAAAAAAAAATAGACTCTGATTTCGGTGAAAAAGGGGCGGGCGTTACAGGAGGAGTTGGACCCCACTTGGCTATGCCACTTGGATTTCCACTCCTACACTTGCCAATGAGATAGACCCTATGTCTTTGATCTTAATTGGGTCCATGACCCAATTAATTCCATCTCTTACCCATTTACCCTAATGTTCAATCATCTTGACCCAGTGGGTCTCAATTGGGCATTTGACCTAATTGACCACCATTGACCCAATTAAATGAAATTAATCCCATCTATGGTCCATTGCCCCAACTTTGATCCATCTACCATCCATTTCATCAAAATTCTTAATTTCAACAATTAAAATAAGTAATGGCCAATATATTTCTTGATTTGAAAATCCGGGCTATTACACTTATTCTTAATCAAGAGTTGAATGGATAACAAATGAATGTATAGAGAGAATGACAGATGGAGAGTGTAGAGACCTCAGATGTTTTCCTTTGGTTCTCCAATTTTCAAAGCTCTACCCACCAAAAGAAAATTCGGAGCATAAATAGGCAAAACCGAAATTTTAAACTTTAAAAGCTCACGATGGGTCATGGCTTGACAATCGATCGTGGGTCGTGTGTGCCAATGTATCGTCGAGTCCAGTCGCTGATGGATCATGCTATAACAATAGTATCGTCCTGTGGGCAACTGAAATTTACAAAATGAAACCAATCCAGAACTCTGGAAATTCCAGCCGACAGGTCGTCACCACAATGGGTCGTGTCTTGTCCCACACGATGGATCATGAAATCCACGGTAGTATCGACATGAGAGTGAACCAGTTTGACAGTCTCTTTCCAACCAGAGCTCTTTGTCAATCCGGATGATGGATCGTATACCCCCAAAGGGTCGTCTTTGTCCAAGGCGATAGATCACCGGGACAGGATGATTTGGCCCGACAATTCATCAGTTTTCCAAGTTAAGTCCACTTGGTTCTGTTGGATGTCAAAGTTCACATAGACTTAATTATAATATCCATTTTGATTCTCTAATCCTATGCAAGGTCTTTCTAGAAGTGTGGGTTCACCCTAGAGTCATCTATGGCCATTTTACCTGAGTGATTTCCATACACATGGTGATGCCTAAAATTTCAATTTGATCTTCCATCATCAATGTTTGATTCAATCTTTACACGACTTAAGTCTTGTTTCATTGCTTCATCCTTATAAGGCTATGTTTCTCTTAAGTCAAGGAATTGACAAATAGGTGACTCGGCAAGCCGAGACACTAACAATATCCCCCTTTGTCAATTAGTGACAAAAACCTAGAAGCTAATGAATACAGACTCGATGACATAACCGCACCCATTACAACTGAGAGTTCCCTTGTGCTTGGATCTGATTATCCCTAGTGGTGGGGTGAATAGGATAATCTACAATTTTGTGTTCTTTTCAAATTTTACTTGATTAACAACAATTTAAAGTACGTAATTGATCAATATTAATCAAGTGCTTGTGTGAGAACAAGAGAATGCACAATTAAGCAAGATTTATAGTGGTTTAGTTTAGACAAACCTATATCCACTGTTGAGACTCACCCCACCTTGGGTTATCTCCAAATTCACTAAGTGGGGACTTACACCCACATTAATAGAATAAGACTTCCACCCATCCAATTGATTGGAAATTTCACCCAATTCTTATCCTTCTATTATTTCTAGTGGTTCGAGAGTAAATCCCTCTTTAGTCCACTTACAAGATAAGATGATTTAAAGTAAATCAAAGAAAGAAGCACTTGCCTTTGAAGCTTTGCAATGTGAAGATGTGCTTCTTGAATCTCTCCCAATGTGATGTTGTATGAAGACTTTGATGCGCCGTCTAGAGCAATCCTTGAGAGGATCTCTAGGAAATTGGGTTACCAATGTCTATCCTAGAAGAGGGTTTAATCATTTTCTCTTAATCTAAATCTAAACCTACTAGAGAGAACAAACCACAACTTTTGCCTTGGGTGTTTGAGAGTTTAACACTAGTAGATGCAGATCATAAATGCTCTCCAAGGGATCCTTAAAATCTCCAATTAACTTGGTATTTATAGAGGCAAAAAGAATTTTCGAAACACAGTTACCCACGATTGATCTTGCACTAGTGATCAATTGTCCCTATTCAAAAGTAACTTCCACCAACCCGACTGTTGAACATTAAATGCACAGTAACGGCACAAAACGGTCGCACATGATTGATCGTCCACACGATTGATCGTGAACATCCTTTGGCGATAGATCGTGGGTTGACGATAGTATCAGCCTGAGGCTATCCTATCTTATCAGTGTTTGTGAGGACAAAACTCATCTGAACACAGGACAACGGGTCTTGACCTGATGTCTCGACCCCGTCTCTGGCGATTGGTCGTGCACCCGATTGATCATGATAGATTCCTCACGAAGGGTCGCAGCTAGAAGATTGTATCGTCCTGAGACCAAACTGTTTTCACATGCCTTGTTCATTCTAAAAAATTGTTGAGTCTAGCTAATTGATCGTGTGCTCGATTGATCGGCCCTATCTCAGCGATGGATCGCATTCACGATTGATCGTCTTGAGACCAGAGTTGTTTGCGGTGCGTTTGTGATGCATGAAGATGTATCATAGTTTTCCATCAGCAGTTCTAGTGAGGACGCATGAATAGGGTAGTGATTGAGTTTGTGACCTGTCGTTTGATCTCCAACAGGTCAAGGTAGAGCTTAAGACCCTCTGGTTTACTACAGTCTATTCTGGTTCCCTAGTGGAAGTGGGATCACATTGCTATGGATTTTGTAACTAGTTTGTAGAAGTCACCTCGAGGGCATGATGTAGAGTGAGTTGGTTGTTTGTGATGAAGGTCGTCAGATAGCATGGTGTGGCCATATCGATTCTTTTAGACTGAGATCCGAGGTTTGTTACTCGGTTCTGGAAGGGCTTGCAGAAAGGCTTGGGAACTCAGTAGTGTTTCAGTACACAGTTCCATCTGCAGACAGACGGTTGGTCGGAGCGGGCCGTTCAATTCTTAGAGGATGTGCTCCGAGTTTGTATTTTGGATCATGACGACAACTAGAAGAGTTGTTTACACTTGGTTGAGTTCGTTTACAACATCTAACAAGTCAGTACCAATATGGCTCCGTATGAGTCTTTCTATGATAGACCATGCAGATCGCCCCTGTGTTGTGCTGAGACTAGTGATACATTGATGTCATGACCATGCAAATCACCCATGTGCTGGGGAGACTACTAAGCAAGTGAGAGTGATTAGGCAAAAATTGTTGTTGTTCCAGAGTTTGCAGAGGAGTTATGCTTTCCATCAGAGGAATGCACTTGAGTTTACAGTTTGGGACAATGATTTCCTTCATATTTCACATCGTCACGAGATTCAGAGATTTGGATTGGGAGGAAACTTGTCGCTGTAACGCCCCGCCCTATATACTATGCTGAAAATCAGAGTCTATTTTTTTTTTTTGTAAATAGAAGAGTGAAAGAGAGCGGGACATCACGACGCGAGCTAAGTCACACTGCTTTGTTCTTCCTCCTCTTGGTGGGATGGTTGTTCATTGTGTTGAGAGTGTTGTTCTTCCTCTTCATGTTGAGATCATTGTTCTTCCTCTTCATGTTGAGATTTTTGTACCTCTTTTTCCTTCCCTGTTTTGTTTTGTCGGGTATTTCTCTTTGGAGGCATTTTTTCCTAAGTCAATGAAAACATTATTGGCTTAGCTCCTTCGTAAAGTTGTGCTTTCACATTATGGGGAAAATTGCCAAATAAACACTCTTTGTATTCTTTGTTTTTGGGGAAACTTCCTATGTATCAAGTATTTGTTTTTCTCAATTTTGGGGATATCGGGGAAATATATCTTAATTTGATATGTTTGATAATTCCAATTATTTTGACTGTACTTCATTTGCTATCATTCCATGTTGTTCTCAGATTGAATGTTTCAGTTTGAGTCTAACGAAGTAAATTAATCTGGCCCCCGTCAGCGAACTCCGAAGAGTCGGTCAGTTGGGATTTTTATCTGTCAGTGAGACATGAAACCGTCTTAATCTTACTTCGAAAGATTTAACTTTCCCGTTTCGCTCTGATACCAACTGTAACGCCTCACCCTTTTTACTATGTTGAAAATCAGAGTCTATTTTTTTTTTGTAAATAGAAGAATGAAAGAGAGCGGGACGTCACGATGCGAGCTAAGTCCGAGCTTCTAAAGCCTGACCCTTAACTGGCCAACCATACATGTGCATGGACTAAGTCCACAAATACGGTTCACACGCATTAAGTTATACATGCGGAGTAAAACATAACTGCGGATTATAATAGAACCTAATTCTATTCCATTTTAGATAGCAAAGTAAACCGTCACTTAACAATGATTATCTTAACTTGAATATCCAAAATAAGCCATTCAAACCATAGCAAAATATCTAAGTTATTACATGCCCAAATGCTAGCTACTCAAATTACATAGTCTATGAGTAACTTAATCAAAATATAAATTAAACATATCCAAGCTCCTATGCTTGGCTTCGATCACGCTTATCATTTCCTTCATTTCCTTTGTCATCCATTAGGGTAGAAGTAGGGCGTTAGACAACGCGCCCAGTAGGTACTCCAAATAGGGTTAACACATGGTTAGTACAAAACATATAGATAACATAATATTAAAAACCATGTAAAACAATGCCATGCCATGGTGTTGCATGCAATGAGTCCCACCCATCACAAACACATGTATCATTTTGATGGAATTCTCCTCATCAAGGTATCCCTACAGTTGCCTTACGGACGCCCCGACGGAGAGTGTTCTCCGGTTACTTCTTGATGGATAATGCACATCAAGGTCTTCCCACAAATGCCTTACGGACGCCCCGACGGAGCGTGGCCTCCTGTTAAAAACATCCCTCCCATGCCATGCATGAGATGTATATGTCCACATGCTATGTAATAGTATAATCATAGCATTAAAACCTCATATTTGAAACATATCATTTTTACAACATAAACCCTCAAAATAAGAAATTAAACCATATTACATGTCCCATGGTTTCAAAGAGGTAGAATCCTACCAATGACTTCTAAAGTGACCTTGCGTTTTAGTCCGGAAACCACTCACGATCGTGCACCGCTTGTGTGGTCTCGTTACCTTTTAACATATCAATCAATTAAACCCATGTCCCCTTTGATTTTAAATCCATAAATATGTCTAGGTGGGGTTCGGCCATGCAACATGGCCGAACCTCACCCACTTGGTTTTAGTCCCTCTTTTGAGTCCTTTGATCCTTTAACTTAAGTCCAAGATCATTTCACTTTTAATCCATTAATCTAATCATACATTAATCATCTAACATACATAAAACCCTATTTCCATAAAAATTCCTTAGTGGGGTTCGGCCATACAACATGGCTGAACCTCACTCCTTTGGTTTTGTGCCCTTAATCCATTGATTTTTCTCAAATTAAATCCAATAACATCATCCATGGGGTTGGGCCATACACCATGGCCGAACCCATGGTCCTTCAATTTTCACCATATTTAATCATACATTTAAGTCCTTTATACCAACTTATATTCCAAAAACACAATCATTGGGGTTCGGCCATACACTATGGCCGAGCCCATGGTCCTTTAATTTCATCACTTTGGCCATCATTTCTAATCATGCTTAAATCTCCATGACCCATTAAAATGGTCCATGGGGTTTGGCCATTCACCATGGCTAAACCCATGATGCCTTATTTCCATGTTCTCTATTAAATCAATTTACCATCTTAAGTTCATAAACAAGTCCCTCCATGGTTGATCCTTTTAAAAACTTATTAAGATCATTAACCAATTTCCTTGGTTTTCATCCTTCAAAAACCCATAACAATTACTAACATACATTGAAGATTTTCATCCTTCAAAATCCATTAAAAATAACCAATGTCCTTCCATGGGGTTCGGCCACACAACATGGCCGAACCCTATGGTTCATCATCTTCTCTTAAGACTACTTAGACCATATAGATTCCTTAATACCTTTTCGTGGGGTTCATCATTGAGTATTTAGCCATAATAAAATTAGGGTTCGGCCATACAATGGCCGAACCATGTCCTTGACCCTCTTTTCTTATTTATGAAATCTTATTGAGCACTTACCTATTCCACGACGCCTCCGGTTTCTTTCACCCCTTCTTGCTCCTTCCCTTCCTTAGCCTCTTCTTCCTTCCTTCTTGATCTTTGGCTGAGATTGATCTTGATGAGATCCCTCGGAGTGGTTCGGCCAAGAGACATAGGTTAGAGATAGAGAGAAGTTTGGGATAGAAAATACTCCAAGTCCTTGTCTTGAGAGTGGTCGGCCTTGTGTGAGAGGGAGAGAGAATGAGATGGAAATTCTCTAAGTGTTCTTGCCTTGAGAGTGATTCGGCCAAGAGAGGGAGAGGGAGAGAGTGAAATGGAAACTCCACTCCTTTCTTGATTAATGACGGTCGGCCAAAGGTGGTGTCCTTTGGTGGCACCCCTTTATAACTCCCATGCCCTTTCACCTCCCTCCTTTATGTTTCATTTGGGGGTTTCATCCATGAGATGAAACACCCATGTCTCCAATGGTGTAAACCTTTGTGTGACCTTGTGTAACGTCCACAAAACTGCCACCTCCCCATTAATGACCCATTTGGGGGTTTCATCCATGAGATGAAGCTCCCATCTCCCAACGTGTAGCCTTGGTTTGAATTGTGTAACAACACAAAAACCGTCATCCTCCCATTACTTATCCATTTTGGAGTTTCATCCCATGAGATGAAACTCCCATGCATCCAACGTGTAGCCTTGACTTGTCTTGGTGGGATGCACCTCTCCACCTTCCTACTCCACTCACTCTTTAACTCAACTCACCTCTTAAATTTAACTCATTTAAAATCAACTCAATCCCTCGATTCCATTTCCAATTTAATTCAGCCCCACTTAATTTAAACTTGAACTCACTTGGTGGTCAACCAAGTCAACCACGACCCATTGGGTCCCAATTGGGCATCTTGACCCAATTAACAATCTTGACCCAATTAAATACATCTCACCCATTTAATTCAATTGAAACATAACCACCACCCGTTGGGTCTTAATTGGGCAATTGACCCAACAACTTGCCCATCTAAGGTCCATATCCAATAATTCACAAATTAAAGGGGCAAATTTCATATATATTGATAACTTGAGAATCCAGGGTGTTACAATCGCCCTGGTACGTTTGACCATTTGAGGTACTAGAGAGGATCAGAGAAGTGACTTACAGACTTGCACTTCCTTCGCGTCTCACCTGAGTATTCAACTTCTTATATGTTCCAACGCTTCGAGAATACTATCATGATTAACTAAGAGGATGTGAAACTTAGCGAATGTGTCACCTATGAGGAAGAACCAGTGAGGATTGAGGATTCAAGAGAGCAGGGACTTCTTGGCAAGACTATCTGCTATCAATTAAATCATCTTAAACACGGATGGATAAGACTTTATGTTGAAAAGGTTAGAGTTATAAGGATTGGTTGAATTTTGTGGCTTGGGGAAAGGGATTGACTTGGTGGCTAAGCAGACAAATTAAGGTATGATTATATGGGATTTTTTAATTTCACATGTGGAGTTTAGGGTTTCTTTAATGCAATGATGAATGAAAGGTAGAGATTAAAAGTTTAAATGAATGAATGGTTGGATGAACAAGATGATGTGGAGGGTTGACCATGTGCAAAATTCGAATGAGGTGTAAATGGATATGGGAAAATCATGTGGATTGCATGGGATTGGGAGATGATGTGTTGATGACAAGGCATATGAGCATGGGTTGGGATAGGGTTGCTTGGGTTCCAAGTTTGGGTTAGATCTAAATGAAGGGTTATGATTACTTTAGGTTTAAATCTCATGGTTCTAAGGATATTTGGTTAAAATAAAGTATATAAATGGGTAGGTTTCAAATGGAGGATTGAGATTTAAAGGTTGATCTATATGATGGATGAAATGCATGGCCTAGATCTAACATCAATTATGTATGCAATGGATTAGGTAAGGTGGCTATAGGGTTTACCTAAGTTTTTATATGAAATGGATGGTCTGGATTTTAGATGATAAATGGATGGTGTTGATGACAAGGAGAGAGACAAGGCATTGCGTGTGTGAATGGGTTATTGGATTGGGTCTGGGTAATTGGGCTTCAAATAGACACTTGGACTTTAGCTCATGAACTTGAACTTGGGTCTGCTGGACATGGACTTGCACAATGGATTGGCCCAACTGTGAATTGCACATGGACTTTCATAGCCTGGCTTAATCCTTGGCATGTGGAGTATAGCTTGGCCCATTTGGAGTGGATCTATGACCCATTGATTTGAATTTCATATTTTGGCCATTGGATTGCAACTTCTCTCTTCCATAATCGAATAATTAAATCAGCACTTAAAATCTAAAATTATTGATTTCATCTAGACTCTCATAATTGGATCCAAATGAACCAATTTACAATTGAAATCGTAAAAGTGCTCAAGAATTAATTATTAAAATTCTGGGTCTTCCAATTTAAGCTCAAAACTTGGAATTTTTTACTAGTTTTTATTGATTTTCCAGTATTTTTCATTTTTATCTACAAAACTAGCAAACAACAATAAATGTATGTGATATATACAAAATTGAAGGCTAACTATTCTTATAATCAGGGGTAAAAATATAATTTTTCATGTCTCAACAGAGACGAAATCACAGAGCTAGGACAAGACCTATCGGTGGCTTTAAGAGGAAAGGGGAATGGCAACCGAAGGAGGGAAGGAGATAATGACCATCAAATCGCGCAAAGGTTACTTAAAAACCTCTTTCTTTGACACAGATGATACATCGTCTCGACGATCAGTCATCTTGCTGATCAATAGTCATCTGGCGATCAATCTCCTCTCGATTTTCAACAACCCACATGGCATACACAAATTATTCTCAACATGATAAGCAATACATATACTAAGAAAACATCTTGCAATTGATCAAATTAAAAATCATTTGTTCAAGCTAAGCACATTGATCAAAACCATGAAAGTATCAAGATATCAAACCATACATCATTCAAATATGCAAAAAAAAACACCATGTTTAACATACTGAAACTGGAATATACCACATGGAAATTTTAGTTTCCATGGAATGAATGGTTTTCCAAGAAAGACTAGTGCTATAGCCAAGAAAAACATAATCTAAGCTTGTAGTCACCAATTTCTCTCTCATGTCCTAACACTTGGGCTATTTGAATTCATTTGCCTCTAGAGTTCAAAGTGCAATGGTTTTGAGATTTGGAAGTGAATTTACAACCAAAGCAACACATGATCAAATGGTGGTCTATCTCCTAGGTAACCAAATGGTTGAGGTTGGTCTCTCATACACATTCCTTTGGGCATACATTGGGGTCCAAACATGGATTCCTTAACTCCTTCAAGACTTGATCAAGTTGTCTTAACATGGAGTCTTGCCTTGGATCCACCTTCCTTGGAGGTAAATGTCTTTTAACTTTAGGCTTTGGTGGATGCATTTTAGGCCTAACATTTGGAGGGTAGATAAGGGTTTTATCTTGCAAGTGCCTCTTTCTAAGGTTTCATTCAAGCTTATAATGTTCAACCTTATAACAATAAAAACTGAAAGTTCCTTTGAGTGCTTAAAACCGAATTATCCTTGGAGGGAGGGAGGGAGGGAGGAGGAAGGAGGGGGGGGGGGGGGGGGGGGGGTGGTGAATAGGATAATGACAAATTTTCGTCCTTTTCAAATTTTACTTAACTAATGTGAAATGAGTGCAAAATTAAATTCTTAATCAAGTGTGTGAGTATCAAGGTATGCAAACCAACAATCAAACAAATGTCTCTAAAAACCAAGATACAAGCATGTATAATGGTTCCGTTAGCCAACCTACATCCACTGTAGAGACTCGTTCATCCTTGAGTTATATCCAATTCATTAAGTGTTGGAGTTACACCAACACAACAGAATAGGATTTCCACCTATCTAATTGTTTGAGACTTTCACCCAATTCCTGTCCCACTAACTTTTATAATGGTTAAAGAGAAAACTATCTCTTTAATCCATTTCACATTCAAAAAAATTATTTTGAAGTAAAAACCTAAAACTACGAAGCACTTTCCTTTGAAGATCTTTGCAACTAAAGATGTTCTCCGTGAATCACTCCCAATGTGAGCTCGAACAATCCCAACGATACACCATGTAGAGCAATCTCAAACCTTGGGAGACTCTAAAAGATTGGGTAATCAATCTCTATCCTAGAAGAGGCTAAAACGTTCTCTCTTAATCTCAATCACTACGGATTGGATACTTGAATGTTTTACTTATGAAAATCCAAGAGAGAATAAGCCTAGATGTTTGCCTTTGATCTTGGTAGTTTTAGTATGAAATTATCCTCAAATAATGCTCTCTCTAGTGGTGGTTGGAACTCCCAAAACAGTGTTGTATTTATAAGCAACACAAGAAATTTTGTTTGACCAAGACACATGATCGATGGTGTACAAGTGATCAATCGTCCATGTTTGAAATCTCATTCACCACCCCAACCGTTGAGCAATAAATGCAAAGTGGCAGTAACAAAACGGTAACCTCATGATTGATCGCCCGTGTTTCTAGCGATAGATCGTGGGTTAACGAAAGCATCGGCCTGAGACTGACTGTATTCTCAAGTGTCAAGTCCCATCCAGGCCTAGGGTGATATGTCGTATGCTCGATGTGTTATTGCCCTGTCTCGGTGATTGGTCGTGCGACTGACTGATCGTGCTATACCACACGAAGGTTCTCTACAAGACGAAAAGATAGTCCAGAGCCTGACTGTATTTTTTAGTGGGTATCTGACCCAGGTTCCATGTGATTGATCGTGAGGGCGATTGGTTGGCCATGTACCCAGATGAAGGCATCATCTGTACGATTTGTTATCCGAGTCTTGACTGTGAATGACAGTCCAAATTTGTCTAAGCCTAGGGCGATCAATCGTATGCATGATAAGATCGGTTCTTTTGTAACGCCCGCCCCATTTTCATCGAAATCAGAGTCTAAATTTTTTTTTTTTTGAAATGAAAGTGACAACGGGCGCGGACGTCACGACGCGAGTTAAGTCCGAGCTTCTAAAGCCCGGTCCTTAATTGGCCAACCCCACGTGTGCGCGGAACGAAGTCCACGAGAATGGTTCACGAGTAGGAAGTAAGCTCGCAAAATATAATTATATACGGAACATTATAATAGAGACTAACCTGCCAGTTTCTTTTTTTTTTAGATAGAAAGGAAGATACATCATTAAATTACTAAAATACCCCTATGTTCATAATCATGTCTCAAAATGATAACGTCCAGAGTATAATCCAAACCATGGCAAGAAATCTGAAATTATTACAAGCCGACAAGTTAAACTACTTAAATTACAATTTTCCAAAATAAAACTTAAATAACTAAGTAGCCGCTTTCCCAAGCTCCTAAGCTTTGCTCTCGTCGCGTCCACCGTTTCCGCCTTCTCCTGCGTCATCAGCTAGGGTAGAAGTAGGGCATTAGACAACGCGCCCAGTAGGACTCCGAGTAGGGCTAGCACATGAATTAGTGATAACAGCATACAGATAATAATATAATAAAACCCATAAAATGAATGCCATGCCATGGGTGCCTATGTCATGTGTCCCACCCATCATCCATGTCATCAAATAATGTCATATCCCCCTTGACGGCAAGGCCTCGTCAAGGTGTCCCCATGTCTGCTTCTCGGTCGCCCCGACGGAGCATGGACTCCGGTTATAGCATATCAAGCTATCCCCATGTTTGTTTCTCGGTCGCCCCGATGGAGCATGGACTCCGGTTATGGTACCTTAGTCTATCCCCATGTTTGCTTCTCGGTGGCCCCGACGGAGCATGGACTCCGGTTATAGCACCTCAGGCTATCCCCATGTTTGTTCTCGGTCGCCCCGACGGAGCATGGACACCGGTTCCTTTATTTTCTTGCCCATGTCGTGCATGAGATGTAAGTGCATTATGCTATGTAGTATATATATATAATTCATATCTTTAATACATATAATCCATAGCATTGGAAATATAAGCCATAGCATTTAAAATATAATCCATAGCATCCATAGCATTGGAAATATAAGCCATAGCATTTAAAATATAATCCATAGCATTGGAAACATAAGCCATAGCATTTAAATTATAATCCATAGCATTGGAAATATAAGCCATAGCATTTAAAATATAATCCATAGCATTTAAAGCCCATCTTAAAATAGATCATATAATTACCAAAATAAAATATGGAAACCATCACATACACATAATCCACGGCTTATAAAGAGGTAGGAATCCTACCGAATACCGATAACGTCCCTTTCCATTTTTGTCTGATAATTCCGGTCGCCGATCGCGTACCGTTTGCGATGTCTCGATACCTTATTATACATTTTCCAAGTTAGTCCATATCTTATCCATGATTAAGTCCCTAACTGATCATAAACCTAGATCCATTAATGATCCCTAACCATGTTACAAGATTATCAAAATCAGCCCTTAACTTTACCTCGTTTCCATTGATTTAAACACAATGCATAATTCCAAGTTTTTGCCCATTAAATATTCTAATGTTTGTGAACCTAAAACGTAGCAACCCTAAGCTCCATTTAATCACTCATAATATCATCTTAATGCACCCAAGTCCATGTCCAACCTACATGGGGTTCGGCCATGGTATATTGTGGCCAATAATTACGGTTTTACCACTACACTTCCATGGTTTAATATCTCCTCCATCCATGTACATTTTTGTCCATGATTCTTCCATATACTTAGATCCATTAATGATATACCAATCATGTCATAGGATCATTAAAATCAGCCCTTTAATTTAACATAATCCCCATTTATCCTACCAGATTAATGGTGACCTCTGAAAAATACTCAAAACTGTACATTTCAGTTCAGTCGACTGAATTAGGAGTTCAGTCGACTGATTCGTTCCTAGCTACAGTTCTCTGCCTTTCCCGCAGATTTTCATTCTACTGAAATACACATTCAGTCGGCTGAAACATGGTTCATACCCTTTCAGTCGACTGAATCACAGATTCAGTCAGCTGACTTTGAATCAGGTTATCTGTTTGTTCAGCCAGTTCATTTTCAGTCGACTAAATCATAGATTCAGTCGGCTGAACTACCAACCAACCATTTACATGTTCAATAAGCATCCCTTCAGCCGACTGAATCATATATTCAGTCCGCTGAAACTTCCAGAACCCTTTTCTTATCCGAGACGTTTGTGTTCAGTTGACTGAATCATCATATTCAGTCGGCTAAAACTCCCAGAAACTCCTATTTTCAGCCACCATTAGTTCAGTTGACTGAATTCCTTATTCAGTCGGCTGAACACCCAGAAACTCGTTTCTGATTTGTCCATCATCAGTTCAGTCAACTGAATCAAAGATTCAGTCGACTGACTGTTTTGTCAGTCTTTTCCATTGTATATTTTGTACACCCTTCCTTCATGATTTCCTTAAAAAAGCATAACATCTTGTTTGGAGATACTTACCAATCCGTGGCTCTCCCGGTTGTCTCTTGCTCATCTTGTTCCTTAGCCTTTCTCCTTTTTCTTTCTCCTTGATACTCGGCCAATGGTGAGCTTGATCAAGATGAGATCACCAAGGTTTGGTTCGGCCAAGGTGTAGTAGGTTTGAGAGGGAAAAAGGAGGAGAGAATGGGAAAATATCTCAAGTCTTGGGTCTTAGGAGTATGGTCGGCCAAGCTTGGGTTCTCTTCTTTCCTTCAAAGTCTCTTTCTCTTCTTTTCTCTTTGGTGTTTTCTTTGGAAGAGAGGGGAGGACGGTTTTGGAAGAGATGGAGAGATGGAGAGAGTGAGTTGAGGGAAATGAGATGGAAAACCATCTCCCATTTAGTCTTGGGCTTGACTCCATCGACCAACCATCATGGAGGGGGGGTATGGCCTTGCATGCCCCCAATCTTAGGGCCATTGTCCCCTTAGTGGGGGTGGTTGGGATGAGGTGGAAGCACCACCCATTCCAACGAATTTGGTGAGTCAAATAAGATGGAAATCATCTTGATTCACCCCTTTTCCTATGTGACTCACTCCCCTCTTGACTCAATTATTTAATTTGTTACTTAACTTAGGCCCTTTAATTTCATAATTTAATTTCTATTTATTTCCCTTCAATTCCTTGATGAATCCACCCATGGTTGACCAAGTCAACCATGGTGGCCGGCCCCACCAATTCCTTAGCCAACCCGCCACCTCACTTGATGAGGTGGAGGTGGGTCCCACTTGGTTATGCTAGTTTAATCATCTCATCATTACCTTAGGGGGGGTTTAATTCCAATCAATTGGGTCACCATTGGGCCCATGGCCCAATTAAATTATTTTCTATCATTTACCTTAGAGTTTGAATCAATTTTGATCCATTTGGTCCCACATGGTTATCGGGCCCACTTTGACCAATATTGACCCTTTAAATGGATTCCATCCAATCCATGGTCCATTGGACCATACTTGGGCCTTTGCCCCAAAATTTGGTCCATTTAACATCCATAATATCAAAATTCCAATTTTTCCATTATTAAAATAAATAAATACCATATATATGTTGATTTAAAAATTCGGGCTATTACAAAAGAATCCTCTTTTGAAATTTTCGTCCCGAAAATTCGAGCGAAGTAGGGGTTCAAAACAACTCATGCAAAGAGTTCCGAATGAGCGGTTTTCATCTCCGACTCAAGTTCCCAGCTGGTCTCTTCATTGCCATGTCGTTCCCATACCACCTTGATGAACTGAATGGCACGGTTCCGCAGCACCCTTTGTTCGCTCCCGATCACTCTAACCGGCTTCTCCACATATGTCACATCGCTTTGTACATCGATGTCTTGAACATTCAACACATGAGAAGGATCGGGGTTGTACTTCCTCAGCATGGACACATGGAATACATCATGTAGAGCTGATAATTGTGGAGGGAGTGCCAACTGGTAAGCTACCCCTCTCCCCCCCCCCAACCTTTTCAGGATCGGAAACAGTCCCACAAATCTAGGCGATAGTTTCCCCTTCTTCCCGAACCTCATGTGCCCCTTCCGTGGTGAGACTTTTAAGAACACTAAGTCTCCCTCCTCAAACTCGAGGAACCTTCTCCTTTTGTCGGCATAACTCTTTTGACGACTCTGTACAGTGAGTAGATGTTGCCGTATCAGCTTAATCTGTGTTGTAGTCTTTGCAACCAAATCCGGTCTAATCAATGCAGGCTCACCGGCCTCTGTCCAATACACTGGTGATCTACACGGCCTACCATACAAGGCCTTAAAGGGAGCCATCTGGAGGCTTGCCTGGTAACTGTTATTGTAAGAGAACTCCACCAGTGGCAAATGATCTTCCCATCCGCCCTTGAAGTCTAGCATGCATGCTCTCAGCATATCCTCCAGTGTCTGTATCGTCCTCTCTGACTGTCCATCAGTCTATGGATGAAATGCTGTGCTAGTCAATACGTCGGTCCCCATAGCCAACTGCATGCCCTGCCATACTCTGCCGGTGAATCGGCCATCCCTGTCGGACACAACAGACTGGGGAATACCATGTAACCTGATGATCTCTCAGATGTACCGTCGACCAAAGTCTCTGATGAATCCGTCATCTTGATGGGAAGGAAATGTGCAGAGTTGGTCAACGGGTCTCTACGACCCATATCGTATCGTTGCCCTTTGATGACCTTGGCAACCCTGTTACAAAGTCCATGGATATGTGCTCCCATTTCCATTCTGGCACCGGTAAGGGTGCGAGTAAGCCCGGTGGTTTCCGATGTTCTGCCTTAACTTGCTGACAAGTTAGGCAACAAGCAACAAATGCTGCTACATCTTTCTTAAGTCCATGCCACCAACAGTGCCTCTTAAGATCATGATACATCTTGGTGCTGCCCGGGTGGATAGAGAGTTTGGTTTGGTGTGCTTCAATCAGCAACTCTCTTCTGCAATTCTTACGCACATATGTCCTACCTCGGAACATAAGACCCTGTCCTTGTCGTAACTCCCATTCCGGTACAACCTCACCGGTAGACATCTTAGCCCAAATCTCCTCTACCTCTGGATCTGTCCGTTATTCCCCTTCAATCTCAGATACCATGTTGGATCTTATGATCAGATTATATATGGTCCCATGATTATTGAGGTAGAGTTTAAACTCTCTGATGGTATTCAATACCTCCCATTCCGTCCTGATCAAGCTGGCTACTGTCGCATGTGACATGCGGCTGAGGGCATCCGCCACTTTGTTCGCCTTGCCAGGATGATACCGAAGTGCGAATTCATAATCCGCCAGATATTCCATCCATTTGCGCTGTCTCATGTTGAGTTCCTTCTGATCAAATAAGTACTTCAGGCTCTTGTGATCCGAGAACACCTCAAACTTTTCACCATAAAGGTAGTGTCTCCAGCTTTTGAGAGCGAAGACCACTGCTGCTAGTTCTAGATCATGGGTGGGATAATGGCGTTCATGAATTTTCAACTGTCTTGATCCGTACGCCACCGCACGATTACCTTGACTGAGTGTACACCCCAGTCCCTCACCGGAGGCATCACAGTACACCTCATAATTTCTGCCTCTTTCCGGCAAGATCAGAATATGAGCGGTCGTAAGCCTCTCCTTTAGCTCCTCAAATCTCTGATTGTATAGGTCTGACTACTCAAATTTGACTCCTTTCTGAGTGAGTCGGGTAAGTGGGGCTGCAATCTTGGAGAAGTCCATGATGAATTTTCGGTAGTAACCGGCCAATCCCAGAAAACTGTGGATCTCAGTCACATTCGTCGGCGTTTTCCACTCCTTCACTGCTGCTACTTTAGCCGGGTCCACGGCTATACCTTCCTCTGTTATAATGTGCCCCAAGAAGTTGACTTCAGATAGCCAAAATTCACACTTGCTGGCTTTCGCATACAATTGGTTCTTCCTCAAGGTGTCTAAGACTATCCGCAGGTGCTCGGCATGTTCCTTCTGACTTTTGGAATAGATCAGAATATCATCAATGAATACAATCACAAACCGATCCAAGTAAGGACGGAATATCCTATTCATTAGGTCCATGAATGCCCTGTCTGTCAGCGTGTACCACGTACCGCTTTCCCTTGGGTGACCAAAATATCACCCTACGAAGATGGAAATCAATATGGGCCTGATATGTAGTCAACCAGTCCATGCCACATATAACATCGTATTCAGCCATGTCGATTACTAAATAGTCAAACTAGAATCTGAATCCCGCGAGTTCAGTGTTCAATGCCGTACATATGAGTCCTAAAGATGTGTCTCCGATGGGGGATACAATGGTGAGTGATGTGGACAGGTTTTGTACTAATGTGCCCGTAGCAGATATGAATGCGGCAGATATAAATAAATGTGAAGCTCCAGAGTCAAATAATGTAACAGCATAGGAACTACCAACTACAGCCATACCTTGCATCACCGAACGATCCACCGCTACTGGAGTCGGTATGGTGAAAAGTCGTCCAGACGCTGTAGGGTTTGGCGCCCGTCCTGCTTGGTTGTATGTTCTGCCCCCTCGCAATTGAGTTGGTCTAATCGGAGGGCAGAAAGAACCCCTGGAGTTAGAGGGTCGGCTGATCTGTGGACACTCCCTCTTGAAGTGGCCCCTGTTGGCCACACTGGTAACATGTGTTCCACCCCCGGGAACCTGTGTGACTGATGCTGATGGGGAGGGCTGATTGGGGCGAAAGCCCCCTGTAGATCCCGTGGAGGGTGAGGGTCTGCTAGAATTCGGGCGGAACTTCTTGTTGGGTTGAAATGTGCCCCGCCCACTTTGCCCTCGGCGGTTGTCAAACCGTACTATTTCATTCAACTCCCGCTCTGCTATGGTGGCCCTGCTGACCGCCCCTGCCAGTGTAGGTTCCTTGAATATTGTCACCCTGGCTCTGATGTTTGGTCAAAGGCCCCGTTCAAATTTGCGGGCCCTCCTGTGTTCGGTATCCACCATATAAAATGCATAGATGGATAGACTGAGGAACTCTCTGTGGTATTCTGCCACAGTCATATTACCTTGCACCAACGATAGGAAGGCTTGAGTCTGGCGCTCTCTTTCGTCCTCCAGAAAATACTGCTCCAGAAAAGTGGCTGAGAACCATTCCCATGTCATGATGGTCCTTTCCCTTTTCGGCACCAGAGCTTGCTGTTTTTCCACAATTTCCCACCAACTACTGGCATCCTCGATCACTTGAGAAGTGGCCAGTAAGATCTTATCAGCGGGACTGGAGATCTGGAGCAAATTCAAGATCTGAGTGATCCTTTTTAACCAATGCTCCGCTCCGACAGCCCCTTCTTTTCCCCTGAAGTAGGGAGGGCGCTGTTGTTGGAAATCTCTAACCATGTTCCGTTTGTTGGAGTCGCTGGTGGTTGCGTCCCCATTCAAGTGCTGTTGGAGAACAGAGGTGACCACTGCTTGAACTAACTCCTTCAGCTCGGGAGGCACAACACGTATGTTTACACTATTTTGTCCCTCCTCTTGATGAGGCGGTTGTACCTCCTCTTCCTGACAAGGTGGTGGTACCTCTTCTTCTACCCATGGGTTTTTACGAGTTCTTCTTTTTTGCGGCATTTCCTGTAACACCCCGATTTCTCAATAAGATGAATATTTACGAAAATGCCCCTGGATTGGTAAATTTATTAATTATGATGTTAAATGAGAAAATAGTGGGGCCCATTGTTCAAATTAAGATCCTATGAACATATTATAAGGGTCAAATTATAACGGATGAATAATGTACATCAAATTAGGTCAAAATGGTTAATTGGGTCAAAGAATTCTCAACGGTTGGAATAATTACGAAAATGCCCCTGGATTGGTGAATTCAATAAATGTGATTGTAAACAAGGAAATAGTGGGGCCCATTGCTCAAATTAAGATCATATGAGCACATTATGAATGTCAAGTTTGATTGGATGGGTAATTTCTCAATGAAGTGGATAAATTACGAAAATGCCCCTGATGTGTTAAATTAATTATTTTGTGATGTTAAGTAAGGAAATGGTATGGCCCATTGCTCAAATTAAGATCATATGAGCACATTATGAATGTCAAGTTTGATTGGATGGGTAATTTACATCAATTGGGTCGAAAATGGCTAAATGGGTGAAAGGGCCCAAATGGGACCCATCGGGTCTTACTGGATTATTTGACCGCTTTGTGATTTTAAATTAAATGGGGTTAAGCCTATTTGATTGGAAATCAAGTGGAGAAAAAATGGGTAGGCTTGATCCATATGTAAAAACCAATTAGAAATGACCAAAATACCATAATTGGGTCATGGAGTCAAAAACGGGTCAAGGAGCTAAAAGTGGACCCAACGGGTCGAGTTGACTATGGTTGACCGTGTGGACCCTCTAGGGAGCTAAAACACGAGTTAAATCAGTTGAGTGGAACTGAAATGAGTTGGAATTAGATCAAGGGTTGAGTTAACTCATGTGCATTGAATGAAATGCATTAATTATAGTGAGTTGGACATTGAGTTGTGTGAGTCAAAAATGGAAGTCAAATGGGCTGAAAATTCAGTGAGTTAAGTGGAATATGAGGAGGTGTGGTGATCTCAAACAAATCAAAACAAGTCCCACACTTTGGGGACTTGTTATGGAGAGTTTCATGCAAAACATTAAATGGAATATGGGAGGTTTCTATTCCATTTGGAAACCCCAAGCCTTCAATGTTGGAATGCCAATGGGTGCATTTGTTGGCAGCAAGTATCCCATTGGTTTAGGCAAGAATTGATGAGGAAGTGGACGGGTTTTGAGGGCTGAATTATTAAAGGAAACAAACACCATCTTGGCCATTTTTCACCATTGAAAAGCCAAGATTCTCCATCTCTCTCTCCCTCTCTCCAATTCATTTGCTTAAGTGGAACAGCAGAGGTTTTTAGCATCAATTATTCAAGCTTAAACCAGCAAGGAATTAAGAAAGAAGGAAGGAAATAAGAAGGAAAGGAAGCAAGGATCAAAAGGCAAGACAAGAGCTTGGAATTTGGTAAGTGTTTCATGGACTTTTGGATTAATAAAGTGGGGTATGTATTGGGCCATGGTCATGGCCGAATACACCAGTGTTTAACCTTCATTATGAAGGATTTAAAATGGTAAAAAAATAACCATTGGGTTCAGCCACCATGGAGGGCCGAACCCCATGTAAGAGATGGCTTGGTTTTCATGTTTTGAAACATGAAAACCATGGATTTTGTGGACTGTTTTTGGGTTTTGATTTAAGATTTAAATACACGTTTTAGAATGGTTAAAAAACATGGATCTGATTGACATAGGGACTGAAGTTTATCTGGTCTAAAATCAGTGGATTAAAAGATGGAAATGGACCATTGGGTTCGGCCACTTAGCATGGCCGAACCCCATGAAAACAAGTGGCTAGTTTTGATGGTTTTTAGAAGTTAAAACCATATAAGTTGGGACTGATGTTAGATGTTTGTAATAGATTTAAAATACATGTTTTAAAGAGGGTTAAAACATGGGTTTGGATATCAGAAAAGGTGGAAGTTACGTGGTCTAAATCAGTGGATTAAAATTGGAAAAAATGGACCATGGGGATCGGCCATCTTGGATGGCCGAATCCCATGGAGTTGTGTTGATTTTGGATGTTTGTTTGAAAGGTAAAACCTGATTTTTATTTACTGTTATTACATGATTATCTGAGGTTTAAAAACAGTAAACATAACCATTGGGTTCGGCCACCATGGAGGGCCGAACCCCATGTAAAAGAATCTTGGTTTTCATGTTGGGAAACATGGAAACCATGGACTTTTATGGACTGTTTGGATGAATTTAATTAGAGGGTTTCTAAGAGATATAAGGGCAGCAAAAGGGTACTGATATTGCATGATTTAAATAACACCTAATGCATGTTTGAAGGATCAATTCATGGACATAGGGTTCGGCCAACTTGAATGGCCGAACCCCATGAAAGAGATTGATGATTGTTGTGAAATCAAAGAGTTAGAAACCATGCAATACCATGGGGTTTCTATAGGAGTTTAAATAGAATTAGGTTTGCTGTTTTTATGCCTAAGATACAGGATAAATGATGAAAGATTATTAGAAGAATTGAATCCCAAAGAGCCATGAGGTTCGGCCATGTGAATGGCCGAACCCCATGGGTTGCTTTATGGTTTTTATTTTGTTTACTTAGGGTTATGGTTACTGATTTGGGTCAGCCTTTGGATGGCTGAACCATGTATTGATCATGGTTGAATTAGCATGATTAAACCATGAGTGATCATGGTGATAATCAGATCAAGAGAACCATTGGGTTCGGCGATGTGCATGGCCAAACCCCATGGGGCTAGCTTTGGGATGAATGGACCAAGATTTATGGGTTTTCCTATGTATGTTAAATGAAATAAGCTTGCTGTTTTGGGTTGGCCATGGGATAGTTGAACCTTGTAGTTAATATGGCTAAATGGTAGAGCCTAACTTGTAAACAAATGATGGGATCATTGTGTAGGAGGATCATAGGGTTCGGCCATTGATTGTTTTGTTGGAGATTATGACTTGGTTGTATGAGTTGGATTAAGTAAACATATGGATTTATCTTTGGACTTAGTGATAAGTAAATAACCAGCCACTAAGGTAGATTACTTTTATGAACTTTGATTATGAGCAAGATTAGACATTGGTTATACCAATGGCAAATCTGTGAATACAAGTCAAACGAAGGGATTGATCAAAGGACTCACATGATGTAGTTGGGTCTTAGATATGAATGAACAAGTAAGTGATAGTATGATTTATTGATTGTTATATGGATAAGGTACCGGAAGTTGAATGACGTGCGAGTCGTGACCGGGTGACGCGAAAGAAAGATCAAGTACTGAAGTGAATCTTCAGTAGGTTTCCTACCTTTATTGTAACCACTATTTCATATGCTGTTTTATGTTGATTTCGATAACTTATATGATTGTAAAGTTATGTTTCTAAATGACATGTTTGCATAGACATCTCATGCATGGCATGGGATGATGGTGTTGTAACCGGAGGCCACACTCCGTCGGGGCGTCCGAAAGACCACTGTGGGGTACCCTGATGATGAGAATCCCATCAGGAGGAATCCGGAGGCCACACTCCGTCGGGGCGTCCGAAAGACCACTGTGGGTTACCTTGACGATGAGAATCCCGTCAAGTGATGGCTATGTTGAATGGTGATGGGTGGGACTCATTACATGTTCATTTCATACATAGCATGTTTTTATGGAATTTTGTCTCACATGTATTATTATTATATTATTTGCATGTTTTTGACTAACCATGTGGTAGCCCTGATTCGGGAACCTACTGGGCGCGTTGATCTAACGCCCTAATTCTATCCTCAGAGGAGATTGCAGGTACAAGCAAGGGGAAAGGAAAGGTCATTGACCAGGAGGGGAGCTGAGCCTAAGTGCTTTAATGATGGATTTGGATTACGTTATATTACTGTCATTTGAATACTATTGTTGGACATGTAATAATTCGTTATTTGCTATGGTTTGATTAGGATAATAACCTGTGGATGGTTGATCTATGTTATTTAATATTTAAGACTGTTACTTGCTATCTCGTCTTTCTATTCCGCAATTATCTAGATTATTCCGCATGTTGATGTTAGTTCCATGTGTGATTCACTATCATGGTCTATTCCATGTACACATGGGTGGCCAGTTAAGGTTCAGACTTGGGTAGTCTGAACTTAACTCGCGTCGTGACGCCGCCCGCTCTCTTCCGATGTTTATTTTAAAAAAAAAAAAAATTAGACTTTGAAATTCTCGGAAAGGGCGGGGCGTTACATTTCCTAAGTCATTGAAAACATTTATTGACTTAGTCCCTTCATAATGTTGGCGCGTTCATATACATTTAGTTTTTGTGAAAAATTTGCCAATATCGATATACTTAGTCTTTGAGGGGATAATTTCCTAAGTATTATGTATTGTCTCTCATTTTGGGGGAAAATTGCCAAATATGCATACTTTTTTTTTTTTTGGGGGGAAAAATTCCTAAGTATTTAAGTATCGTTCCTTTTGGTGAAATCGAGGAATTTTTCCTACGTTTGATAAATCCATCAATGTTATAATGATTGTCTTTCCCTTGCTATCATTTCCTTACGTCAAATGTGGCTCTCAGAATGAATATTTCAGTTTGAGTCAATCGAAGTAGATTAACCCAGCCCCCGTGCAGCGGACTCCGAAGAGTCGGTCAATTGGGATTCTTATCCATCAGTGAGACGTGAAACCGTATTAATCATACTTCGAGAGATTCATTCTTCCGATTTCGCTCTGATACCAACTGTAACGCCCGCCCCATTTTCACCGAAATCAGAGTCTAAATTTATTTTTTATTTTTCATTTTATTTTTTGAAATGAAAGTGACAACGGGCGCGGACGTCACGACGCGAGTTAAGTCCGAGCTTCTAAAGCCAGGCCCTTAACTGGCCAACCCCACGCGTGCGCGGAACGAAGTCCACGAGAATGGTTCACGCGTAGGAAGTAAGCTCGCGGAACATAATTATATGCGGAACATTATAATAGAGACTAACCTACCAGTTTTTTTTTTTAGATAGAAGGGAAGATACACCATTAAATTACTAAAATACCCCTATGTTCATAATCATGTCTCAAAATGATAACGTCCAGAGTATAATCCAAACCATGGGAAGAAATCTGAAATTATTACAAGCCGACAAGCTAAACTACTTAAATTACAATTTTCCAAAATAAAACTTAAATAACTAAGTAGCCGCTTTCCCAAACTCCTAAGCTTGTCTCTCGTCGCGTCCACTGTTTCCGCCTTATCCTGCGTCATCAGCTAGGGTAGAAGTAGGGCATTAGACAACGCGCCCAGTAGGACTCCGAGTAGGGCTAGCACATGGATTAGTGATAACAGCATACAAATAACAATATAATAAAACCCATAAAATGAATGTCATGCCATGGGTGCCTATGTCATGTGTCCCACCCATCATCCATGTCATCAAACAATGTCATATCCCCTTTGACGGCAAGGCCTCGTCAAGGTGTCCCCATGTTTGCCTCTCGGTCGCCCCGACGGAGCATGGACTCCGGTTACAGTATATCAAGCTATCCCCATGTTCGTTTCTCGGTCGTCCCGACGGAGCATGGACTCCGGTTATAGCACCTCAGGCTATCCCCATGTTTGCTTCTCGGTCGCCCCGGCGGAGCATGGACTCCGGTTATAGCACCTCAGGTTATCCCCATGTTTGTTCTCAGTCGCCCCGACGGAGCATGGACTCCGGTTCCTTTATTTTCCTGCCCAACCCGTGCATGAGATGTAAGTGCACTATGCTATGTAGTATATATATATATTTCATATCTTTAATACATATAATCCATAGCATTGGAAATATAAGCCATAGCATTTAAAATATAATCCATAGCATCCATTGCATTGGAAATATAAGCCATAACATTTAAAATATAATCCATAGCATTGGAAATATAAGCCATAGCATTTAAATTATAATCCATAGCATTGGAAATATAAGCCATAGCATTTAAAATATAATCCATAGCATTTAAAGCTCATCTTAAAATAGATCATATCATTACCGAAATAAAATACGAAAACCATCACATACACATAATCCACGGCTTATAAAGAGGTAGGAATCCTACCGAATACCGTTAATGTCCCTTTCCGTTTTCGTCCGATAATTCCGGTCGCCGATCGTGTACCGTTTGCAATGTCTTGATAGCTTGTTATACATTTTCCAAGTTAGTCCATATCTTATCCATGATTAAGTCCCTAACTGATCATAAACCTAGATCCATTAATGATCCCTAACCATGTTACAAGATTATCAAAATCAGCCCTTAACTTAGCCTCATTTCCATTGATTTAAACACAATGCATAATTCCAAGTTTTTGCCCATTAAATATTCTAATTTTTGTGAGCCTAAAACGTAGCAACCCTAAGCTCCATTTAATCACTCATAATATCATCTTAATGCACCCAAGTCCATGCCCAACCTACATGTACATGGCCGAACCCATGGTTCTTCATTGTGGCCAATAATTACGGTTTTACCACTACACTTCCATGGTTTAATATCTCCTCCATCCATGTACATTTTTGTCCATGATTCCTCCATATACTTAGATCCATTAATGATTTACCAATCATGTCATAGGATCATTAAAATCAGCCCCTTTAATTTAACATAATCCCCATTTATCCTACAAGATTAACAGTGACCTCTGAAAAATACTCAAAACTATACATTTCAATTCAGTCGACTGAATTAGGAGTTCAGTCGACTGATTCCTGCCTAGCTACAGTTCTCTGCCTTTCATGCATATTTTCAGTCGACTGAAATACACATTCAGTCGGCTGAAACATGGTTCGTACCCTTTCAGTCGACTGAATCACAGATTCAGTCGGCTGACTTTGAATCAGGTTATCTGTTTGTTCAGCCAATTCATTTTCAATCGACTGAATCATAGATTCAGTCGGCTGAACTACCAACCAACCATTTACGTGTTCAATAAGCATCCCTTCAGTCGACTGAATCATATATTCAGTCGGCTGAAACTTCCAGAACCCTTTTTTTATCCGAGACGTTTGTGTTCAGTCGACTGAATTATCAGATTCAGTCGGCTGAAACTCTCAGAAACTTCTATTTTCAGCCACCATTAGTTCAGTCGACTGAATCCCTTATTCAGTCGGCTGAAACACCCAGAAACTCGTTTTTGATTCGTCCATTATCAGTTCAGTCGATTGAATCTTTGATTCAGTCGACTGACTGTTTTGTCAGTCTTTTCCATTGTATATTTTGTACACCCTCCCTTCATGATTTCCTTAAAAAAACATAACATCTTGTTTGGAGATACTTACCAATCCGTGGCTCTCCCGGTTGTCTCTTGCTCCTCTTGTTCCTTAGCCTTTCTCCTTCTTCTTTCTCCTTGATACTCGGCCAATGGTGAGCTTGATTAAGATGAGATCACCAAGGTTTGGTTCGGCCAAGGTGTAGTAGGTTTGAGAGGGAAAAAGGAGGAGAGAATGGGAAAATATCTCAAGTCTTGGGTCTTAGGAGTATGGTCGGCCAAGCTTGGGTTCTCTTCTTTCCTTCGAAGTCTCTTTCTCTTCTTTTCTCTTTGGTGTTTTCTTTGGAAGAGAGGGGAGGACGGTTTTGGAAGAGATGGAGAGATGGAGAGAGTGAGATGAGGGAAATGAGATGGAAAACCATCTCCCATTTAGTCTTGGGCTTGACTCCATCGACCAACCATCATGGAGGGGGGTATGGCCTTGCATGCCCCCAATCTTAGGGCCATTGTCCCCTTAGTGGGGGTGGTTGGGATGAGGTGGAAGCACCACTCATTCCAACGAATTTGGTGAGTCAAATAAGATGGAAATCATCTTGATTCACCCCTTTTCCTATGTGACTCACTCCCCTCTTGACTCAATTATTTAATTTGTTACTTAACTTAGGCCCTTTAATTTCATAATTTAATTTCTATTTATTTCCCTTCAATTCCTTCATGAATCCACCCATGGTTGACCAAGTCAACCATGGTGGCCGGCCCCACCAATTCCTTAGCCAACCCGCCACCTCACTTGATGAGGTGGAGGTGGGTCCCACTTGGTTATGCTAGCTTAATCATCTCATCATTACCTTAGGGGGGTTTAATTCCAATCAATTGGGTCACCATTGGGCCCATGGCCCAATTAAATTATTTTCTACCATTTACCTTAGAGTTTGAATCAATTTTGAGCCATTTGGTCCCACATGATTATTGGGCCCACTTTGACCACTATTGACCCTTTAAATGGATTCCATTCAATCCATGGTCCATTGGACCATACTTGGGCCTTTGCCCCAAAATTTGGTCCATTTAACATCCATAATATCAAAATTCCAATTTTTCCATTATTAAAATAAATAAATGCCATATATATGTTGATTTAAAAATTCGGGCTATTACATCTTTCCCAACAATACATTGTGAATACGAATGTATCCTCCTGAGATCTGATGTATTTGACATTCAATTTCATCTCGAACCCTTAACTTTCCTGACGACTGGTCGCATGACCACGA
This sequence comes from Chimonanthus salicifolius, assembly GCA_013350335.1. Taxonomy (NCBI): domain Eukaryota; kingdom Viridiplantae; phylum Streptophyta; class Magnoliopsida; order Laurales; family Calycanthaceae; genus Chimonanthus; species Chimonanthus salicifolius. Next base: position 28,038,354 of record CM023537.1, read on the forward strand.
TTGATCGTCCTGCCATATGGCGATAGGTCGCCGACACGATGTGTCATCCATGACAACAGATTTACTTGTTTCCAAGTTGGGTTCCACTTGGTTTTAATCACATTTTAGGCTAGCTTTGTCTTCCGTACATGATGTCTAAGCCTAGGGATGGTCCACTATAGGTTTGGGTTCCACCTAGTGGTCATCTATGGCCAATTACCTTCTGTGATTGCCATACACATGTTGATCCGTTGAGTGTTCATGCTTCAACCAACACTCGAGTCTTGAGTCTTGAGTCTTAAGCTTCTACTATTCAAGGCATTGCTTCACCTAAGTCACTAAATTGAAAAACAGGTGACTCGGCAAGCCGGGGCACTAACAAAAACATTTCCCTTTGGGGGATTTAGGTACATTACCCTTAACAATAACCCTTTGGCCAATAGATCCATCGGTTTCCAATGAGGATCCAAGACCCGATCTATCGCCAAACTTTTTATCCAATTTTAATAGTCTTTCTAATCTTTCTTCACCTTGGGTAAACTTATCTTGAAACTTTTCTTTGTGTCTTTTAAGTCCTTAAGTTCATGAGCTAGTTTCCTAACTTCCACTTCAAGATTGACTTTGATGTTCCATAAATTTTCAACATCCTTACAATGAATTTCCATTTCATCTTGAAGGGCTTTTCATTCTCTTTTAACTTGATGGTTTCATCATTAGAGGATTTTCAAGTTTGAGGTGAGGAGAGTGTTTTCATCTTTCAATACTTTTAATTGGCTAGACAATTGTGAATTTTCAAGTTTAGTATTATCAAGCTTCTTAGCCAATTGTTCACTCTCAAGGTACAAGGCATTGAAAGATGCTTGAAGATAATCATCTTCACTTTCAATATCCGCCATTTCAATTATGGGTGCTTTCTAATTTTCAGCAACGGAAGCAAAGAAACCTTTGTGTTTCATCATTTACTTGAGTTTCCTCTTCCGAATCACTCTCCGATCTGGAGGTGTCCTCATAATTGGCATTCATAGCCTTCTTAGGTTTCTCAAAACGACAACCATTAGAGTAATGTACTCTCCCACCACAATTGAAACAAGTTTGTTCGTTGGGCTTCTTCTTATCTTTTTCTTTATGAGGTTCATGGTTTTTAGAGAAATTTTCACTTGTCTCTCATTTCCTAAATTTCTTTATTTTGTTCAATCTTTTAAAATTCTTCAAATATTTCTTAGTAAGAAGGGACATTTCTTCACTTGGGTCTTCTTCCAATTTTGGTTCTCTTTCTTTAATTTTTGGAAGTTTAATTGAAGATTTCAAGGCAATGGGCTTGTCCTTTGGTGGTTCAAGGTTTAACGCAAAGGTTTGAACAGAAGCAACCAAATCATCAACCTTCATTTGGACAACATTCCGATATTATTCAATTGCCACCTTCTTGGATTCAAACCTTTTCGCAAGATTTGTCAAAAAATTTGTGCACACTTTCTCATCGCGAATTCTATCACTGAGAAACCACATAAAATTGACAATGTCGCTAACTCTAGAATAAAAACCCATGAATGATTCTTCCTCTTGCATTTTTAGGCTATCAAATTTAGCCTCTAACAATTGAAGCTTCGACCTCTTCACAACGGAGGTACCTTTGCAAGTTTTCTCAAGAAGTTCCCATTCTTCTTGTGCGGCCTCACATATCATGATTCCCTTGTATTCATTGGGTGATAAGGCACAATCCATAGTATTAATAGCTCTACCATTTGTAGTGTAAATATTTTTTTCATTTGGAGACCATTTGGAGTATTCTTTAAGTTTAATGGTTTTGTAACAAGTAGCCGTATCCACTTTCTCTTCCATAGGTTCTTTCCAACCTTGTCTAACAGATTCCCATATGGAACCATCGATGGATATGGAGAAACTTTTCATTATTGCCTTCCTAGAAACATAATTTGATCCATCAAAGTATGGGGCTTTAGAGATGGCATGGCTTTCTCCGCTGGACATGGTTCTAGCACTTGGATCACTCGGAGGATCAAATCCTTAAAATGAGCATGAGGCTCTGATATAAATTGAGAGTTCCCTTGTTCTAGGATCTGATTATCCCAAGAAGGGACGGGGGGTTAATAGGATAATCTTTAAATTTGTGTTCTTTTCAAATTTTATTTAATTAACAACAATGTAAAGTGCAGAATTAATCAATATTAATCAAGTGCTTGTGTGTGAACAAGAGAATGCACAATTAAGCAAGATCATAAAATAAGCTCTAACACCATGAACACGAGATTTATAGTGATTCGGTTTAGACAAACCTAAATCCACTATTGAGACTCACCCAACCTTGGGTTATCTCCAAATTCACTGAGTGGAGAATTACATCCACACTAATAGAATAGGACTTCCACCTATCCAATTGATTGGGAATTTCACCTAATTCCTATCCCTCTATTTTTATTAGTGGTTCAAGAGTAAATTCCTTTTTAGTCCACTTTATAAGATAAGATGATTTAAAATAAATCAAACTAAGATGTCCCTTTTAAATCTCTCCCAAAGTGATGTCGTATGAAGACGTTGATGCGTTTTGTAGAGCAATCATAATCCTTGGGAGTATCTCTAGGAAACTGGGTTACCAATGTCTATCCTAGAAGATGGTTTAATCCTTCTCTCTTAATCTCAATCTAAACCGATTTGATACTTGAATGATACGCCAAGAGAGAATAAACCACAACTTTTGCCTTGGGTGTTTGAGAGTTTAACACTGGTAGATGCAGATCATAATGGTCTCCCAGAGATCCTTAAGCTCTCCAAAAAACTTGGTATTTATAGAGGCAAAAAGAATTTTTGAAACAAAGTCACTTCCCGTAAAAAACTAAGTATTCTCCAATTCCAAAATATCAAAAAGAGTAAATTCCCCAAGCTCTTCCTTTTTGCTTTCTTTCTATTTACGCTTGGTCGTTACTTGGCCCAGCTTCATCGTCTTTCTCCTTATCTGCATTAGATTCTAAAAAGGGGGAAAATTATGGGCTTAGTCATACGCCCAGTAGGAATTCCCATCAAAGAGGGTACCAACATGTGATGAAAAACAAACTATTAATATTTCATAACTCAATCAAACCTCATTGAAAATCAAATATAAAACCACATGTTCAAAATCCAATTATATCTCATAAATGAAAACAATACATTCAAATACATCATGCTCAATTAATAATAATGATAATCATAATGCATTCAACTCATCTAAACACCAACATGATGTGTCATGCCATGGGTGACATGAATCTATGCAAGCCCTTTCATGCGCCATGCATTTGTCAATGTTTCTTTCTCATTCAATGGTTATAAGCATTGGCCATTTATGTTCGTAGCTTTCCCGGGGCACCGGTTCCGAGCTAGTACCCAATACTAGCAATTTAACCGGGACTAACGGGGGAACGCTACACACCCATACTCCTGCGTAGGTTTTGGGACTTTTTCTGACTCTAGAGTTTTCTGCCCAATTGTAATGCCATAATTTGTAACTCATGGACGCGGACATATACAATGGTTATTCATTCCATACATATATAAATGTTTCTGAGTAAAGTATGTCATTCCTTTATCTTATCTTATGCTTTCCCATCCCATGCAAATGCATGAAGTTCATGTCCCTGTAATGATATCAAATCCATTAGACAATATACAAAATAATTCATATTTTCCATACTTGAAACTACGCTTTATCAAATCATCATCAAAACAAACATTCAAATCAATTTATAGAACTTTAAATCAAATATACATTTATAGTATCACTTTGGTACTTCAAGTAGGTAAGAAAACCTACATGATTGGAGATAAGTTGTTGGGGAGGACCAATCACGAAATGGCTTGTACACCTCTAAGTCACCTTCAAGTCCTTCGGTTATTTCCTTGCATTAAGACATAATAATCACATCAGTAGTTAATGTCCTTGGTTTCCAAATCTAATACTTTGTACTTTTATTAATTACCATTGAGGGGGTTAGATTTTGAGAATGTTACTGGTGTCATCTTAATCCCACATTAATGATCAAAACCGAAGTGTGGGGTTAAGATTAAAACAATCTGGTCACTGTGAGTTTGGAACTTGGGTCACTCATATTGGAACTTCCGAAGCTTGTTCCAAAGCTTCGGAACATCTGGATTGTCCTTCGGATCGTCCAAAGTATAGAATACGTTCGTCTGCTCGGAACTTGATTTCGAAACCTCCGAACCAAGTTTCGAGCTTGCGGAACTTTTAGGTCTTCTCTTGAAACTTTCGTGACATGTAGATTTTTAACTCACACTAGTTTGCTCGGAACTTGGTCTCAGTACTTCCGAGCCAGGTTTCGAGACTTCGGGTCCTCTTTTGCAGTTAACAAAATTTTCCTAAGTGTCTAGTCCTTCCAGGGTTTATTGGCCTTCTCGGAACGGTCTTCGGAACGACATTTGTTCCCTCAGACTGTCCGAGTCTTCAGAACTTGTCTCGAAACGTCCGAGACAGATTCTGAGACTTGTCTTCTTCAGATAGTCACTTGCAGAAAACTGTAATGCGGGCCGAGTTCCTTGAACTCGAAAATTACAAATGGGTAGGCTATTTGTCTTGATTTCTAAACTTTACCCCTTTAATTGATTCTACATGTGATTTGTCACATTTTAGAAGTTTAATACTCTTGATTTGATTAATAAATACATGGATCTTAAATAAAATTGTATGAGTTGTGGGAAAGCCCAAAAATCTCCATATTTTCCAATTTTATAGTTGTGAACCCAAATTTGTCTTAGATTGATTCTATACCATCCTAATCCTCAAATTAAGTCTTAATATTAAATCCAGGGAGAAAAAACAAACCTCTTACAAAGCTTTCCATGATTTTTCTTCTTTCTTTCTTCTATTTTTCTCTTGTTTTCTTCTTTGCTTGAGTCTCACTAATGAAGAAGAAGAGAATAGGGGAAAATCATGTGAAAGGTGAAAGAAGAGATTGCATGGTGGTGAGGAATGGAGAAGAGGTGTGTTTGCCGTGTGAGAGCGAGAGGGAATGGTGTGTGCTGCGTGAGAGGGAGGGATTGCGTGAGGTAGTGTCGTGTGAGTGTAAGAAAAAGAGGGAGTGGAGGGTTTTTCCTTCCTTTGGTTGCCCTAAGTCAATGGAGTGTGTTGTTGGGTAACACCTTTCCAAGTGGCATGCCATGTCATCGTTCATGTGGCATGATGCCACATTAGTAATTAATTTTCTTTAACTTTCATAAATTTAATTACTCACCACATCACTTAATGTTAAATCATATTTTAATCTCTTATTCAATCCGACTTAAATCCATCTTTATTACTTAATTAAATCCCTTTAATCTCAGTTAATCATTAATCACTCTTTCTAATCCCGTTAATTAATATTTAAAATTCTGGGGTGTTAAAATACTAACACCTTTCGGAATTTCGTCTCGAAAATTGGATAAAGATAGGGTTTAAACAAACTTACATAAAGAGTTCCAGATGGTACATCCTCATTTCTGACTCTAGCTCCCAAGTTGGCTCTTCGTTGTCGTGTCTCTCCCAAACTACCTTGACAAAAAGAATTGCTCGATTCCGGAGTACTCTCTGTTCTGCATCTATGATGTTAGTCGTTCTTTTGATGTAAGACACGTCATTTTGCACATCCAACTCTTGCGCATCCAAGATATGTGATGGGTCTGGATTACACTTCCTCAACATCGAAACATGAAAGACATCGTGCATACTAGACAGCTGTGGGGGAAGTTCAATGTGATATGCAATTTGACTAATTTTCTCAAGGACTGGAAAAGTATGACAAATCTCAGCGTTAGCTTCCTTTTCTTTCCGAATCTCATTTGGCCCTTACATGGAGAGACTTTCAAGAACACTTGCTCTCCCACTCTTGTCTAATCAAACTGGCCACTGTTCCATGGTTCATACGTTGTAGTGCATCCGCGACTTTGTTTGCCTAGCCCGGATGATAATGGAGATAAAAATCATACTCTATAAGGTACTCCATCCACCTCTGTCTCATGTTGAGCTCTTTCTGTCTGAACAAGTATTTGATATTCTTGTGATCGGAGTAGACTTCAAACTTTTCTCCATAAAGATAGTGCCGCCATATTTTGAGTGCAAACACCACTTCGGTTAACACAATGTCATGGGTGGGATAGTTCCGCTCATGAATCTTCAGCTGTCTAAAACCATAGGCCACTACATGTATTCCTTGATTGATAAAACATCCCAATGCTTCACCGGAAGCATCACAATACACTGTGTACCATTTTCCTCGTTCTGGAATGACCAAGATGGGAGCTATTATTAGTCTCTTTTTCAGTTCTTCGAACCTTCTGTTGCACTGATATTCCCATTCGAGCTTATTCCTTTCTGAGTCAATCGGGTGAGTGGGGCCTCAATTTTGGAGAAGTCCATGATAAACTTGCGGTAATACCCCACGAGACCCAGAAAACTTCAAATTTCTATGATGTTTTTAGGTGGTTTCTGATCTTCCACCGCAACTACCTTTATCGTGTCTACTGTTATCCCTTCCGTTGTCACTATGTGTCCCACGAAGTTGACTTTAGACGACCAGAACTCACATTTACTTTCCTTGCCAAACAATCTGTTGTTTCTCAAGGTATTCAAGACAGTCCGCAAGTGTTTGGCATGTTATTCTTCACTTGTGGAGTAGATGAGAATGTCATCTATGAATACAATCACAAACTTGTCTAAGTAGGGACGGAAGATCCGATTCATTAGTCCATGAAGACTGCCGACGCATTTGTCAATCCGTAGGGCATCACCACATATTCATATAACCCGTATCTGGTTCTAAATGTTGTCTTTTCTGTATCCTCTTATTTGACCCTGGTCTAATGATAACCTGACATGAGGTCTATCTTGAAGAAGTGACTAGACCCTCTTAACTGATCGAATAAGTAATCAATTCTCAGCAGAGGATATTTGTTCTTCATTATGACTTGTTTAGGGCACCGATAATCCACACACATTCTTAGGGAGCCATCTTTCTTCTTGACAAATAATGTTGGTGCTCCCCATGATGAAGTGCTATATCAGATGAATCTCAATCAAAGTAGCTCATCAATCTGCTTCTTCAGTTTGAACATTTCTGTAGGTGCCGTCCTGTAATGTGGAAGTGACACAAGTGCGGTGCCAGGAAACAATTTGATTTCAAAATCAATCTCCCGTTTGGGAGGTAAACTTGGAAGTTCTGTTGGAAAGACATCAGCATTGTCTTTCACTACTGCCGGTAGGGTGGAGATGCGTGAATCTTCCAATCTGATGATATTTAACAGAACCCGTCTGACTTCATCTTGAGGTTTTCCACATATGGACATTTTCTGCGTGTCCCCATACACAATGAATTTTTGTCCCTCAGGTGTCCAAAACGTTACTCTCTTGCAATAACAGTCAATGCATGCCTGATAAGTACTCAACCAATCCATGCCGAAGATCACATCATACTCGGTCATAACCATTACTAAATAGTTGAACTCAAACTGGAAATCAACCAATTCAGTATTGACAGAAGTGCAAATCAACCCAAGTAATGCATCGCCAACGGGTGATATGATAGTGAGGGCAGATGACAATTGTTGTACCAATATACCCGTAACAGAAACAATGGTTGCAGACAAGAAAGAATGTGATGCTCCAGAGTCAAATAACGCAATAGCATGCGAACTACCAATGATGGCCATACCTCAAATCACAAAGTGATCAACTACCTCTAGAACAGTAACAAGAGCGTATACTCGCCTGCAAGCTGCTGGTCCTGGAGGTCGTCTCAGCTGAGTCTGTGACTGGGACATATGGGTCAGAGCTGGTCTACTTGGCCGACAGTAGAATGTTCGCGCTGGAGATCCTTGCCGTAGGTGAGGACATTTTCTCCTGATATGATCTGTCTGCCCACACTGGAAGCATGAGAAGGTGCTGACAGAAGACTGTTTGGCCGGTGTCCTATTGAGCTATGGACAATTCCTCTATGTATGGCATGTTTGCCTGCAGTGATAGCATGAGAATGCGTTGCTAGTAGACTGTACAACAGATGCAGAAGTTGAAGGACATGGTGCATTTGGTTGGAATTTCTTATGATGTTGGGAGAAACTTGCACCACCTTGCTTCCTTCTATGTTCCTTGAAACTTGTTGTGTCTTCCAGATCTTTCTCCATGGTGATTGCCCGGCTCACTATCTCTACATATGTCTTCACCGACGAGGGATATTAGCCTTCACAAGATAGCGGGTCAAAGACCCCTTTCAAACTTGCGGGAATTCTTCAGCTCAGTATCCACCATGTAAGGAGCATAAGTGGATAATCGAGTAAACTCCACTTGGTAATCCACAACTGACATGTTTCTCTGCACCAGGTTTATAAATTCATGAGCCTTGACTGTAACACCCCGCCCTTTCCGAGAATTTCAGAGTCTAATTTTTTTTTTTAAAATAAACATCGGAAGAGAGCGGGCGGCGTCACGACGCGAGTTAAGTTCAGACTACCCAAGTCTGAACCTTAACTGGCCACCCATGTGTACATGGAATAGACCATGATAGTGAATCACACATGGAACTAACATCAACATGCGGAATAATCTAGATAATTGCGGAATAGAAAGACGAGATAGCAAGTAACAGTCTTAAATATTAAATAACATAGATCAACCATCCACAGGTTATTATCCTAATCAAACCATAGCAAATAACGAATTATTACATGTCCAACAATAGTATTCAAATGACAGTAATATAACATAATCCAAATTCATCATTAAAGCACTTAGGCTCAGCTCCCCTCCTGGTCAATGACCTTTCCTTTCCCCTTGCTTGTACCTGCAATCTCCTCTGAGGATAGAATTAGGGCGTTAGATCAACGCGCCCAGTAGTGTTTCCGAATAGGGCTACCACATGGTTAGTCAAAAACATGCAAATAGTATAATAATAAAACATGTGAGACAAAATTCCATAAAAACATGCTATGTATGAAATGAACATGTAATGAGTCCCACCCATCACCATTCAACATAGCCATCACTTGACGGGATTCTCATCGTCAAGGTAACCCACAGTGGTCTTTCGGACGCCCCGACGGAGTGTGGCCTCCGGATTCCTCCTGATGGGATTCTCATCATCAGGGTACCCCACAGTGGTCTTTCGGACGCCCCGACGGTGGCCGAACCTCATGGCTCTTTGGGATTCAATTCTTTTAATAATCTTTCATCGTTTATCCTGTATCTTAGGCATAAAAACAGCAAACCTAATTCTATTTAAACTCCTATAGAAACCCCATGGTATTGCATGGTTTCTAACTCTTTGATTTCACAACAATCATCAATCTCTTTCATGGGGTTCGGCCATTCAAGTTGACCGAACCCTTTGTCCATGAATTGATCCTTCAAACATGCATTAGGTGTTATTTAAATCATGCAATATCAGTACCCTTTTGCTGCCCTTATATCTCTTAGAAACCCTCTAATTAAATTCATCCAAACAGTCCATAAAAGTCCATGGTTTCCATGTTTCCCAACATGAAAACCAAGATTCTTTTACATGGGGTTCGGCCCTCCATGGTGGCCGAACCCAATGGTTATGTTTACTGTTTTTAAACCTCAGATAATCATGTAATAACAGTAAATAAAAATCAGGTTTTACCTTTCAAACAAACATCCAAAATCAACACAACTCCATGGGATTTGGCCATCCAAGATGGCCGATCCCCATGGTCCATTTTTTCCAATTTTAATCCACTGATTTAGACCACATAACTTCCACCTTTTCTGATATCCAAACCCATGTTTTAACCCTCTTTAAAACATGTATTTTAAATCTATTACAAACATCTAACATCAGTCCCAACTTATATGGTTTTAACTTCTAAAAACCATCAAAACTAGCCACTTGTTTTCATGGGGTTCGGCCATGCTAAGTGGCCGAACCCAATGGTCCATTTCCATCTTTTAATCCACTGATTTTAGATCATATAAACTTCAGTCCCTATGTCAATCAGATCCATGTTTTTTAACCATTCTAAAACATGTATTTAAATCTTAAATCAAAACCCAAAAACAGTCCACAAAATCCATGGTTTTCATGTTTCAAAACATGAAAACCAAGCCATCTCTTACATGGGGTTCGGCCCTCCATGGTGGCCGAACCCAATGGTTATTTTTTTACCATTTTAAATCCTTCATAATCAAGGTTAAACACTGGTGTATTCGGCCATGACCATGGCCCAATACATACCCCACTTTATTAATCCAAAAGTCCATGAAACACTTACCAAATTCCAAGCTCTTGTCTTGCCTTTTGATCCTTGCTTCCTTTCCTTCTTATTTCCTTCCTTCTTTCTTAATTCCTTGCTGGTTTAAGCTTGAATAATTGATGCTAAAAACCTCTGCTGTTCCACTTAAGCAAATGAATTGGAGAGAGGGAGAGAGAGATGGAGAATCTTGGCTTTTCAATGGTGAAAAATGGCCAAGATGGTGTTTGTTTCCTTTAATAATTCAGCCCTCAAAACCCCTCCACTTCCTCATCAATTCTTGCCTAAACCAATGGGACACTTGCTGCCAACAAATGCACCCATTGGCATTCCAACATTGAAGGCTTGGGGTTTCCAAATGGAATAGAAACCCCCCATATTCCATTTAATGTTTTGCATGAAACTCTCCATAACAAGTCCCCAACGTGTGGGACTTGTTTTGGTTTGTTTGAGATCACCACACCTCCTCATATTCCACTTAACTCATTGAATTTTCAGCCCATTTGACTTCCATTTTTGACTCACTCAACTCAATGTCCAACTCACCATAATTAATGCATTTCATTCAATGCACATGAGTTAACTCAACCCTTGATTTAATTCCAACTCACTTCAGTCCCACTCAACTGATTTAACTCGTGTTTTAGCTCCCTAGAGGGTCCACACGGTCAACCATAGTCAACTCGACCCGTTGGGTCCACTTTTAGCTCCTTGACCCGTTTTTGACTCCATGACCCAATTATGGTATTTTGGTCATTTCTAATTGGTTTCTACATATGGATCAAGCCTACCCATTTTTTCTCCACTTGATTTCCAATCAAATAGGCTTAACCCCATTTAATTTAAAATCACAAAGCGGTCAAATAATCCAGTAAGACCCGATGGGTCCCGTTTGGGCCCTTTGACCCATTTAGCCATTTTCGACCCAATTGATGTAAATTACCCATCCAATCAAACTTGACATTCATAATGTGCTCATATGATCTTAATTTGAGCAATGGGCCATACCATTTCCTTACTTAACATCACAAAATAATTAATTTAACACATCAGGGGCATTTTCATAATTTATCCACTTCATTGAGAAATTACCCATCCAATCAAACTTGACATTCATAATGTGCTCATATGATCTTAATTTGAGCAATGGGCCCCACTATTTCCTTACTTACAATCACATTTATTGAATTCACCAATCCAGGGGCATTTTCGTAATTATTCCAACCGTTGAGAATTCTTTGACCCAATTAACCATTTTGACCTAATTTGATGTACATTACCCATCCATTATAATTTGACCCTTATAATATGTTCATAGGATCTTAATTTGAACAATGGGCCCACTATTTTCTCATTTAACATCATAATTAATAAATTTACCAATCCAGGGGCATTTTCGTAAATATTCATCTTATTGAGAAATCGGGGTGTTACATTGACTTCTTTTGTTTCTTCAGAAAAATAACGTGCTAAGAATAGCTTAGTGAATTCCTTTAATGTTCTATCTGTTAGTAGCCCATCTTCTTCGACCATTTTCCACCACTTTCCAGCATCATTGATGAGTTAGGAGCAGGCCAAAAGGATTCGATCTTCCTCATCTGTGATTTTGAGTTATTTAAATGTCTAGGTGATGTTTTTCACCCAATTCTCAGCTTCCATTGGTCCTTCTGTGCCATTAAACTTAGGAGGATGTTGTTGCTGGAAGTCTCTTACTGTGGCACGGTTCCCAGTGTCAGTGGCTTCGGCTACGCCAACCCCAGTCTTAGATGACTGCACCACTGTATGTACCAGACTCTGGAGGAAGTTTTGAACTTTCGGTGTTACAGGGGGAACATTCCCAGTAGTTTCATCGGTACGTTTCGCGGTTCGTTGCGTACTTCTTCGAGGCAACATTTTCCTATGTCAATCAATGACAGTTAGAAAATTCAACATCTTATAAATGCATGAGCATGTTCGTTCCAACAAGTACTATCACATATATATCGAGAAAAAAATTCATACATTTATGTTACGTTTTTAGACCGGGGAAATTCCTAAGTTTCCACTTCTACCTCTCCATTCGTGTACATGTCATGACACGACTAACACCTTTTATTCACAACTTCTAGGATTTTTTCGAATTTAACTTAGGAAAAATCGTTATTTTACTTATCATCTGCTCTGATACCGACTATAGCACCCTCCCTCTGACCACCGACATCAGAGTAGGATTGTGTGGATATTTAGTGGAAAGAAGGAGGTGCGAGCGCCACGAAGCAAGGCGAGTCCAAAGACCCGATCCTCGACTGACCCATCTAATATGTGCGCACTGATAGAAGTCTATTATTACATTTGCAACAAACTAATATAAACCCGCAGAAACATATAAAAATATTTGATGTATAAGAATGATAATCATTCACATCCCAAAACAAAGTACAAGGATCCCACATAGGTTAAATTTCAAATAGCAACTCTAACACAATTATGTAGGAGTTTATACGTCAGTAATTACATTTCCACTCTCATAAGTCCTACAAAATACCTTCTCTCAGAAGATAAAGAAAATAACAAAATAAACTAAGTCTTCTCCAATTCCAAAATATCAAAAAAAAAAAAAAAAAGTAAATTCCCCAAGCTCTTCCTTTTTTTCTTTCCTTCCATTCACGCTTGGTTGTTAGTTGGCCCAGGGGAAAGAATTATGGGATTAGTTACATCCCCAGTAGGAATTCCCACCAAAGAGGGTACCAACATATGATGAAAAACATACGATTAATATTTCATAACTCATTCAAACCTCATTGAAAATCAAATATAAAATCACATGTTCAAAATCCAATTATATCTCATAAATAGAAACAATACATTCAAATCCAAAGCATGCTCAATTAATAATAATGATAATCATAATGCTTTCAACTCGTCTAAAAATCAACATGAAGTGTGATGCCATGGGTGAATGAATTTATGCAAGCCCTTTCATGCGTCATGCATTGGTCAATCTTTCTCTCTCATTCCATGGTTATAAACATGGGCCACTTATGTCCGTAGCTTTCCTGTGGTACCGGTTGGGAGCTACTATCCAATACTAGCAATTTAATCGAGACTACCGAGGAGCGCTACACACCTATACTCATGTGCAGGTTTCGGAACTCTTCTAACCCTAGAGCTTTCTACCCAATTGTAATGATGCCATTATTTGTAACCCATGGACGCGCGACATATACAATGGTTATTCATTCCATACATATATAAATGTTTCCCATTAAAGTATGTCATCCCTTTATCTCGGTCTCATGTTTTCCCATCCCATGCAGATGCATGAAGTTCATGTGCATGTAATGATATCAAACCCATTTGACAATATAAAAAATATTTCATATTTTCCATACTTGAAACTACACTATATTAAATCATCATCAAAACATACATTGAAATCAATTTACAGAACTTTAAATCAAATATACATTTATTGCATCACTTTGTTACTTCAAGTAGGTAGGAAAACCTACGTGATTGGAGATAAAGTTGTCGGGGAGGACGAATCACGAAATGGCTTGTACACCTCTAAGTCACCTTCAAGTTATTCGGTTATTTCCATGGATTAAGATACAATAATCACATCATTAGTTAATGTCCTCGGTTTGCAAATCTAATACTTAGTAATGGGGTAAGTTTAATTAAACTATTTGAATTGAATAAGTAATGTATTTAATACATTAAAATCCACCTCATCAAGTGATGTGGCATTGCCATGTGGCATGCACGTCATCACATGGAAGCCTAGTCGACAAGGAGGCCACATCATCGAGTGACTAGCCAAGGTGGGACCCGAATGCCAAGTGGTGCCCAAGTCACCACATGCATGGCCAGCCATGTCATGGTTGACTTGGTCAACCACTAAATGAGTTCAATTGAGTTAAGGTGTGTTGAGTTGGGTAGATGAAGGGTTTTCATCTCAAGAGGCATGAAACCAAGAGTCTCCTTGGTTAAGCCAAGGGACTTATTGTTTAGATAAACCATTATGAGGAAGTAAAGTGAAGAGACAAGGTTGTTAATGTCACGCCCCGACCCGAAGGATGGGCCCAGAACGCTACTGATTTTTTTTTTGAAAAAAAGACGACACTCAAGAAGTCTAACTGGGCCGGATCAACAGTTAGGCCCAAAGGTCACACATGATCTCAATATGTGGACTCAAACATATACCATAAGATTACCCAACAAAAGCACAACAGTGAGACATAACATGAACACATAATTCCAATACTGAATTATCATTAAAACATCATCAGAGTAACTACAGTCGCATGGTAGTTCAATACATCACATTAACGCAGATCAAGTACCACACTCGGTACTCTACAAAAAGAAATGATTCCAAGCACCAGAAAGCAAAGACAAGGGTAATTCCCTCAGTGGGAATCCCAAAGCAACATTGTAGCTTATCCACTGTAAGCTTCAAACAAAGGGTTCTCCTCCTCGAATTCATCTCCTGAAAGTGAGTGGGGTGAGCTGACTAGCCCAGTGAAGGAAATATAACAGTGCAGTTTAAGTAAATATCAGGTTAGTAAATACTCAACAGTTGCAATATAATATCTCATGTTTGATAACAAATTCTCAACATCAAGTATAATATCATCATCATTCCCACAATTCATCATCCCTTCCAATACTGTTGTCATCCAACATAACGCCTACATACTACGCTGAGACCATCGTATTAAGTCCCGACACGGTCAAAATGCATCCTTGCAAGTACATCTCCGGCTCTCACATAGCCGATACTGACACTCCTCAAGTCAGCAACTGTCGACACCCATGGCCAATAGACGTAAACCATCTCACACACATGGCTGATATTGGTTCAATAGTCAAGGTCCAGTGAAGGAAATATTCACCATTACCATAAGCACTTCTTACAACAATGCATCATGTCCAGGCACATGAGTGGGTTCATCAAACTTGAAACCACTCATTGCTCAAGATCCATCTCATATAACCTGTTTATACCTACTGCAAAGTTAAGTTCCCTTACCGAAAATGTGTGATATCGCGGTCTCTGTTCAACAAGCAAAAAAGTGCACAATCAATCATAAGTCATCATACATAGCATTCACATGTATACATACAAGTAGTATTTTAAAGCCATACTTGTTTTCCCAAAAATCTCCAAGGTAGATGGAATTGAGTCTCCTACTTGGTTTCTAGCCATCTTAAGTTACAATAATCCATAATATAGAAATAATAAGGTGCTCAGTCCAAAACTCAAATTGTCTTCTAAGCATGACCAGATTGACTTATTGAGTTAGGTTTAGATACTCAGGTCACTTCTCGATTGTCTTCTGGATAGGACCAGATTTGACATGTTGAGTAAGCCCTCGAGGTCACTCAGTGCCCAATAAATATAGCGTCGGCCTGGAAGTGAAGTCACTCTGTGCCTGACCAATAGAATCTGCCTGGAAGTGAATACAATAGTAGATACACTATAGTAATAAGAGAAGAGGGTTAGTACAGTTTTAAATTTTAAATGGGTACCAACATCACATGCATCATTGAACAAACAAGATTTTACACTTAAAAACTGGGTCCCTCGGAACCTGCCTTGGAACCAGGTACTATGGCTTCGGATCATCCGAACCATTGCCTAAACTAGTCATTGACTTCGAACTGTGGGTCTGACTTCGAATCGTCCGAAGACCCGTCTGAACCGATAAAATCAGGAAAACGGGTCTCGGTGGGTTTGTGTGTCTCGAATCATGCCGAGTAAGGCTCGGATCGTTCGAGTGGGGTTCGGTCCTTCCGAACTCAGCTCGAAACATTCAGC
This sequence comes from Chimonanthus salicifolius, assembly GCA_013350335.1. Taxonomy (NCBI): domain Eukaryota; kingdom Viridiplantae; phylum Streptophyta; class Magnoliopsida; order Laurales; family Calycanthaceae; genus Chimonanthus; species Chimonanthus salicifolius. Next base: position 28,054,381 of record CM023537.1, read on the forward strand.
TGAGTCAGCTTCCCTCAGACGCTTCGGGCTTCGGGTGAAGCTCGGAACGTCCGAAGGGTCCTCTCGGACTGTCCGAAAGGTGTGACCCTCGGACCGTCCAAAGATCAACTCTCGGACTATCCGAGAGCCGTCTTCCTCCAGTGTCTGAACCAGCAGACAGTGACGGGAAGACACTGTATCAAATACGAATCCGAAAACAGTGGGTTTCCCAGATTCGGTTTTCACATCCAACCGGTCAGATGGACTCCACAGTGAGTCCTCTTTCCATAGGGAGTGATTAAGAGGTTTAAAACTAAGCAGGCCATTAGATCTTAATACCAAAAGCCCACTGATACTAAGAAAACTAAGTTTTTCCTTAAACTTTAAACTGGCTTTGCACACTCAAAACTTGGCCAAATTTGATTTTTCTTGATTCTAAACAGACTGGAATTGAAAGAGGAACACAGTGGTTACCTTCACATGAGTTCCTGGGCTAAAACATCTGACTTTTGAAAATTCTTCCTTTAAAGCTTACGGTAACTGAAACTGGGAAAACAAAGGCTAAGGGAGAGCTAGTTTGGTTTGGTTTTCACAGAGAGCAACTGGGACAGAGATTGAGACAGAGAAGAGAAGAGTTGAGGGAGTTTAAACCAGCAGAGGAGGGCCAATTTATAGAAACTGGAGAGGCCATCGGGCCACTGCATGCCTCTGTATGCAGTTGCTGCCGACGTCCCGAACAGTGTAACCACTGTTTGGTACTCTTGGTTGCAGATAAGTCCCTCCAATTTTCAGTTTTGCGAATAAGTCCCCAATTTGATAAAAACTGGATTTTTAACTTAAAAGCATGAAATCAAAGGCTCAAAAATTTAATCCAACCTTACAGATAAGTTGGGTTTTAAAAACTCTAGTCACCATAAAAATTTGGAGATTTAAAACTCAACAAAAACCATAATTTAACACTATTTACGTGTTTTTACTTGTGTTAAATAAAACAATTTAAAGTCCTCATTTTTGGGGTTTGAAATAATAAACTACACCATACTAAAATCGTCTAACATAAAATATTTGTTTCAAAATTTATCTCATTTCCAAAACTAATTAAAAATATTTATTTCTCCCTTTCGGGGTTTTGACGGGCTGTTTTAAATACTATTTTCTGAAAATAAAATTATTTTAAAATCAGAAATAGAAATCCTTGACTAAGGAGAATAATATCACCCAATAATAATCACATAATAATACAATTTATAAAATAATAACAATAAGTGGTAAATTACCATTTTACCCTCCAAGTGGACGAACTGGATCACTGAGCTTTCGAGCTCGGATTGGGCCACACGTGGGCTTTTTTCAAAGCCCTAACCGTAATATTGGAGATTAACCGATCTAAGTAAGAACTATTAAGCTAAGCTACGCTTAATCTGGTTAAGGTATTATAGTTATATAAAAAAAACAGCCAAAGGGGCTGCTCACATCCCTTGGCCGACTCCTCCTCCTGCACACAAAAGCTTCTCCGCTCTCATCTCCTCTCTCTCTCCCACCTACACCTCTATACTTGGACAATCTTTGAAGAGCAAAGGAAGAAGAAGGACTAAGGAAGGAAATACAGATCAAAAAGAAAAGAAGGAGACGGGAAGAAGGTATGTTTAGCGTTTAACAATATAGGAATAAGTTTAAAGAAACCATAAGTTTGTCCATGGGGTGGCCGAACCCATGGGTTTCATAATTGGTTGGAATGGATGGCCAGATTGTTATAAGGCCATGGAGTTGGAAATTCATTCAAGGAATGGTTATGGGTTGAAACAAACAACCAAAGGATTGAATCCAAAACCATTTTATAATGATACAAAGATTAAAGGAATTATGTAAAAGATCCTAGCCTTGGCTAGTGGGTAAAATAAGTTCACAAAGAAGAGGTATGGAAGATGAAATCCATGTTTAAAAATGATAAGGGTGGATTTCATGGAGAAGGGCTTTACAAAATAAGCAAACAAAAAGAACTGACAAAGAGTCAGTCGATTGAATCTCAGGATTCAGTCGACTGAAAGGCTGCTGGCCGAGTAAACAAGGGTAATCTGGGAGTTTCAGTTGACTGTATCTAATGATTCAGTCGATTGAAAGTGGGTTGGCCGAGCACATAAGGGATATCTGGACGTTTCAACAGACAGAATCCTATAATTCAGCCTACTGAAAGTACACTGGTTAAGCACAGATGGGGTCTACTGGTATTTTAGCTGACTGAATACGTACCAAACAAGTAAGTGGTATGGTGTGTTTCAGCTGACTGAATCTCATGATTTAGTATACTAAAGGTATTACTTAACAAACACGTAAACGACTTATTGATTATTCAACCGACTGAATCCTTGATTCAGTCGACTGAATGTATACTGGCCGAACACACAAATGATCTGATCCAAAGTCAACAGACTGAATCTGTGATTCAGTGGACTGAAAGTGTATTGACTGAGAACACAGAGGATTTGACCCAAAGTCAGCCTACTGAGTCTATGATTCAGTCGACTGAAAGGTTACGGGTCAAGTTTATACAATACTTAGTTGTGTTTCAGCCGACTGAATATTATTATTCAGTCGACTGGAAGTTTGCGGTCGACTGAAAGTTTGAGAGAGAGAGGAATGATGAAAACTCATAAACAACCAATCTGAGAATTGAGTTTGAAAGTGTGAAGGAGAGAACCATAATCTAGGAAACCTTTAGTAGAACCAGTTTTCTTGACACCCTTGACTGTGATTGCTAAACGATGGCTACGGGGTGAAGCATTGGCATACATGGGTGCGATCTCGAAGAAGTACACATTGGAAGAGAAAGCTTCAAAGGTAAGTACTTCTTGGTCTTAATTTTCTTTAAAACCTTTGTTTCGAAGTGGGTTATGGGAAGGTACCCTGGAACCACTATAAAAAATTCTAGAGCAGTGTCTCCAGCACAGAGGTGGGTGAAACACCCGGCCAAATGGATAGGTGGAATTCCTATTTGACAATGGTGGGTGAAATTCCTAGACGATTGAGTGAGGTGGAATTTCTACTCTAATTGTGAGGGTGTAAGTCCCCACTTAGTGAATTTTGGAGATAGCTCAAGGTTGAGCGAGTCCTAATAGTGGATGTAGGTTGGTTAACCGAACTACTTTAAATTCATCTTGTAGTGTTTGATCTATGTGTGTTCGTATTTAGTATTGTAGTACTCTTCTTAACACACATCACTTTGCATATTGATTATCTCATTATATACATTGCGTACAAGAATCGATAATCAAAGTTTATGTAAAGAGTCATAATCTTAGTGTGATCACTTAATGACAGGATTAAACATTCTACTGCACTTTAAATCAAGAAATTTGTAAACACCATTAAAAATGGGATAAAGCTATTCACCCCTCCCCCCTTTAGGGTCAATCACGATGTCCTAGAACATTGAAAATGGGAACTTTCAATTGGTATCAGAGCCTGGTGCTCTTCAGAAAGGATCTAACGATCCGAGTTGATCTGTGCTAGAACAATGGCTATAAGAGAAGGCCATGATATTTCTGAGACTCTGTTTTTGATGAAAAATGGAATGAAGAGCTATAAATGTTTTCATCATAAGACATAGTTGGAAATAGGCGAATAGAAAGTGATGTGTACCTATGGAAGAGATATTGGGTAAACCTTCAACTTCCATGACCACTTAGCCCAAAGACCAAAACTGCTTAGACTTATGATGAATTAGCTATGCACGTAAACCAAACTATGTAGCATTCATAAGTGTTATTTCATGACATGCTGTCAAAATATTTAAAAGACATGAAACAACAAAAGAGGCTAAAAGAATTCACTGAGAATTTCCTTTTCTAGCCCAATGGATAACATCACCTATCAATAAATTTGTGAACTGAAAATATAGGTGATTGGGTAATTTCATCCATTCAAAAAGTCCAAGCTATATCCTTTAAGAGAAGAAGAGGACCAAGGAAGGAACTTGAAGAAAGTAGTAATCTCCAAGTATCCTATAAGGCCATGTACTGAGATGCTTAGAGACCAACTGTAACGCCCCGCCCTTTCCGACCAAAATTCAGAGTCTAATTTTTTTTTTAAAATAATAATAAAACATCGGAAGAGAGCGGGCGGCGTCACGACGAGAGTTAAGTTCAGACTACTCAAGTCTGAACCTTAACTGGCCACCCATGTGTACATGGACAAGACCATGATAATGAATCACACATGGAACTAACATCAACATGCGGAATAACCTAGATTAATTGCGGAATAGAAAGACTAGATAGCAAGTAACAGTCTCAAACATTAATTAACATAAATCAACCATCCAAAGTTATTAACCTAATCAAACCATAGCAAGTAATGACTTATTACATGTCCAAAAAAATATAGTTCGAATGACGGTAATATAAAGAAGTCCAGTCCAACATTCAAGCCCTTAGGCTTGGCTCCCCTCCCGGTCAACGACCTTTTTTTTCCCTTTCCTTGTACCTGCATTCTCCTCTAAGGATAGAATTAGGGCGTTAGATCAATGCACCCAGTAGGTTCCCAATCAGGGCTACCACATGATTAGCATATAAAACATGCACATATATCATAATACATGATTAGTAAAAACAGGTAAAACAATGCTATGAAGTATGCACATGCAATGAGACCCTCCCATCATGTACATTCATAGCCATCACTTGATGTGCCACGCACCGACAAGGTAATTCACAATACACTTCCATCTCTTCATCACTGACTGATTCATATCACCTATTAGTCCTCCTGGCGGGACTCTCATCGCCTAAGGAGACCAATGTGGCTACGACCATCATGTTACTCCTCCTGGCATGACTTGCACCGCCGAAAGAGGACGTAACCCATAATTGTAACACTGTAGAACCTCATTCATCATCCCATGTCTATGCATGAGATGCCAATGCTTGTATGCCATTTGTTAATGCATAATATATCATTCGAAACCACATAAACTAAACAAGAGTTTCATAAGAAAACTTGGGTAAAACTGTGGTTACAAGTAGGTAGGAAACCTACTCAAACTTTGTTTAAGTGTCTGTTCCTTTTTGAGCTTCACCTGGTCACGACTCGCCCGCCATTCACGTTCCGTTACCTTGTTATGTAACAGCAAATCAATATTTAATCTACTTGATTCCTAATCAAGTTTAAGTCTCATATACCATCTCGTGGGGTTCGGCCATGCCCATGGCCGAACATCACCCATTTTAATTTGATCTCTCCTTTATTTAATCCTCATTAGACATTACTTATTACAAACATATCTTGGTAGGGTTCGGCCATGCACCATGGCCGAACCATACCACTTGGGTTTTGGCCCACAAATCAATTCCTTTCGTCAATCCTTTCATATTGAACTTTGACTAGTATTTACGGTTTTGCCATTGACCTTAAACCATGTTGAAACTAACATCCATAATTATTCCACCTTAGTGGGGTTCGGCCAAACTACTTGGCCGAACCTCACCACCTTTCTTTGGTCCTTTACATCATATGTACATACCTCTCCCATTCATTATAAATTAGCACAAGGTCCATCAATAATCATTGGTGGGGTTCGGCCATACTACATGACCGAACCTCACCCTATGTATTTTTTATCCCATACTTCCTTATCTATCATGCTTTAGGCGTTATTTAAACATACATATCAGTACCATATTGCTGCCTTTATACCTCTTAGAAACCATCCAAATAAATTCATCTACTTGTCCTAAAAGACCATAATATTTCATGGGATTCGGTCATCCAAGATGGCCGATCCCCATGGTCCATCTTTCCAGTTTTAATCCACTGGTTTAGATCAGTAATTTAACCATTACATTACCTTGGTTCAACCATATATTGGCCAACCAAAATCAGTAAATAATCTTCATGTAAATCACATAAAACTTTCCACCATTGGTATGGTTTTTATCTCTCCAAAAGCCATACCAAATTATCAAACACTTTTATGGGGTTCGGCCATCCCATGTGGCCGAACGCTATAACCCATTTGTTGGACCTTTTTAACTTACTTATTATGTCCATTCAATCACGTAAAAATCCCCATAGTATTGTACGGTTTCTACACTTCAACAACCATCAAATACCCATACAATTTCCATGGGGTTCAGCCATCCAAAATGGCCAAACCCAATGGTCCATTTTTTATCATTTACACCAACTTTATAAATCAAGGTTAAAACCTTGGTATATTCGGCCATAACCATGGCCCAATACACACCCATTTTATTAATCAAAATTCCATGGAAATACTTACCAAATTCCAAGCTTTTCTTGTTGCCTTTGCTCCTTGCCTTCTTCACTCTTGCTTCCTTCCTTCTTTCTTCCTTAGTCTCAGCTGATTAGAAGCATGAACCAATGGTGAAATCACCAAGATACAATTCGGCCAAGGAGGTGTTCTTGAGAGAGGGAGAGAAGATTGAATTCTAAGGCTTTTGCAAAATGGAATTCGGCCAAACATGGGGTTCATTCCTTTTGTATTTCTGCCCCCAAAACCCCTCCACTCCCTCATCAATTCTTGCATAAAACGATGGGTCTTGGGTGCTATCCAAGGCACCCCTTGGCACCTACCAATGCAGCCATTCAGCTCTCCATGTATCTCATCTCAATCCCATCATTTGCATTTAAACTTAGCATGGAAATCACCAAAACGAGTCCCCAACGTGTGGGACTTGTTTTGGTTGGTTTGAGACCAAGCCACCTCTTCATATTCCCTTCAACTCACTGATTTACAGCCCCTTTGATTTCCATTTTGACTCACTTGAACTCAGGTTCCTTTTTGATTTCCATCTCAACTCACCAAACTCACCATACTTAATGCATTTCATTTAATGCACATGAGTTAACTCACACTTGATTTAATTCCAACTCACTTCAGTCCAACTCAAACTGATTTAACTCATGTTTTTAGCTCCCTTGAGGGTCCAGACGGTCAACCATAGTCGACTCGACCCGTTGGGTCCACTTTTAGCTCCTTGACCCATTTTTGACTCCATGACCCAATTATGGGTATTTTGGTCATTTGTAATTGGTTCTTACACGTGCATCAGACCTACCCATTTTTACTATACCTGATTTCCAATCAATTTAGCTTGAACCCATTTAATTTGAGCTTACACAATGGTCAAATCATCCATTTTGACCAATTGTGTCCAATTGGGCCCTTTGACCCATTTGGCCATTTTCAACCCAATTGATGTTCATTACCCATCAAATCAAACTTGACATTCATAATGTACTCATATGATCTTAATTTGAGCAATGGGCCCCACCATTTCCTTACTTAACATCACAAAATAATTAATTTAACACATCAGGGGCATTTTCGTAATTATCCACTTCATTGAGAAATTACCCATCCAATCAAACTTGACAATCATAATGTGCTCATATGATCTTAATTTGAGCAATGGGCCCGACCATTTCCTTACTTATCATCACAAAATAATTAATTTAACACATCATGGGCATTTTCGTAAATATCCACTATTGAGAAATTGGGGTGTTACAATATAACCCTCTTTTTAAAATTTTCGTCCCGAAAATCGAACGAAGTAGGGTTCTAAACGATTACATAAATATCTCAGAGTGTGCTATTCTTATTTCCGATTTCAAGTTCCCAAATGACTTCTTCATTACCATGTTGGTCCACACCACTTTGACAAATTGAATCGCTCGGTTCCTAACACTTTTTGTTTTGTCTCATGTTATATCTTTTTTTTTCTCCTGAGCCATTTTTGATCTTACGTAGATCAATCTACTCTGTTTCACTTTACCTGTTCTCATGATATTTTCCATCCATACCTGCTCAATATGTTCTTTCGTCTACTCTCCGTGTGAGGTAGTCTGTCAACACGAGCCTATGCTCAAAGCTTTTTCTGATTCCATTTTAACTAGGTTTCTAGTTACACTCACCTGGAATTCCATTGGCTAACTATAGAGCCAGGAAATCAGTCTAACTCGGCAGTCGTCCATAGTTTCCCATTCAAGTTTCACCAGACACTTATCTTTTCCGTTGAGTACATCTTCAAATTTAAACACATCTTTCTTTGCACATAAGTCGCTATGTGACTAACAACTTTTGTTCCAACTTCCACGATACCAATTCCCGGCATCAATCCAAAACCACCATGGGAATAATCACCCATGGTTAAATACATCCATCCCTGGTGTTTCGCTTTCAGTAAATAGCATCTATCCTTGTTTTATACTCATCCATGAATATAACCCACTTATGGGTATAATCCATTCATGGAAACCATCCATCCTTGGCATCACTCTGTCCATGAGTATCATATATCCATGATTAATATCCGTAAGAACAACATTCAAATGAATCACTATAAGACCGTGGTAACCATATCAAATCACAAATATATCTCGACCCCTTGCAAGACTTAGGGCTCATGACTTACCAAGCAGAAGACCCACGTCCAACGTGATCCGGTCTACCTCGCCCTGCATCCCTTCACCTCATAGGTGATTCAGTCAAGCTCTAAGGCGGTCGCTCAGCGTCTGACGAAGCTAGTACCACCCCCACCGGGTAAAATAGTACCTAGCTCTGCGCATTCCAGCACATCTAGTGTGCCAAACAGCCGTGAGAGCGCCCTCCAGCGCGTAGCATGCGAGGGACCCACTCCTCAACGGTAGCCCTACGGGACCAAGTCTCCGTATTTCGTATCAAGGTTCCCACAGCCTCATAGCTACTCAAAGCCATACTCATGAAGTTTATATTCTTATCTCATCAATACCATGTGAGGGATGCACCCATACCACATCTCAATCATCAACATCACGTGAGGGACGCACCCATACCACGTCTCAATGTAATCAAGTGACCTCGTCACCTATATCTTAGTGCCAAAAATCCTCTTAGAATCATAACATCGTATACTTTATATAAATTCATACTTCATCCTTGTACAAAGGTGGGTAGGGTGAAACAAGACCCTATAGAGAACAAAATACACCCTTACCAGATAATCCTCTTTTTAATACCCCTTCATATTACTTCCTAGCCTAGTCTTCAGTAGAAGATCCCGCATCATCAGCGAACTTGAAACGGTTATCAGGACACGTCATCGCCGTGTGCCCCAATACTTCACATGTCGTGCAGGGTATTAATCCAGGTCCTCCAATATAAGGACAATTAGTCCTCGCCTTTCCATGCCCATGCAGTCCACAGAACGGGCAGACAATGCCTAAAGGGTGAGGACAATACCTACAGTTGTGCCCGTCTTGATTGCACAACTCACATGTATCGTAGGGATCTATCTCCCCAAGTGATTCCAAGATTATAGGAACATCTGCTATAGGATCCTCCAGAAAAAGTGCTAGATCCTCTTCTTCTTCCTCAGGAGGTCCCACTAACCAAGGAATAGCTTCCATAAGATACTCCGGTAATGGTGCTAGGTTCACCTCCCCCAATGGTGCTAGGTTCCATTCCTCTTTCTCGGGAGGCCCCTCTTGAATGTCCACATTGACTTCCATGCTGATACTGTTGGAAGTCGATACCAAATCTACTGGACAACTAGGTGTCCGTTTATCCCATAACTCGGTGTATTCCTCGTTGCTTGACATATCTGTGCCACAACATTTAAAGCACAAGAATATTCAACAACAATTCTAAATAAACCACTCTTGGTTTTCAGGGGAATTTGATCATGCATAATATCATGTACTTTGTTTGGGAAGATTACCAAATCATCACTCTTTGTTTCTTTTGTTTCTGGGGGAAATCTCTACATTCCTGTTGTTTGTTTCTCAGTGTGGGGATATCAGGGGAGTACATCCTACTTTGCTATGCTTGATATATCCAGTTATGATGACTGTACTTTACTTTGTTATCTTTCATTGTCGTTCTCAGATTGATTGTTCAGTCTGAGTCACTCGAAGTAAATTAATCCGGCCCCCAGTCAGCGGACTCCGAAGAGTCGGTCAGTTGGGATTCTTATCCGTCAGTGAGACATGAAACCGTCTTAATCTTACTTCGATGACTCAACTTCCCGTTTCGCTGTGATACCAACTGTAACGCCCCGCCCTTTCCGACCAGAATTCAGAGTCTAATTTTTTTTTTTTAAATAATAATAAAACATCGAAAGAGAGCGGGCGGCGTCACGACGCGAGTTAAGTTCAGACTACTCAAGTTTGAACCTTAACTGGCCACTCATGTGCACATGGACTAGACCATGATAATGAATCACACATAGAACTAATAACAACATGCAGAATAACTAGATTAACTGCGGAATAGAAAGACTAGATAGCAAGTAACAGTCTTTAACATAAATCAACCATTCAAAGTTATTAACCTAATCAAACCATAGCAAGTAATGACTTATTACATGTCCAACAAAATATAGTTCAAATGACGGTAATATAAAGAAGTCCAGTCCAACATTCAAGCGCTTAGGCTTGGCTCCCCTCCCGGTCAACGACCTTTTCTTTCCTTTTCCTTGTACCAACATTCTCCTATGAGGATAGAATTAGGGCGTTAGATCAACGCGCCCAGTAGGTTCCCAATCAGGGCTACCACATGACTAGCATATAAAACATGCATATATATCATAATACATGATTAGTAAAAACAGGTAAAACAATGCTATGAAGTATGCACATGCAATGAGACCCTCCCATCATGTACATTCATAGCCATCACATGACGTGCCATGCACCGACAAGGTAATTTACAGTACACTTCCATCTCTTTATCACTCACTGATTCATATCACGTATTAGTCCTCCTGGCGGGACGCTCATTGCCTAAGGAGACCAATGTGACTATGACCATCATGTTATTCCTCCTGGCGTGACTTGCACCGCCGAAAGAGGACGTAACCCATAATTGTAACACTGTAGAACCTCATTCATCATCCCATGTCTATGCATGAGATGCCAATGCTTGTATGCCATTTGTTAATGCATAATACATCATTCGAAACGACATAAACTAAACAAGAGTCTCATAAGAAAACTGGGGTAAAACTGTGGTTACAAGTAGGTAGGAAACCTACTCAAACTTTGCTTAAGTGTCTGTTCCTTTTTGAGCTTCACTTGGTCACGACTCGCCCGCCGTTCACGTTCCGTTACCTTGTTATGTAACAGCAAATCAATACTTAATCTACTTGATTCCTAATCAAGTTTAAGTCTCATATACCATCTCGTGGGGTTCGGCCATGCCCATGGCCGAACATCACCCATTTTAATTTGATCTCTCCTTTATTTAATCCTCATTAGACATTACTTATTACAAACATATCTTGGTAGGGTTCGGCCATGCACCATGGCCGAACCATGCCACTTAGGTTTTGGCCCACAAATCAATTCCTTTGGTCAATCCTTTCATATTGAACTTTGACTAGTATTTATGGTTTTGCCATTGACCTTAAACCATATTGAAACTAACATCCATAATTATTCCACCTTAGTGGGGTTTGGCCATACTACTTGGCCAAACCTCACCACCTTTCTTTGGTCCTTTACATCATACATACATACCTCTCCCATTCATTATAAATTAGCACAAAGTCCATCAATAATCAATGGTGGGGTTCGGCCATACTACATGGCCGAACCTCACCCTATGTATTTTTTATCCCATACTTCCTTATCTATCATGCTTTAGGCGTTATTTAAACATACCATATCAGTACCATATTGCTGCCTTTATACCTCTTAGAAACCATCCAAATAAATTCATCTACTTGTCCTAAAAGACCATAATATTTCATGGGATTCGGTCATCCAAGATGGCCGATCCCCATGGTCCATCTTTCCAGTTTTAATCCACTGGTTTAGATCAGTAATTTAACCATAACATTACCTTGGTTCAGCCATATATTGGCCAACCAAAATCAGTAAATAATCTTCATGTAAATCACGTAAAACTTTCCACCATTGGTATGGTTTTTATCTCTCCAAAAACCATACCAAATTATCAAATACTTTTATGGGGTTCGGCCATCCCATGTGGCCGAACCCGATACCCATTTGTTGGACCTTTTTAACTTACTTATTATGTCCATTCAATCACGTAAAAATCCCCATAGTATTGTACGGTTTCTACACTTCAACAACCATCAAATACCCATACAATTTCCATGGGGTTCGGCCATCCAAAATGGCCGAGCCCAATGGTCCATCTTTTATCATTTACACCAACTTTATAAATCAAGGTTAAAACCTTGGTGTATTCGGCCATAACCATGGCCCAATACACACCCATTTTATTAATCAAAATTCCATGGAAATACTTACCAAATTCCAAGCTTTTCTTGTTGCCTTTGCTCATTCCTTTCTTCACTCTTGCTTCCTTCCTTCTTTCTTCCTTAGTCTTAGCTGATTAGAAGCATGAACCAATGGTGAAATCACCAAGATACAATTCGGCCAAGGAGGTGTTCTTGAGAGAGGGAAAGAGGATTGGATTCTAAGGCTTTTGCAATATGGAATTCGGCCAAACATGGGGTTCATTCCTTTTGTATTTCAGCCCCCAAAACCCCTCCACTCACTCATCAATTCTTGCATAAAACGATGGGTCTTGGGTGCTATCCAAGGCACCCCTTGGCACCTACCAATGCAGCCATTCAGCTCTCCATGTATCTCATCTCAATCCCATCATTTGCATTTAAACTTAGCATGGAAATCACCAAAACGAGTCCCCAACGTGTGGGACTTGTTTTGGTTGGTTTGAGACCAAGCCACCTCTTCATATTCCCTTCAACTCACTGATTTACAGGCCCTTTGATTTCCATTTTGATTCACTTGAACTCAGGGTCCTTTTTGATTTCCATCTCAACTCACCAAACTCACCATACTTAATGCATTTCATTTAATGCACCTGAGTTAACTCACACTTGATTTAATTCCAACTCACTTCAGTCCCACTCAAACTGATTTAACTCATGTTTTTAGCTCCCTTGAGGGTCCATACAGTCAACCATAGTCAACTCAACCCATTGGGTCCACTTTTAGCTCCTTGACCCATTTTTGACTCCATGACCCAATTATGGGTATTTTGGTCATTTGTAATTGGTTCTTACACGTGCATCAGGACTACCCATTTTTACTATACCTGATTTCCAATCAATTTAGCTTGACCCCATTTAATTTGAGCTTACACAATGGTCAAATCATCCATTTTGACCAATTGAGTCCAATTGGGCCCTTTGACCCATTTAGCCATTTTCAACCCAATTGATGTTCATTACCCAACCAATCAAACTTGATATTCATAATGTGCTCATATGATCTTAATTTGAGCAATGGGCCCCACCATTTCCTTACTTAACATCACAAAATAATTAATTTAACACATCAGGGGCATTTTCGTAATTATCCACTTCATTGAGAAATTACCCATCCAATCAAACTTGACAATCATAATGTGCTCATATGATCTTAATTTGAGCAATGGGCCCGACCATTTCCTTACTTATCATCACAAAATAATTAATTTAACACATCAGGGGCATTTTCGTAAATATCCACTTCATTGAGAAATTGGGGTGTTACACCAACATCATGGTACAAAATCTGTAATGTGGAACCATAGGAGCAAATGGGAAGGCACCCATGGCTAAAACCAGATTTGACAAAGGCCATCACAGAATCGTGACCTTAGATTCCATGTCTGACAATGTTAGGTTCAAATGTGTGAAGGGATACCACTGTTGGTACAACATTTGAAACATGTTTTGGAATCATCATGTATTTAACTTTTTAATCCATGTTCTTGTTTGATTGTTGGATTAATTTTATATAAGATTCTTGTATGTTCATGTTGGTATGCACTCTTGTGTTGGAATATACTTATCTCATTTCATTTCATATAGCATGTGATTTGTGCATCTTTAGGAAATGAATGTAGTGTGTGCATTACCTCGTGTATAGGGTATCTATGTGATTAAAAGTGGTTTAATACACGTACACAATGTCATTTCATTCGAAGGCTCTAAAATTTGTGAATTCCATTGGAATGAAACATGCTTTATGTCAATTAAATGGATATTTTGTTTTGGTGTGACCAACCAAAGGTAATGATTGAATAATTCATTTAACTACTAGCTTTTTTCGAGGAATTGAAGCTTCCTTGAAAGAATGGTAAAATATTTTATCATGTTTTGGATAACAACATGATAAAAGTCATAAAAGCTATGGGTGTAGGGTCATACTTCATTCTTGTGTGTCGTACTCAAATAAGGAAATGAATGTATGACTAATGTGCTTGTTTCATTCCAATGTACATCAATCTGTAAATTATGTGGAATGAATTATGTTCATAAATGTCTTGCCTTGCTAAATCCTGGAAATGCTGCATCTTATGACATCATGTTAGTGCCCTGGCTTTGCCGAGTCCCTCTTTGCCAATTACATGACTCGGGTAGCAGCACTTGCCAAGAAGCATGAAGACTCAAGATGATCGAAGAAAAAGATCATTCTCCACCAAGCTCAAAGCTCGTTGTCATGGCAATCATAAGAACATGTATAAGGCCATAGATGACCCTAGTTGGAACCTACACCAAAGAGAGCACCACTAGGCTTAGTTGTATATGTTGGTAATAAACATAAACATGCATAGAGAAGAAGCTAAACAGTGAATTGGAAGTGAACTTGGAAACATGAATTATTTTGATTATCAGCACAACCAGTTTATCTCACTGAACTCTCGGTGTTGTTAGGATCGACCCATCGGGGTCAAAGACCGGTTGGCCAGATTGATATTGGTTTAGGAAATAAGAATTGTCATTCTGGAAATACCTCTGACCGAGAGTCTCGTTTGCACCGACCCATCGGTCATGAACTTGAACTACCCCTCGTGGTGAATGACTCGTCGATATAAAACTTATAAGTTCTGGACTGGGGAACTTATAAGGACTCTTGACAAAACAGACATATCGGCAATCGAAGACCGATTAAGAGATACAGAACCGATCCCTAGGAAAAGAAGGACATGTCGGTTTGGGTTTGACTAGTTTCTATCTTAAAACTTTGTCAACATGGAGTTGCGCCAGATAGAGTCTCTCGTATGGTCTGACCCGTCAGTGCCATGATCGTCGACCCATCGGAGATAAGGACATGTCAGCGAGATGAAATAATGCCGTTGAGGGTGCATTTAATGCGCAATAGTCAAGTGGTTGAACATAATAAATATGAACACCGACCCATCTGTTCCACCGACCTATCGGTCCCGGACTGTTCAAATAACTGTTATGACTTCACTATAAATATGTGAGTTGTATGATCATTTGGGTATCTTCCCTGAACTGAGAGAAATCATACACTCTGAGGAACGATCAACCTCTTGTGCCTACACCAAACAAAATCAAATACCCAATCTTTGATTAAAGATTCTGATAGAGAAAGAAAGTTGAAATAGATACTACATTTTAACGTCCCGCCCTTTTTCACTATGCTTTCCGAAAATCAGAGTTTTTTTTTTTTATATAAATAGAAGAGTGAGCAAAAGCGGGACGTCATGACGCAAGCTAAGTCCGAACTCTAAAGTCCGACCCTTAACTGGCCAACCTTACATGTGCATGGACTAAGTCCATGAATACGGTTCACACGTAGTATGTTAACTTGCTGAATTAAAATATAACTGCGGATTATAATAGAACCTAGTTTTATTTTTTTTTTTAGATAGCAAAGTACTTCAAGTCTTTAACCATAATTAAACTTACCTTAAATATCTAACAAACCATTCAGACCATAGCAAAATTATCTAAGCTATTACATGCCGAATTCTAGCTACTCAAATTAAAAGTCCATGAGTATCTTAAACAAAATAAAAACCAAAAGCATCCAAGCTCCTATGCTTGGCCTTTTCGCGTTCATCGTTCCCCTCATTTCCTGTATCATCCACTAGGGTAGAAGTAGGGCGTTAGAACAACGCGCCGAGTAGGTATTCCATTTAGGGTCTACACATGGTTAGTACAAATCATATATAATAACATAAAGTCAAAACCATATAAAACAATGCTAGGTCATGATGTCAAATGCAATGAGTCCCACCCATCACAAGTACAAATAACCTCTTGATAGTGTAACGCCCACCCCTTTTCACCGAAAATCAGAATCTATTTTTTTTTTTTTAAATAACAAGTGACAAAGGGCGCGGACGTCACGACGTGAAGTTAAGTCCGAGCTTCTAAAGCCCGGCCCTTAACTGGCCAACCCTACGTGTGCGTGGAAATTAAGTCCACGAAGAACGGTTCACACGTAGAAGAAAGCTTGCGGAATATTAAACTAAGTGCGGAAATATAATAGAGACTATCCTAACAATTTCTAGATAGTAGGGAAGATTACGTCATTTAAATTACTAAATTCCTTCAAAATGATAATGTCCAAAATAAAATCCAAACAACAGTAAGTAATCTAAATTATTACATTCCGACGAGCTAAGTTATTCAAATTACATTTCCAAAATAAATTAAATAAACTAAGTAGTCTGCCTTCCCAAACTCCTAAGCTTGGCCTCCGTCTCATCCGTTGTGTCCGCCATCTCCTGCGTCATCAGCTAGGGTAGAAGTAGGGCGTTAGACAACGCGCCCAGTAGGACTCCGAGTAGGGTTAACACATGGATTAGTGATAACAAGCACATAGGTATAATATAATGAAAACCATAAAATGAATGCCATGCCATGGGTGTTTTATGTCATGTGTCCCACACATCATCCATACCATTATGATGCCATGAAAGACCTCGTCAAGATATAAGCAATCACAAATCATCCCCCTTGACGGCAAAACCTCGTCAAGATATAAACAGTCACACATCATCCCCCTTGACGGGAAAACCTCATCAAGATATAAACAATCACAAATCATCCTCCTTTACGGCAAAACCTCGTCAAGATATAAACAATCACAAAACCTCCCCCTTGGACGGCAAAACCTCGTCAAGATATAAACAGTCACACATCATCCCCCTTGACGGCAAAACCTCGTCAAGATATAAACAATCACAAATCATCCCCCTTGAAAACAAAACCTCGTCAAGATATAAACAATACAAATCATCTCCCTTGACGGCAAAACCTCGTCAAGATATAAACAATCACAAATCATCCCCCTTGACGGCAAAACCTCGTCAAGATATAAACAATCACAAATCATCCCCCTTGACGGCAAAACCTCATCAAGATATAAACAATCACAAATCATCCCCCTTGACGGAAAGGCCTCGTCAAGGTGTCCCCATGTTTGCTTCTCGGTAGCCCCGACGGAGCATGGACTCCGGTTTCTTTATTTTCATCCTTCCCATGCTATATCCCTCTCATGTCATGCATGAGATGTAGATACCATATGCCATGTAATATACATGATAGTACAAACCATGGCATTTAAAATCCCATCAATAAAACATATAATTTGATTATCAAAAATAGATCAAGCAAAGCATCAATATACACATCATAGCCTTAAAACCCATCTTAAAACAATCATATGCTTACCGAAATAAATCAAGGAAAAACCCATACATAACACATAATCCATTGCTTACAAAAAGGTAGGAATCCTACCAAATACCGACTAGCGTCCCTTTACGCTTCCGTTCACGAATCTGGTCGCCGATCGCTCACGGATTGCGATGTCCCGATACCTTATTATACATATGAATAATCAGTCCATGTTTTTAACCATTCCTAAGCCCATAAATCATACCTTAGTGGGGTCCGGCCATACCCCATGGCCGAACCTCACTATCTAGGTTTTGTGGGTCCCATTTAGTCCATCAACTATTTTAATCGCATGAGTCTAAAAATCAGCCATCCTAGGCTTTATTTAACCATACATAAGTTTTTTACTTAGAGCCCCTAAGTCCATGATCATCTCCCATGAAGTTCTTGAATTTGGCCATTATTTACTGTTTTGCCACTACCTCTCCCATGGTTAAACATCCACTTAACCATGTACATTTCTTTGTCCATGCTTGATTCACAATTTAGATCCATTAGTGATTCATCAATCATGACATGAACACATTAAAAAAACCAGCCCTTAAGTTCACTTAATCCCCATTAATTTTAAACACATGCATAATACCAATTTTTGCCTATAAGATGACCTATAATTGGGTCATGGGTTTTGCCATACACCATGGCCGAACCCATGATGTCTTTTTCCCATTTTTACTTGGGTCTATATACATCATTAGCTCCACCATAAGTCCTTCCTTGAAGGGGTTTAAATCACATATTTACACCATCATTCTTAACCATATTTAAGTCCATTAACTTAGCCCTATTCCCATTCATTCTTCATGGTTCCAAAATACTTGATTCATCATTCATTGGTGACATTTAAGACATAAAAAAAAATTAACCTTCCTCCATGGATTCCCTCATTTAAAAACCCCTTTCAAAATTTCTACAATTCTTTCATTTAAAACTTTAAAAATCATTAACCACTTAACATAGCCTCCATTCTCTAATCCCATTAAAATTCTAACACCATCACCATAAGTTCATGGTCCATTATTCATTCATGCCTTTTGAGGCCATCAACATCATTCACATCTCCCATGCATTTCCTCATTTAAACCCCTTTGAAATTACCAACATTTAATTATTAAAATCTTAAAAATCATAAATTGTCCACCAAGGCTTCCATTATTTAAAACCCTAAAAAAATCATTTAATCACCTACCATGCTTAAGTAAATTTTTAATACATAAAATCGTTAATGCATCCTTCAAAAATCCACATACATCCGTGCTTAATTAATTTAAATACATAATGTCCTTAGTGCCTCCTTTATTTTTTTTTAACCTAATTTACCCATTTAGGGTTTGCCCATTCTTCCTCTTTTTATTGGATGGATTTGAGATCCAAGGCCCATGATAATTTGGCCACCAACCAATCCAAAGAAAATGGATTCCATAATTACCTCTTAACCCTTAAAATGCAAAATTCTTGTTTAAGAATTACTTACAATCCGACGACTCCTCCAGCTTTTCTTTCTCCTCTTGGACTCCTTGGCCTTCTTTCTTCTTCTTCTCCTTTGTTCTTTGGTCAAGATGCTTGATCAAGATGAAAACATCAACACTTGGGTTCGGCCACCATGGAGTGTGTTTTGAGAGAGGGAAAGGAGGAGATGGTGTGGAAGAAGATGCTAGGTCTTGATTTTGGAGTGGTGGCTTTTGCTTGCACTTCTCTTCTCTAAGTCTTCTTGTTCTTTTCTCCTTAGTTTTTTTCTTCTTCTTTTCTTCTTGGTGTGGGACGGTGGTGGAGAGCAAGAGAGGGAGAGAATGAAATGAGTTGGATGAAAAGAGAAAGAGATAAAGTTCATTTCCTTTGGTGGAATGACCCACACTCCACCATTTAATTTTCTCACCAACCACATGGGATTTTTATTTATGCTTTATGGTGGTGGTTGGGATAAACCACCACCTAAACCAACGTTTTTGAGCTTGGTGATAAGGTGGTTTGGTCTCCCAATTTTGACCATTTGACCACCTTTTTTATTAGCTTAATTAATTAATTAATTAGATCATTAGGTTAATTAATTCCCATTTAATTTAATTCCATTTCCTTACATTCGCTCCATGCATCCACCCATGGTTGACCAATTCAACCATGGTGGCCGGCCCCACCAATCCTTGGTCCACACGCCACCTCACTTGGTGAGGTGGAGGTGGGTTCCAATCGGCCATGTCACCTTGGTCAATTCATCGCCAACTTAGGTGATTTAATTTTAATTAAATCCATTCCAACTAATTGGATCACCATTGGCTCCATGGCCCAATTACATTCACCCTTACCCATTTACCTTAGAGCTTACATTATCTTGACCCATTGGGTCCCAAATGGGTATTGGGTCCAATTTGACCATCCTTGGCCCAATTGACCATCATTGACCATTTAAATGATTTTAAATCCAATCCATGGTCCATTGGGCCATACTTGGGCCTTTTCCATATTTTGATCCATTCACCATTAATTCCATCAAATTTCCAATTTCCACCATTAAAATAAATAATAGCCACAAATATATGGATTTACAAATTCCGGGCCATTACAGATGGAATTCTCATCATCAAGGTACCCACACATAGGTCTTTACGGTTTCTTCTTAATGGAAAATGCACATCAAGGTATCCCCACATTGGACGCCCCGACGGAGTGTGGTCTCTCCGGTTACATATCCTTCACTCCATGCCATGCATGAGATGCTGATGAAACACATGCTATTTTATATTGTAAACATAGCATTAAAACTCACATTTGAATCATATCTTTTACAACGTAAATTCATCAAATTAAGATAAAAACATTGTACATAAACCCATGGTTTAAAAGAGGTAGAATCCTACCAAAGACCACTAAGTGTCCTTGCTTCTTAATCCGGTAATCACTCACGATCGCGCACCATTTGTGAGGTCCCGTCACCTTATTACACAACAATCAATCATACCATGTTCAATTTAATTTCTATTTATATTTAAGTTCATAAACCCAACTTTGTGGGGTTCGGCCATACACTATGGCCGAGCCTCACCTCTTTGGTTTTAGTTCCCTTGTTGCTCATTTAACTTAAGTCCAAGATCATATCACTTCTCAATCATTTAATCTAACATACATAAACCCTAAGTCCAAACCTTCCCCATGGGGTTCGGCCATACACCATGGCCGAGCCCATGGTCCATTATTTCCACTTAATTACCATATTGCCATTCTTCTATCCATGGCTAACATCCATTAATCTAACCATTCATACATTAACCATTTAACACACATAACAACCTAGGTCCATAAAATTCCTTAGTGGGGTTCAGCCATACAACATGGCCAAACCTCGCCATTTTGGTTTTGGGTCCCTCCTTCAAGTCCTTTGATTAATTAGTCTCATAAAAATATTCCCCATGGGGTTCGGCCATACACCATGGCCGAACCCATGGTCCCTTATTTTTACCTATTTACCTCCTTGCCATTATCCTATCACCTTATGTTTAGGTTCCAAAGCATAGGTCCATTAATTTATTTAATCATGTATAGCATAGAACCCTAATAGATCCCTCCATTCTTTAATTTGATCCTTCATTCATTTTGATATATTAGATCCATAATTGACCCATAAAATTGCTTCATGGGGTTCGGCCATACACCATGGCCGAACCCTATGATGTCTAACTTTCCAATTTCTCCATTGCATCCATTACCATTTTCAAGTCCATGAAATAAACCTTAGTGGGGTTCGGCCATACACCATGGCCGAACCTCACTCATTTGACTTTGGTCCCCCTTTTAATCCTTGATCTTCCACCTATTTCATACATGGTTCATGCTTAGCATCTTAGCCATAATAAAATTAGGGTTCGGCCATGGAATGGCAGAACCATGTTGTTAATCATATATCCTTTTTAAACCCTTTTAAAAACATTCATAACATTCCATGGCTTTCAACCCTCAAAAACCCATAAAAATAACCAATGTCTTTCCATGGGGTTCTGCCATATGGTTCATCCTTCCATTAGATTCTATATTCATCCCCTAATTTTTCTTCCATGGGGTTCGGCCATACACCATGGCCGAACCCTATGGTTCCTTTCTTTAAACAAAATTATCAAAATACTTACTAGTTCTGCGACTTCTCTGGTTTTCCTACGCTCCGACTTGTTATTCCGATCCTTTCCTTCCTTAGCCTTTTTTGTATGTATTTCTGCTTGATCTTTCACACAGTTGGCTGCCCTCTGTAACGTTTGGCTAGAATCTGGCTGCCAAGATCAAACACCTCTTGTTCACACTGCCGAGAACTCCTTATTGCTAGAGCACATAGCGTCAAGCCCTCCCTTGATTTGTGTATGCCGAACGCCCCTTTGTTTCACTACTGCCTCTTTTTTATAATACTTCTAGTCGGTCCTATCTGGCTGAAATAGCAAGTAACGATTTCAGTAGTCAACAGCAAACTCAAGCGCCTTCCTCCGACGATCAACGTGACTCTTTTGTTGACTCTGGGTAGTCAACAACCTCTGTTTGATCTGTCTCACCTTCTTAGTAGTCTCACGGATCATCTCTAGGTCCTAACATCACTGTACCACTAGTCTCTATCCAACACAAGGGTGACCTGCACGGCCTGCCATACAAGGCCTCATGTGGTGCCGTCTTGATACTGGATTGATAACTGTTTTTGTATACAAACTCAACCAAATGTAAATGGCTTTCCCCACCATAATCCAAGACACAAGCTCAGAGCATATCCTCTAAGATCTAAATGGTCTGCTCTGACTGACCATCTGTCTGGGGGTGGAAAGCTGTACTGAAACATAACTGCATGCCCAACTCTTGCTGCAAGCTCTGCTTGAACCAAGAGACAAACCTTGGGTCCAGATCTGAAACAATTGACTTAGGCACACCATGTAGTCTGACAATGTCCGTCAAATATATCTGACTCAAAGTCTCGAGAGAATCAGTTGTCTTTATACCAATAAAACGGGCTGACTTAGTCAATCGACCCACACTGCATCATGTTTCCGAGGAGACTTCGGTAAACAAGTCACGAAGCCCATAGTGATGTGGTCCCACTTCCAATCGAGAACTGGAAGAGGCTGCAACTGCCTGCGGGTCTCAAGTGTTCTACTTTGACTTGCTGACAAGTCAAACAGTGGGTCACAAACTCGACTACTGCTCTCTTCATACTCCTCCACCAGAACTGTTGATGCAAATCGTGGTACATCTTTGTACGACCCGGATGTACGGCGAACCTAGAGTAGTGAAAGTGTTGTAATACTTCCTCGTGACATTGCCCCTATAAGGGTACAAAAAGCCTGCCCTTAAGGGTCAAACCACCATCTCGTCTATTAGACCATCCAAAAGGTCAACTACCACTGGCCACAACGTTCCTCAATGCGACGCACCTCTCGTCCGTTTGTTGAACTCTCAAAACTCTAGCGTAAATCCCTGGCTGAACAACCATGCTACAAGGTCTAGATGCTCTGTATCCGCCGATCAAACTTGACAAGGCTGCCCTCGTCCTGCGATTCAAGGCGTCTGCAACTACGTTCGCCTTACCCAGGTGGTAAGATGACACGAAGTCGTAATCACCAATGTATTCCACCCACCATCTTTGTCTCGTATTCAGTTCCTTCTGTGTGAATAGATACTTTAGGTTATGGTGATCTGAGAAAACTTCGAACCTCTCCCCATATAAGTAATGTCTCCAGACCTTAAGCACGAAAACTACAGCCGCTAACTTTAAGTCATGAGTAGGATAATTTTGTTCGTGGGTCTTAAGCTGTCTTGAACCGTAAGCTACCACCTTCCCATCCTGCATCAAAACACAGCCCAAACCATCACCTCAAGCATCACAGTAGACCGCATAGCCACGACCCCTCTTTGGTACTATCAACACTGGAGCAGTAGTCAAACTCTTCTTCAATCTCTAGAAGGTTGTCTCACTAGCTTCATCCCAAATGAATTGCACATCCTTGCGGGTCAACCTTGTCATGGGTGTGGCGATCTTGGAGAAGTCCTTGATGAACCGTCGGTAGTAGCCCGTAAGACCCAAAAAGCTGCGGATTTCAGTCACACTTCGTGGCCGCTCCCAACTGAGAACAGCCTCAACTTTAGCTGGATCCACGGCCACACCATCAGCTGACACCACGTGTCCAAGAAACTGAACCTCTGGTAACCAAAACTTACACTTGCTGTACTTCGTATAAAGCATGTGATCCCTCAAGGCTCGGAGTACTGTCTTCAGGTGTTGCTCATGGTCCTCCTCCGATGCTGAATATATCAAGATGTCGTCGATGAACACCACTACAAATCGATCCAGATACGGCCTTGAAAATTTTGTTCATCAGGGCCGTGAACGTCGCTGGGGCATTAGTCACCCCAAAAGACATCACCACGAACTCAAAAAGTCCAAAATGAGTGCGGAAAACACTTCTCAATATCACACTCCCGTACTCTCACTTGATGGTAACCTGAACGAAGGTCTATCTATTGGAGAAGCATTTAGACCCTCTCAACTGGTAAAACAGATCATCGATTCGTGGCAAAGGATACTTGTTCTTCATTGTAACTCTGTTCAATTGCCGATGGTCAATGCACAGTCTCATGGAGAGCCATCTTTTTTCTTGGCAAACAACGCCAGGTGCACCCTAAGATGAAGTACTATGCCGAATGAAGCCAAGGGTCTCTAGCTCCCTAAGCTGTCTCTCCAATTCCAAAGTCTCTAATGGTGCCATCCGATAAGGAGTGATGGTGATGGGTGATGTACCGGGTAGCAGGTCAATAACAAACTCCACCTCTCGGCGTGGTGGTAAACCTAGGGAGCGTCTCTGGAAAAACGTCCTGAAAACTCGCCACCAAACCTTCCCAACTCAAACTCGCCACCAAACTGCACAACTCCTCCACTTTCGGACTGAATGCCGGGCTAAGCTTCTCAACGAACACATCACCGGTGAGCGTACGACCCCCTACTCGCCTATGATAATAGTCCAAGGTGACCTGATGGAAGGACAACTAGTCCATCCCCAAGATGACGCCAAAACCTGACATCTCCAAAACTCACAGATCAAACTCCAACACTACACCTCCAATGGTCAAAGCACACAACCGACAAATCTGATCAACGACTTCTGTCACCTCCAACGGTGTACTGACAGAGATAGGGGCTCTTACCAGTTCTACTACTAAACCAAAACTAACAGCAAAACTCAAGGCAATAAAGGAGTGTGAAGCACCAGAATCAAATAAAACTCTACACCATGCACCCTGAAGGACTAGCATACCCTGCATCACTGCCGGTGGTGCGTACTCCTCTACCTGCTGGGCGATGGCGTAAGCTCTGCCACGGGTCACTGGTCCAGGTCTGCCACGGCCTCTGCCTCTCTGAGGAGGTGCTTGTACCTCGGCCCCGTGGGGGCGCCGGGCTTCACCTACACATGAGTGGGGGCTGGCATGTTCCCTCGCTGGGGTACCACCGCTATGGCCTGACCTCTGCCCTGAGGACAGTCTCTGGCGAAATGCCCTGCCCCACCACTAGTGTAGCACTGAAGGCCCCTAGCCTAGCCCTAAACTTGTCCCTGAAGCTGAGGACAGTCCCTCCTGGTGTGACCAGTCTGCTGACAGTGGAAGCACACATACTGTTTGGGCTGGCCACTTGACAGTGGTACAGTCTGAACCTATTGAGGTGGACCTAAAGGTAACCTCTGACTCGAGTGGATGGGTGGCCTCTTCCTGTAATAGCCCGAATTTTTAAATCAATATATATGGCATTTATTTATTTTAATAATGGAAAAATTGAATTTTGATATTATGGATATTAAATGGATCAAATTTTGGGGCAAAGGCCCAAGTATGGTCCAATGGACCATGGATTGGATGGAACCCATATAAAGGGTCAATAATGGTCAAAGTGGGCCCGATAACCATGTGGGACCCAATGGATCAAAATTGATTCAAACTCTAGGGTAAATGGTAGAAAATAATTTAATTGGGCCATGGGCCCAATGGTGACCCAATTGATTGGAATTAAACCCCCCTAAGGTAATGATGAGATGATTAAGCTAGCATAACCAAGAGGGAACCACCTCCACCTCATCAAGTGAGGTGGCGGGTTGGCTAAGGAATTGGTGGGGCCGGCCACCATGGTTGACTTGGTCAACCATGGGTGGATTCATGAAAGAATTGAAGGGAAATAAATAGAAATTAAATTATAAAATTAAAGGGGCTAAGTTAAGTAACAAATTAAATAATTAAGTGAGTCAAGAGGGGAGTGAGTCACATAGGAAAATGGGTGAGTCAAGATGATTTCCATCTTATTTGACTCACCAAATTCGTTGGCATGGGTGGTGGTTCCACCTCATCCCAACCACCCCCACTAAGGGGACAATGGCCCTAAGATTGGGGGCATGCAAGGCCATACCCCCCTTCATGATTGCTTGGTCGATGGAGTCAAGACCAAGATTACATGGGAGATGGTTTTCTATCTCATTTCTCTCATCTCTCTCTCCCTCTCTCCATCTCTTCCAAAACCGTCCTCCCCTCTATTCCAAAGAAAACACCAAAGAGAAAAGAAGAGAGAGACTTAGAAGGAAAGAAGAGAACCCAAGCTAGAGATATTTTCTCCATCCCCTCCTTCTCTCTCTCTCTCTCTCCCTCCCTCAAAATCTAACCCTACCATTAGCCGAACCCAAACCTTGGTGACCTTACCTTGATCAAGCTCACCATTGGCCGAGTATCAAGAAGAAAGAAGAAGGAGAAAGGGTAAGGAATAAGAGGAACAAGAGACAACCGGGAGAACCACGGATTAGTAAGTATCTCCAAACAAGATGTTATGTTTTTCCTTAAGGAAACCATGAAGGAAGGTTGTACAAAATGTGCAATGGAAAAGACGGACAAAATAGTCAGTCGACTGAACTGATATGGACTAATCAGAAACGAGTTTCTAGGAGTTTCAGTCGACTGAATAAGGGATTCAGTCGACTGAACTAATGGTGGCTGATAATAGAAGGAGTTTCTGGGAGTTTCAGCCAACTGAATCTGATGATTCAATCGACTGAACACAAACGTCTCAGATAAGAAAAGGGTTCTGGAAGTTTCAGCCGACTGAATATACAATTCAGTCGACTGAATGGATGCTTATTGAACACGTAAATGGTTGGTTGTTAGTTCAGCCGACTGAATCTATGATTCAGTCGACTGTAAATGAACTGGCTGAACAAACAGATAACCTGATTCAAAGTCAGCCGACTAAATCTGTGATTCAGTTGCCGGAAAGGGTACGAACCATGTTTCAGCCAACTGAATGTGTATTTCAATCGACTGAAAGTAAACTGGCAGAACAAATAAACGATCGGATTCAAAGTCAGCCGACTGAATCTGTGATTCAGTCGACTGAAATGTTGTGAGTCATGTTTCAGCCGATGGAATATGTATTTCAGTCGACTGAATTCCTAATTCAGTCGACTGAATTGAAATGTACAGTTTTGAGTATTTTCAGAGGTCACTGTAAATCCGGTAGGATAAATGGGGGTTATGTTAAATTAAAGGGACTGATTTTAATGATCCTATGACATGATTGGTAAGTCATTAATGAATCTAAGTGTGTGGATCAGTTATGGATTTAATTATGCATGTAATTAAAGCGATGGAAAAGAGGCTAAGTTAAGGACTGATTTATGGTAATCTTGTAACATGGCTAAGGATCATTAGTGGACCTAGGTTTATGATCAGTTAGAGACTTAATCATGGATAAGATATAGACTAATTTGGAAAATGTATAATAAGGTATCGAGACATCACAAACGGTACGCGATCGGCGACCGGAATTATCGGACGAAAACGGAAAGGGACGTTATCGGTATTGGGTAGGATTCCTACCCTTTTGTAACCCGTGGATTATGTGTATGTGATGGTTTCCGTATTTTATTTTGGTAATTATATGATTTATTTTAACATGGATTTTAAATGCTATGGATTATACTCTAATGCTATGGATGGTATTTTAAATGCTAAGGATTATATTTTAATGCTATGGATGGTATTTTAAATGCTATGGATTATATTCCTATCCTATGGATTTTATATTATGGATATGAATTATATATATATATATATATTACATAGCATAATGCACTTACATCTCATGCATGGTATGGGCGGGAAAATAAAGGAACCGGAGTCCATGCTCCGTCGGGGCGACCGAGAACAGACATGGGGATAGCTTGATATGCTATAACCGGAGTCCATGCTCCGTCGGGGCGACCGAGAACAGACGTGGGGATAGCTTGATATGCTATAACCGGAGTCCATGCTCCGTCGGGGCGACCGAGAACAGACATGGGGATAGCTTGGCATGCTATAACCGGAGTCCATACTCCATCGGGGCGACCGAGAAGCAGACATGGGGACACCTTGACGAGGCTTTGCCGTCAAGGGGGATATGACATTTTATGATGATATGGATGATGGGTGGGA
The DNA here is from genome assembly GCA_013350335.1 of Chimonanthus salicifolius. Lineage (NCBI taxonomy): Eukaryota > Viridiplantae > Streptophyta > Magnoliopsida > Laurales > Calycanthaceae > Chimonanthus > Chimonanthus salicifolius. The sequence goes on from CM023537.1 coordinate 28,082,301, forward strand.
CACATGACATAGGCACCCATGACATGGCATTCATCATATGGCTTTATTATATTGTTATCAGTATGCTTGTTATCACTAATCCATGTGCTAGCCCTACTCGGAGTCCTACTGGGCGCGTTCTCTAACGCCCTACTTCTACCTTAGCTGATGATGCAGGAGACGGAGGAAATGGTGGACGCGACGGGAGTCAAGCCTAGGAGCTTGGGAAAGCGGCTACTTAGTTCTGTTTAAGTTTTTATTTCGGAAATGTAATTTAAGTAGCTTGGCTTGTCGAATTGTAATAATTTTGGATTTCTTACTATGGTTGGATTTCATATTTGGACATTATGATTATGGGGTATTTTAGTAATTTAAGGATGTATCTTCCCTTCTATCTAAAACTAGTAGGATAGTATCTACTATAATGTTCCGCATGTAACTATATTCTGCGAGCTTACTTCCTACGCGTGAACCGTTCTCGTGGACTTCGTTCCGCGCACACGTGAGGTTGGCCAGTTAAGGGCCAGGCTTTAGAAGCTCGGACTTAACTCACGTCGTGACGTCCGCGCCCGTTGTCACTTTTATTAAAAAAAAAATAGACTCTGAATTCGGTGAAAATGGGGCGGGAGTTGTACTTCCTCTTTTTATCAAAACCTCTGCTCTTCCTAGGGGTAAAAATCGATGTCGGTTGATAAACCATCCCGCTGCTCCAAGGGCTGTGCTCTCTGCCAAGATTGCCCCCTGCACCACTTTAGCATAAGTAGTGCTCCTCGCATTAACCAACACATGGGCAACCACTGGGTGAAGGCCTTGCCCAAAACGACGTGCTTTCAACAGATCAGTCACAATCATCTCTGTCGCGAAAAGGCACAACTCAGAGAACTTGGCCTCATACTAAATAACTGTGTCATCACCCTGTATTATGTTGGCAAAGTCAATGCTCTTAGCTTCCTTGACTACTGATGGAAAATACTTAGCCTGAAACATTTGACGAAAGATGTCCCAATCCCTCAAGGCTGTGGCTCGAAGGGGCTCCTGGGTCCACCAACAGGTTGCCTTTCCCGTGAGGTGATGTGCGGCCAAGGTCACCTGCAGGTCTCCCTCCCTGACGGCCAGCGTATCTAGGAGATTGCCGGTCTCATCGATCCAATCCTCTGCTACAATCGGGTCAAGCCCTCCTCTGAACACACGGGGGTAATGGCGCTTAAACTCCCTCAATGAACCATCTCCCTAGTCTCGCGGTAGACCTCGCTAGGTGGAGGTGGTGGAGGGGGCTGAGGTGGAGGTGGAGGCGGAGGTACTGCCTGCCGCTCCAACAAGGTTTGTACAGTCCTCTCCACTGTCCTTTCCATGGCTCTCTCAAAGTTGGTCACCATCCCAGTCAATATCTCCATCAGCTGTCCCTGATTGATGGGCTCCTGCGCAGGTCTGGGTCTCAAAGTTGACGTCTCTGCCGAACTCTCCAGTCCATCCTGAACCACTGGTCCCTCCCCTGCTGGAGGAATCCTAGTCGTACCGGCATCGCCGTTGCCCCGGTCTCCCCCATTCGAATGGGTGTTGTATCTTGACATTGCCTGTTTCATAAAGATACTGAAGCTCAGACACTTTAACATGCGGAAATCAAAAATAGTACATATCTCAAACATACTATCTCAAGGGATGCATACTAGGTAATCACACAAATATCTACGCGTTACCCAAGAACTCGATTCCATCTACCCTACCACACAGGGGATGAACCCAATCTCTAGCTGTCATCTCGTCCATCTCTAACCCATGCACAATCTGAGAGTTCAACCATGCTCTGATACCAACTATAACGCATCATCCCGTTACGGGTGCATTATCTCCGAAAAACCTCAGAATGTTACAAAAGACAGATATCGGGTACAAGAATAGCATCAATTTTTTTTTTTGAAACGGGGTAACAACTTCCCATCCAACAGCCCACAAGTTCAAAACTAGAATAAACACAACGAACCACAAATGTAAACTAATCAACATGTTATACAGTCATCCAAACAAAGATGTGATTGAATCTATGTGACTAAAGTTCTCAAACATCAAACATAGCATAAACATAAATTTATATTCTCTACTACTCCTCTCTTGGTACTTGCTCAAAGGGCCCGCCCGGCCCCTTAGCGGTCGGGGCACCTGAAAGGTAAGGGGTGAGCAAAACAGCCCAGGGAAAGAACATATCACATATTAACAAGGTAGTTATAGATCACATACGAAAGGGGCAGTAAATATCACAAGTGAATAAAACATCCATGCCTATGATACTCAACTACTCTATTAACCGATATTCCATTAACCAAATCCAAGAAATCATCTCCAAAGTCCACATCAGGTCCTCCAACGAACCTCGGTCTCCTTACCAGTATCATCAGGAGACTAAAGAATACAAAACTGCCTCACCCACATGAGTCGTGTCGGAAACCACCTCGACCATGCTCGAGGGAACCAAACTCTAGGGTAGGCACCTCGACCGCCGAAACACAACGGGGAGAGCCACATCCCCTATGGGGTCTTGACCGCCGTAGTGTAACGGGGAAGTCCTCCCAACCACCAAACTCATCTCATCATCATGAATGTATACACATAAACAAAACCTCATGCATGCATATGGTATCATGATCCTGTATGACAACACAAACATGTTCTGAGATGACATCAATATCAGCAACATGCCTCATCATGCGGTCAACGACACATAGCAGTGCTTAGACTCATACTTCTATATCCAACATGCGATTACATATGCATATTATGTGTAAACACATAAAGTATCACAACATCTTCCAACTATTGTGTTCAACATCCATCTACACTTGTCTCATTCATCATGATATCATATATGTGTTATGATTAAACACAAACATATTTTCAACAACTTTTAAGCATCAATAATCATTCATTCAATCAGAATTTTACATTAATCGCATATAATTGACTTGGGTGAACCCGAACAGATCCCTTGCCAAATATTCATTTCAATGGTTCCCTTACCGAGTGCCTTAATAAATGAAAGAGTCCCATTCAAGGTCACTCGATGTCCAAGATTATAGGTTAAGAATGCTAATGCATGCTAAAACAATGATAAGTCCCCTCACCATGTGCGTGGAGTCGAAAGTCCAAAGTGAGTAAGTGACTTGATGGGTTGAAGCGAGTTCAATCTGTAGAAACAAGGAAGCACGGACAAGTAATTAAGACAAAACGGGTCAAAAAGAGGCCGGGGAGAAAACGGGCCTAAAACTGGGCCGGGCCCAAAACGGGCTTAACTGGGCCAGGGTCTAAAAACAAGTCTGGTTTGAAAACGGGCTTTGAAAAAGGGCCAGGTCCGGAAACTGGGCCAAGGTGGATTGGGCCGAAAACGTGGGCTTGCTAGACATGGGCCGGACTAGGTCTGGGCCTGGTCGGGCCAAACCAAGTCTAGGTCGGGTCGAGTCTGGGCCAGTGGGCCTAGTGGCTGGGTTGCCACTCCAGCCCAAGGGCTAGGTGGACTCAAAACCAACTCAACTGAGTTGACTCGGCACTCGGCCGAGCGACTCAGTCACTCTGCTGAGTCGGAGGGAAAAAGGGGGGAAAAACCAGGGAAAGAAAATCTAGAAAGGGGAAAGAGGGAAAAGAAAGAAAGATAACAAGGAAAACAGAGAAAGGAAGGAAAGGAAGAAGAAAGAAATGGGGAAACCGAGCAACAGAGAAATTCGAGAAAAGGAAGGGAAGACTAGGGGAAAATCGGGAGAAATCCCAAAAAAAGAAAAAATAGGGAAAAATAAGGTGGAACCGGTCGAGGTAGAGAAGGGAAGAATGAGAAAACCGAGAGAGAGATAGAGAAGGAAGGAGAAGGAGGAGAAGCTTACCGGCGTCGGGGGAGGAAGAAGAAGAAGAAGACCACGGCTGAGAGGTGTGGGGGAAGAAGAGCGGCGACATTGTAGCATGAGCGGCTACAGTGTCATGGAAAGGGTATGATATACGGGTTAGGGTTTAGGGTTTTTACCTTTTTTTTAAAATATTTTTTTTTATTTGGAGAAATAAAAACTCGTAGAAAGAATCCGAAAGATCTCGGGCGAGAAAACGTATGACTTTTGAACGAGTTTTTTTGACAAATACACAATAATTATAAAATTACCAAAATGCCCTTCGAGTCCCCGAACTCGAAAACAGGTAAATTGGGCCCACCATGGTGCCCACACTCTCTTCACTGTTACCAAGGTCCCTAAAACAACTCAGAGATCTGAAAATCTCTTCGAAAATTAGAAAATTCAAGACGGGTCATTACACAACCCGTCGGTGCCAAGACCGTTGACCCATCAGCCACAAAGACATGTCGGTCGAGAAGTAATAATGCCGTTGAGGGTGCATTTAATGTGCCATGGTCAGGAGGTTGAAAGGTAATAAATATGAACACCGACCTATCGGTTCCACCGACTTGTCGATCATGGACAGTTCAAATAATCGTTATGACTTAAATATATGTGAGTTGTATGATCATTTGGGTATCTTCCCTGAACTGAGAAAAATCATATACTCTGAGGAATGTATCATCTCTCTTGTGCCAATACCAAATAAAATCAAATACCCAATCTTTGATTAGAGATTCTGAGAGAAAAAAGAAAGTTGAAATAGATACTACATCTACTAGGACTTGAACCCATTAATTTAGTCTGACTGAATCAATGATTGCTATACGACATCTACAAGAAAGAGCATCATCACATCTTGGTGAATTTTTGAGAAGCAAATATCATCAACGAGAAAGTGCTTTAAGACAAGTGCTTCTTGGTTTTAACTTTGATTTTTAAACCTGTAACCTGAAGTGGATTATGGAGAGGTACTCTGGAACCACTATAAGAAGCTCTAGAGCGTCGGGTCTAGCACAGTGGTGGTGGAAATCCCAGTCGATTGAGTGAGGTAGAATTCCTAATCTATTTGTGAGGGTGTAAGTCCCCACATAATGAATTGGGGATAGCCCAAGGTTGGGTGAGTCCTAACAGTGGATATAGGTTGTTTAGGCGAACCACTTTATATTGTGTGTTCTAGAGTGTGTGTGTTAAAGGTAACTTCTTGTATTGATTGATTAATCACTTCTCTTAACATACATGTACTTGATTGTTACATCTAATCTAAACAATCAAGTTAATTTTGAAAAGGGAGCAACAAATTAAGAATGACCTATTCACCCCCCCCCCTCTCCTCCTCTAGGGATCAATCGTGTTTTAGCAGTTTGGGATTTTCACATTGCACACTTGGACAATATACTTAACTTGGTGATTGAATGTGTCCAAGAATCTTGGATTGATTTGGATCTAGAAAAGAGATCTGTAATCCATGGTTTCTGCCTATTTTTAGAAGGGTGAATCAAATCTTCAAATGTCACAAATACGGTGTGAATGTATGTATCATCACTAGCATTAAAAGGTGTATAAGGAAAGTTTGAAGAATTATGAACATCACAAGCACACAAACACACATACCCAGTCTTCCTTCATAACCAGGTCGAAAGATAGACTAGTCGGAGGAATAGACAGGTCGGCATTGTTGATTACAGAACACTGTCTGAAAGGGGGAAAATTCGTAAAAGGAGACAGGTCGATACATATCGACATATCGAGACAGACAGGCTGTTGGTCGCGACCGTTCTGCGAATCAGAAAGTGTAAGTTAAAAAGGACTCTTTCTGCAAAAATGATAGATCAATTCAAATCATCGTTTTTTTTCCTGTTGATGCTCTGTGATTTTCTCTTCTCCTCCCATGCCCTATGTCAGCCGTTAGGACCTCCCTAAGCAAAATCTCGCTAGAAAAATAGAGGGTTTTTGTTCTTTCCATCTCCAGTATTGAATGATGGCAAGAGACAAGTCCACAGCCATCATTGTGTCCTTCGATTGTAAAAATGATGAAGTCATTCGGCCTAAGAAGGAGTTGGAAAGATAGATTGGAGCCTTTGCAGCGTCCATGAATGAGAAACACTCATGGAAACACTAAATGTAAGAAGCATGGGGGAGTGCTTAAATCTCGATGTTTACATACTAATCTTTGTCAATTGAATGACAAAATGGGAGAGAAATTAGTAGAAACTTGACGACATCAAAGCCAATGGACATAGGGAAAATGTCTATGCTTGGAGTGTAAACTATACTTTCAGTATTATTTCAAAGTTCTCAAGGAAATGACATCCATTCATGAGATCTGTATTTTTCTTTGTTATAATCTGTTCTTTGATGATAAATATGTGAGATATTTGTATTTGAAAAATTATTCCGCTCACATATACTTTTGAGAGAAAATATAAACCCAATCGCTGAGCGAAAATCTTTCTGAGAGATATCTGGTGAGATTTAAAGTCGAAGCGCGTTTTCAGCTAGTGGTTACCAAACTTGTGTATATTTTGAAAAAGATGGTTATGTTAATAGTGATTATCACACACTACACTCTGGTTATAAGTTTTATAAAATAATTTTGGAATTTTATGCTATTTAAAGTTTTGTTTGGGTATTTCTGCTGAAATCTGAAATTGATGTTTGTGGGTATCATCACTAGAAGCCCTCACGAGACTATAACTCGTCCACTAGTGGTAAGCTAAGGGTTAATGTAACACCCCGGATTTTCATTTCATGAATATATGTGGAAATTGTCCATTTAATTTGTGAATTAATGGAATTTGAAATTAAATAATGGAGATGGACCTTAGGTGGGTAAGAATTGGGATAATAGCCCAATTATGATCCAATGGATCAAGGATAGAATTCGGGTTGGAAATAATTGGGTATGTGTGTTAAATGGGTCAACTACCCAATTGGGACCCAATGGGTCATAGATGAGCTAATTAGAAGTAATGGGTAAGATTAATTTAATTGGGTCAAAATACCCAATTAAGATTCAAGTGTAGGACCACCTCATCAAGTGAGGTGGCATGTAAATGAAATGGCAAGTGGTTAAGGTAACATGCGTGGTCGGCTAACCATGGTTGACTTGGTCAACCATGGGTGAGTTCAATAAAGTTTAGTTGTTGAATGAGTTCAAGTGGGACAAATAATTTTTGAGTTGGAAAGTGAACTTCACATGAGTTAAGAATTTATTAATGCTGAGTTCAAGTGCTTGAGTTGGAAACTGAGTTCATTAAGTTGAGCTGAGTTGAATTGAAATGAGTGAAGTGGAAAGATGGAGGGTTTCCATCTCAAAAGAGGAAACCCAAAAGGCATATCCAAGGTGTACACATTGGGGAGATGGAGGGTTTCCATCTCATGATGGAACCCAAGGGGCACACAGGTTGGGGAGTTTCATCTCATGGGATGAAACCCCAAATGAAACATTAATGAGGGAGGTGAAGGGTTTTGGTTGTTACAAAGGGGTCATAACCCAAGAGGCACACACCTTGGCCGATCCATCTCTTCACAACCAAGAGATTTATTTTCTTCATCTCATCTCTCTCTCCCTCTCTCAAGCTCTCCCTTGGCTGACCTTCTCATTAAACAAGAAAAGACTTAGAGTTTTCTATCTCAACTCCTCTCCCTCTCTCAAACCTCTTCCTTGGCCGAACCCACTCTCAAGGTTTTCATCTTAATCAAGCACCACTCTTTGGCCAAAGATTAATGAGGACGAAAGAAAAGACTAAGGAAGGAGAAGATCGGAGGAGCAAGGCGGAACGAAAGAGATCGGAGGAGTCGCGGAATCGGTATGTATGGTTTATTAATTAAAGGGAGGTTAAGGGAACATTCCACATAGATTAGAAATGGTTGGCCAAAATGTTAGAGGCCATGGATTTAAGATCCATTCAAAGAAAGGCAAAATGAGGTTCGGCCATGTTGAATGGCCAAACCCCATCAAATGATCGAAACATGGGGATGCGATTTTTAAGAGGAAAAGATGAACCAACGGGTTCGGCCATGTTGTATGGCCGAACCCCATGGAAGTAGGTTATTGATTTTAATAGGTTTTAATGGATGAAAAGGATGGATGCATGTTTGTGATTTTAAAGGGTTTAAAAGGATGAAAATGAGGAGATGATGAAGAACCATGGACCATGGGTTCGGCCATGTTGTATGGCCGAACCCCATGGAAGTAGGTTATTGATTTTAATTGGTTTTAAAGGATGAAAAGCATGGATGTATGTTAGTGATTTTAAAGGGTTTAAAAGGATGAAAATGAGGAGATGATGAAGAACCATGGACCATGGGTTTGGCCATGTTGTATGGCCAAACCCCATGGAGAAATGTTGATGGATTTTAGGTTTTAAAATGATGGACCTAAGTGTATGATTAAACCCCCATGGAGGGACTTTGTTTATGGATCTAATATTTGTAAATGATTTAAGATAGGAGAGGATGAAAATGAGACATCATAGGGTTCGGCCATGTTGTATGGCTGAACCCCATGAATCAATTTTATGGACATTTGTTGATCCATGTATGTTTAAGGAATTAAATGTTTAACTATGGAATGTTAGTAGATTGGGTAATCAAAGAATGGATGATGTTGGACCCTTTTTTGTTTAAAATAAAACAAGGGGTAAAAAAGGGATCAAAACCAAAGAGTGAGGTTCGGCCATGTTGTATGGTCGAACCCCACAAGTGAGTTTTGGTGGACAGTGGATAGTAGGTAGTGGACAGTGGACAGTGGACAGTGGGTAGTGGACATTGGACAGTGGGTAGTGGACAGTGGACAGCGGACAATGGGTAGTGGACAGCGGGTAACCTGCTGATTTTATAAATGAAATATTTATATGATTTTCCAAATGGTTAGGTTAAATTGGAAGGATGAACGGAATGGTTTAAATCAATTGGAATAATTAATTTGGTTTTTTTATGGAATTACATGGATCACGAAATTGATGTATGTATATATGTTAAATGTAATAAGGTAACGGGATTTCACAAACGGTGTACGATTGGCTTGACGCGATCGGTGATCGGTTTTTGGACGGAAACACAAGGCCCCAATATTTGGATGTTGGTAGGATTCCTACCTTATTGAAAACCATGGAATATGTATATGTGATGATTTTACTCCATGTTTTGATGATTTATTTTGGTATCAAATGATATGTTTCAATTATGGGATTTTAATGCTATGATGTTTATTGCTACATAGCATGTTGGCATTTGCATCTCATGCATGGCATAGGAGGGATCAAATGAGGGGAGTCCACGCTCCATTCGGTTTTCCGATAAACAATCGTGGGGAGGAATCCACATTGATTCCAATGGATTTGTAACCGGAGTCCACGCTCCATTCGGTTGGACCGATAAGGCAATCGTGGGGAGGAATCCACCATGATTCCTATGGATTTGTAACCGGAGTCCATGCTCCGTTCGGGACGTCCGATAAGGTATTCGTGGGGATATACTGTGTTTGAAATGTAACCGGAGTCCACGCTCCGTTCGGGGCGACCAATAAGGCATTCGTGGGAATACCTTGATGTGGATTGTCCATCAAGAGGAATACTATGTGATTGTGATATGGATGATGAGTGGGACTCATGACATATGACACCCATGGTATGGCATTTACTTGCATGGTTTTGATATATTATATCTATGTGATTTTGTTTATAGTAATCCATGTGTTGACCCTACTCGGAGTACTTACTGGGCGCGTTGTCTAATGCCTACTTCTACCTTAGATGATGACACAAGGAATGGAGGGAGCTATGACACCTCGGATTTTCATTCCAGGAATATATATGGAAATTGTCCATTTAATTTTTGAGTTAATGGAGATAGACCTTAGATGGGTAAGTAGTTGGGTCAATTGCCCAATTAAAACCCAACGGATTATGGATAAAGTTCAATTGAAATAAATGGGTAAGATTTATTTATTTGGGTCAAGATTGTCAATTGGGTCAAATGCCCAAGTGGGACCCATGGGTCATGGTTGCCTTGGTTGACCACCAAATGAGTTAAAGTTTAATTAGGTGTGGCGGAATTAAATTGGACTTAAGTTCAATTGATTAAGTTCAAAATGAAATCAAGGAATTGAGTTGATTTTAAGTGAGTTAAATAGAGTTGAATTAAAGATATGAGTTGAGTTAAAGAGATGAGTTGAATAAGGAGATGGAGAGACCCATCTCAAGGGACACCATCATGTACACCCGTTGGGGAGGTGGGAGTTTCATCTCATGGGATGAAACTCCAATGGGATCATTAATGAGGAGGTGAAGGGTTTTGTTATTACACAAGCCAAATCCAAGGCTACACGTTGGGGAGATGAACAGTTTCCATCTCATGATGGAAACCCAAGGGACACACGGTTGGAGTTTCATCTCATGGGATGAAACCCCCAAAGAAAATATTAATGAGGGAGGTGAAAAGGTATAGTTGTTACAAAGGGGTATCAACCAAAGGACACCACCCTTGGCCGAATTACATTGGACAACAAAGAGAACTCTTTGCTTCATCTCACTCTCTCCCTCTCTCTCTTGGCCGATCCCCCTCTCAAGATAAGAAACAATTAGAGTATTTTCTATCTCAAGCTCCTCTCTCTCTCACTCAAGGCCGACCCTTTCTCAAAGATAAAGGAGAAAGGACTTAGAGTTTTCTATCTCAAGCTCCTCTCCCTCTCTCAAACCTACACTCTTTGGCAGAACCCTCTCTTTGGGTTTCATCTCAAGACCTCTCAAGCTCACTCTTGGCCAAAGATCAAGGAGGAAGAAAGAAAAAGACTAAGGAAAGAAAAGAGCGGAGGAGCAAGTCAGAATGAAGGAAACTGGAGGAGTCACGGAATCGGTAAGTACTTGATGAGATTTTAATAAGTAAGAAAAGAATGGTCAAGGGTCATGGTTTGGCCCTTGCATGGCCGAACCCTAATTGTTATGTATATATGGAAAAGATCTCATGCATGCTAAGATAAGGTATTATGATCAAATATCATGGGTTGGCCTTGCATGGCCAAACCCTAACTTTTATGTATGAGAACCATTAAGGACAAAGGAAGGGTTAGATGAGGTTCGGCCATGATATATGGCCGAACCCCATCAAAGGATCAATTTGGAGGTTTGATTTTTTAAAATATAAATGATGAACCATAGGGTTCGGCCATGTTGTATGGCCGAACCCCATGGAAGGGTGTTAGTGATTTAAAAGGTTTTAAAGGAGGGAAATAATGGAGGAATGTTATTGATTTTTAAATGGTCTCAAATGTTGAAAATGGTGAAGAACCATGGACCATGGGTTCGGCCATGGTGTATGGCCGAACCCCATGGAGAGATATTGATGGATTTAGATATTTTTGGACCATCAAAATGATGGGGGATGTTGGTAAATGTTAATGAGTGATAAAGGATGAAAATCATGCAAATATGTTAGTGATTTTAAATAAGGTTTAAATGTTGTAAATGATAATCTTGAAATGAGGAAATAAAGAAGAACCAAGGACCATGGGTTCGGCCATGTTGTATGGCCGAACCCCATGGAGAAATATTAATGGATTTATTATGGATCTTTGGGTTTTAAATGATGAATCTAAGTGTATGATTAAACCCCATGGAGGGATGTTGCTGGACTTAGATGCATTTGGACCATGAAAATGATGGAGACATGTTGATGGACTTTGGGTTGTAAAATGATGACCTAAGTGTATGATTAAACCCCCCACGGAGGGACTTTATTTATGGGTCTAAATGTTGTAAATGATGCAAAGGGAGGATGAAGATGAACATCATGGGTTCGGCCTTGTTGTATGCCCGAACCCCATGAACCATTTTAATGGGTCATTTATGGATCTATGCATGTTTAAATGAATGATTGATCAAGCCAAGGAATGGAGGGATCTGTAACGCCTTGCCTTTTTTCACTCGGTGAAAATTAGAGTCTATTTTTTTTTTTTTGAAATAAAGAGTGACAAGAGAGCGGGACGTCACGACGCGAGCTAAGTCCGAGCTTCCAAAGCCCAGCCTTTAACTAGGCCAACCCTACGTGTGCGTGGAACTAAGTCCACGAAAACTGGTTCACACGTACTAAGTTAAGCTTGCGGAAAGTAAACTTAATGCAGAATTATAATAGAGTCTATTCTACCAATTTTAGATAGCAAGGAATTACATCACTTAATTAATAAATACCTCAACTTAAAATGTCCAAAATAAAAGTCCAAATCATAGCAAGTAGTCTAAATTATTACAGTCCAACAAGCTAGCTACTCAAATTACATTTCCATAAATAAAACTTAAATAAATCAATGTAGCTCCTTCAAGCTCCTACATTTGGCTCCGATCACGTTATTTACTTCCTCCATTTCTTGCGTCATCATCTAAGGTGGAAGTAGGGCGCTAGACAACGCGCCTAGTAGGTACTCCGAGTAGGGTCAACACATGGATTAGTATAAACAAAACACATAGATATAAGTATATCAAAACCATGCAAGTAAATGCCATGTCATGGGTGTCATATGCCATGAGTCCCACCCATCATCCATATCATCATCACATAATATTCCTCTTGATGGAAAACCCTCATCAAGGTATCCCCACGTTTGTTTATCGGTTGCCCCGATGGAACGTGGACTCTGGTTACAACCACAATAACGTAATGTCTCTCTTGATGGAAAAACCCTCATCAAGGTATCACAATCACAAAGTACCCTCTTGATGGAAAATGCACATCAAGGTATCCCCACGTTTGTTTATCGGTCGCCCCGACGGAGCGTGGATTCCGGTTACATTTCAAACATACATTCCTTGGAATCAGTGTGGATTCCACCCCACGGTTGCTTTATCGGAAATCCGAATTAAGCGTGGACTCCTTTCAATTGATCCCCCCATGCCATGCATGAGATGCAAGTGCAAACATGCCATGTAATAATACAAACCATAACATGAAAATCCCATCATTAAGACATACCATTTGATACCAAAATAATTAAAGTAAAACATCCATATACACATAATCCATGGCTTTCAATGAGGTAGGAATCCTACCAATGTCTAAATACCGGGCCCTTGGGTGTTCCGTCCAAAGATCGATCATCGATCGCGCACCGCTTGCGAGATCCCGTTACCTTATTACACATCAACAAATCAAACCAATGTTCCAACCGTGTCTAAGTCTATAATACATGCCTTAGTGGGGTTCGGCCATGTTGCCACTTGGTTTTTGTGTCCCTTTTTAATCCTTAGATCATTTTAATCATGTGGGTCCAAGATCAGCCATTTTTTGATTCATTAATCCAAGCACATAAGTTAAATCATTCAAAAGACCCTAAGTGCACAAACATTCCCCATGGGGTTCAGCCATACACCATGGCCGAACCCATGGTCCTTCCATGGCTAAGTACTTATTTCATTTATACATATCTAGGTTCATAATGTAACACCCCATATTTTTAAGATATCAATTTACAGTTAATTGGGTCAAGGTGGCTATTTAAATGGATGGAGGTATGAGAATCAATCATAGATGCATGATAGTTTTTAATGGAAATAAGGAACCATAGGGTCCCCATCGAGAGACAATGATGGATCTTGTGTCATATTTAATTAATTTTGAAGATGGTTAATAATTTAGAAAGGTGTTGGGTTGTTGGATAAAAAAGAATGGAAAAGAGGAGCATCAAAACCCAAGGGTGAGGTTCGGCCATGCACCATGGCCGAACCCCACCAAGTGCTATTTATAGATTTAGATATCATAGGGTTCGGCCATGGTGAATGGCCGAACCCCATGAACCTTTTTGTGGATCATTTTTTTGGGACTTGGTCATAAGTAATTAAACCAAGTAATTATCCATGGACGATTAATGGCATAGAATGTAATTATGAGGAAAAAATGGAAGATCATGGGTTCGACCATGGTGAATGGCCGAACCCCATGAGGAAAGTTTTTATGGATTAGATGGTTAACAATGGTGGATGATTAAATGGTTAAGTGATTATCTAAGAAATGAGGAAGTAATGGATCAAATGATGGATTAAATCAAATAGGTGACTATGGCCGAACCCCACAATTTGTGTTTTGGACTTAGACACTATTACAAATCAAATAGGTTGTTGGTTTGACTCATGGATATATTATAAGGTAACGGGACTACACAAAGGGGGCACGATCGTGATCGGTTGCCGGATTAAAGCTCAAGGATACCATAGTTGTCTTGGGTAGGATTCTACCTTCTTTGAAACCATGGTTATGTATGTTGGTTTTATCTTATTTTTAATGAGTTATGTTATAAAATAATATGTTGCAAATATGAGGAGTTAATGCTAGATTTATCATATAAAATAGCATGGAATTCATTAGCATCTCATGTATGGCATGGGGTGAAGGCTAAGTGACCGGAGGGGCCACACTCCGTCGGGGCATCCGAATAACCTATGTGGGGGTACCTTGATGATGAGAATCCCATCAAGAGATAACCGGAGGGACCATATTCCGTCGGGGTGTCCAAAAGACCTATGTGGGGGTGTGGGGGTACCTTGATGATGAGAATCCCATCAAGAGTATATATTTGATTGTGATGAGTGGGACTCATTGCATACATGGCATGGCATGATTTTACAAGGTTTTGATATTATATTATTTATATGCATGTCTTATACTAACCATGTGTTAGCCATACTTAGAATTCCTACTAGGCACGTTGTTCTAAAGCCCTACTTCTACCCTAGTGAATGAAACAGGCAATGAAGGAAATGATGATCGTGAACGGAGCCAAGCATAAGAACTTTGGAATGTTTTATTGTTATTTTATTAAGTTACTCAAGGACATGTAATTTGAGTAGTTAGACTTTGGCATATAATAATTAGATAGTTGTTATGGTTTGTTAATGGTTTGAGATGGTTATTTAATTTAAGTTATTTTGGTTAAGGGACTAAGTACTTTGCTATCTAAAATGGACTAGTGTTAGGTTCTATTATAATCCGCAATCAGTTTATGTTATATTCCGCAAAGATTATAAATTACTATGTGTGAACCGTTTTCATGGACTTAGTCCATGCACACATAGGGTTGGTCAGTTAAGGGTCGGACTTTAGAAGTCTAGACTTAGCTCGCGTCGTGACGTTCTGCTCTCTATCACTTTTTTTTAAAAAAAAATAGACTCTCATTTTTGGAAAATGAGTGGAAAAGGGCGGGGCGTTACACATAACTGATCCGCAAACATGGATCCATAAATGACTCATTAATCATGACATAAAAACCCTAGCAAATCCCTATCAATGCCTCCATTCCTTAGCTTGATAATCCATTCATTTGAACATTTGATTTCTTCAACAAGCATGGACCCACCATGTCCATAAAATGGGTCATGGGGTTCGGCCATGTTGATGTCTTATTTTCATCCCCTTCTTGAATCATTTGTAACATTAGGTTCATAAATGTAACACCCCGGATTTTTAAGTGATTAATATATATGAACATTACCCATTTAATTTGTGAATTATTAGATATGAACCTTAGATGGGTAAGGTGTTGGGTCAATGGCCTAATTAAGACCCAACGGTTATGGTATAAGGTTCAATTTAAAGTAAATGGGTAAGGTGCATTTAATTGGGTCAAGGTGGTTATTTGGGTCAAAAGGCCCAAATGGGACCCAATGGGTCGTGGTTGACTTGGTTGACCACCAAGTGAGCTCAACCCTAATTAGGTTGGGGCTAAATTAAATGGGAATGCAACCAAGTGAGTGAGTTGATTTTAAACTGATGAGTGAAGTGAGTGGAGTTAAATTGAATGAAAAAGGTGAGTTGAGTTTAATGGATGAGTTGAGTTAAGTGAGTTAAATAGATTTGAATTAAATTATATGAGAGGTGAGTTGGATGAAAAGGTTTTGGCAGGTTACACAATTCAAATCCAAGGGTACACGTTGAATGCATGGGAGGTTTATCTCATGCATGAAACTCCAAGATGGTTAATGAATGGGAGGTGACGTTTTTGTGGGAGTTACACAAGGGGTTCACACTTGGAGGTGGGAGTTTCATCTCATGGATGAAACCCCCAAATGAGAACTAAAGGGGAGATGGATGGTTTTGTGGTTTAAGGCAAGGCAAGACCATTGGCTACATGGGAGTTTCATCTCATGGATGAAACCCCACATGGGCAAATAATGGAGGGGTGGCGGTTACACGAGCCAAGCTATGGCTACACCGTTGGAGCCTTGGGAGTTTCATCTCATGGATGAAACGCCCAAGTAGAGTATTAAGGATAGAGGTTAATGAAAATGGGAGTTACACAATGGACTTCACCAAGGCCATCACCTTGGCCGACCATCTCAATTGAACAAAACACATTGGACTTCCATCTCACTCTCTCCCTCTCCCTCTTGGCTGTTTCTCTCTCTCAAACCTTTTCTTGGCCAAACCACTCTTGGGGATTTTATATTGATCAAGCTCACATAGCCAAAGGATCAAGAAGGAGGAAAAGGCAAAGGAAGGAAAGGATCAGAAGAACAAGCCGGAGCAAAGGAAAACCGGAGGAGTCGCAGAACCGGCAGGTGGTTTGATAATTTTGCCTAAAGAAAGGAACCATAAGGTTCGGCCATACACCATGGTCGAACCCCAATGAAGAAAAATTAGGGGATGAATATAGTAATTTAATGGAAGGATGAACCTATGGCCGAACCCCATGGAAAGACATTGGTTATTTTATGGGTTTTTGAGGGATGAAAACCATGGAATGTTATGAATGTGTTAAAAGGGTTTAAAATGGATATATGATTAAGGACATGTCGCCGAACCCTAATTTTATTATGGCTAAGATGCTAAGCATGAACCATGTATGGAATAGGTGGAAGATCAAGGATTCAAAGGGGGACCAAAATCAAATGAGTGAGGTTCGGCCATGGTGTATGGCCGAACCCCACTAGGGTTTATTTATGGACTTGAAAATGGTAATGGATGCAATGGAGAAATTGGAAAGTTAGACATCATAGGGTTCGGCCATGGTGTATGGCCGAACCCCATGGATAGTGTTTTTGAATCTAAGTTGGCATGAAGGATGTAAACGGTGAATGAATTATGTATGGATCACTTTTGGACTTGGGGTAGTAAATGATGAAGCAATTTTATGGATATTATGTCTATGTATATTTTAAATGAATGGAGGATTAATTGGAGGATGCAAGTATAGACTTATGTTTATGGACCTAAAATGGTGAACCATTTAAAGGAGAAGTTAGAAATGAAACATCAAGGGTTCGGCCATGGTGTATGGCCGAACCCCATGAACTTGGTAATGGGTCATTTGTGGGTCTTTGTATAATTTAAATGAATGGTTTACCAAACCAAGGGATGATGGGAATTATTAGAGCTTTATTTTATGATTTATGAATCAATCATGAATCCATGTTATGGATTAGTTTTGGACCTAAACATAAGGTGATGGAAACCATGGCAATATTGTAAATAAATAAAATTAATGGACCATGGGTTCGGCCATGGTGTATGGCCGAACCCCATGGGGAAAGTTTGATGGACTTAGGATTTATGTATGTCAGATTAAATGAATGGGAAGTAATATGAACTTGGACTTAAGTCAAATGAGCAAAAAGGGAACTAAAACCAAAGAGGTAAGGTTCGGCCATAGTGTATGGCCGAACCCCACAAAGTTGGGTTTGTTGACTTAGACATAAATAGAAATCAAATTAAACATGGTTTGATTGATTGTTGTGTTATAAGGTGAATGGACCTCACAAACAGTGAGCGATCGTGAGCGGTTTCCAGGTTTAAGAAGTAAGGACACCTTAGGGGTCTTTGGTAGGATTCCACCTCTTTGAAACCATGGGTTTTATGAACAATGTTTTTATCTTATTTTTTATGAAATTATGTTGTAAAGGTTATGCTTCAATTGTGGGTTTTAATGCTATGTTTTCAATATAAAATAGCATGTGATTCATTGGCATCTCATGCATGGCATGGGGTGAAGGATATGTAACTGGAGGGGCCACACTCCATCGAGGGTGTCTGAAAAACCTATGTGGGATACCTTGATGTGCAATTTCATCAAGAAGAAACCGTCAGGGCACACTCCGTCAGGGCGTTCGAAAAACCTATATGGGGTACCTTGATGTACAATTCCATCAAGAAGAAACCGGAGGGGCCACACTCCGTCGGGGCTTCCGAAAGACCTATGTGGGGGTAACTTGATGATGAGAATCCCATCAAGAGGTTATATGTATTTGTGATGGGTGGGACTCATTGCATATGACATCATGACATGGCATTGTTTTATGTGGTTTTGACATTATGCTATTATATATGTTTTGTACTAACCATGTGCAGACCCTATATGGAATACCAACTGGGCGCATTGTTCTAATGCCCTACTTCTACCCTAGTGGATGATACATGAAATGAAGGGAACGAGGAACATGACCGGAGCCAAGCATAGAATCTTGATTGTGTTTAAGTTTATATTTTGATTAATGATGAGTGGAAAATAAATACATATTTTACTCCTAAATTTATTATTGTTAGTATCTCATTTTATTTAATTTTATCTAATTAGTATAATTTTGTGTTTTACAGGTTTAAAAGTGAGGATGAAAGAAAAAATGCTTAAATATAAAGCCTGGGCCCATTGTGAGTTATTTTGGACCTCAAGCCCAATTATTGAGCCCATTAAGAAAAGCCCATGAAGAAATCCACATGTGTGAATAATATTTTCATCATCTCAAGAGGAAATTCGAAATTTAGAAGTCAATATAAGAGGATTTTCGAATTTGGCAAGTGGATTTAGGAAAGAGAGAGAAAATAAGAAAGCGAGAAAAATAAGGAAGGTTTGACACATGTTCGGTATTTTAGTCATAAATTTCCACTCCAGGTGTCCGATCGCTTTGATTCTTTTTGCGTTGGAAGGAAGACTTCAAGAGCTACAACTTTGTAGTTTATGACTTTTCCTGATTCGGACGTTAAGAAGGTCAAAACTGAGCCTGAAAGATGATATATGTGTAAAAAAGGGATTCTGCACCCACTTTCCTTATACGAATTTTGCTCATTGCCTCCTTTAAGTCATTCCATATTTAGCACAAATCATATCCGCCCTCCATGTGTCCCTTGCTTTATTTAAATCTTTGAATCCAATCCATTCATTCCACATCCTTTCATCTATAAATACTAGCCCTCTCCCATTGAGAAAACTGAACTTGGGCATTGAAGAAAAGGAGAGGAGAGGAAGAAGAGAAGGAGAAAGACTGTGGGATTTTCAATCCACATTGGGTTCTAAGGTTGGTGGATTTTGATTTTCATTGTATTTCTTTTTCTTTAAAATTCCATTGATATGTAAGTCTAAATTCATGTTTCATAAATAAAATTAAGGTGTGATGAAATATTTAGTGTATGGTTTTCCAATTATTCAATTTATGTATGATGATTATTTGATTTTATTTTTATTCTTTAATTAAGTTTATGTGTGGATTTATTTTAATTATTTCAAATTAAATGTGATGAAAATTTAGATTGAATAGACTTCCTTCTTCGATCTAAGGCTCTTATTTTCAGAGTGCGATGAAATATTTTAGATTTGAAGATGAAGTTTAAATTCTATTCATTCTAAGGTTTAATTTGAGATTTTTAATTTAATGAAATCCATGGATTTAATTGTTAGAATATTTATCGATGAAAAATTTGAATGTATGATTGGTAATTTACGTGAGATCCGTATTCTAGGCCTTTGTTTTACTTTTAAAATATGAAAAATAATGCCTCATTGATTCTTTGAGTCAGTTCCACTGTAAATATGTACAGATGTAATTTAGGTGTCTTTAATTTTATTTTTGTTTATAAATCCAAAAACTCGTGAAATTGATGAACTAGGTTGGAAATAATTTAATTGCATTTTAATTTTGTATTTTAAATTAGATTGAGATTGTTTGTATTTTTATATTAATTCCACCATCTTAATTAAAATTAGTTAAATTGTTAGAGTTTATGTTTAAATCTAGAATATTTTTAAATTGAGATTAAAACTCATAGATTAGATAAATTATTTCATATTTATGATTTATCTCCATATTTTCCAATGTTCGTAAAATACGTAATTGAATGATGTATTTTCATTGATATATTTTCCTAAGTTCCGATGGGTTCGACCTCGTACTTAATCGCTATACTATCTAAATGGTTCGTGCGCTTGCGAGTTATAAATTTAAAATTTGCAGAACAAGTTTTTGGCGTCGTTGCCGGGGAACTTAAAACAGATCGCCATTGAATAATTTATTTTTGGAAATAATGCGTATTTTAGAAATATCTATTTTTGGCAACTCTTTAAAATTAGCAGTTTCTATTTTTTTAGAAATTCTAATTTTAGAAGGTTACCTTATTTAGAAGTTCTACAAATAATCAGGAGATTATCTAAATTTGGAATCACTGTTAAATTTAGAAAATTTTTATTTTTGGAGATTTCTATTTTTAGATACTTCCAAAAATATCTAGTTTCTATTTTTAGCGTTTTCTAATCTTAGAATTTTAATCCAATTTAGTCATGTTCTATTTTTAGAAAGTAGATCTAAATTTGGAAAGTTCCAACTAAAAAGTTTCAAAAAGAAAGGAAAAAAATTTGGATCAACTTTGAACTTATTTGAAAATCTGATTTGGATTAATTTGGTGGATATTAATTTAGAAATTTTTATGGTCTTAATTTAGTTTAGAGTTCATAATTAGGTTCAATCATTTAATTTCCTCCACTAGTTATAACATTAGGAAATTGCATTTAGATTAGGTTTCATGCATTTTTATGAGATTCAGAATCTACACCAAATTTTGTGGTGTTCTATTTTTCAGGAATTTTAATCGTACGCTCTAAAATTTTTGCGGAAGTAAACATTAAAAGCTAAGGTAAGTGCCTAAATCTCTTTTCTTTAAATTTTAATTTTTCATGCATTCATATAGATTTTCTTAGGTTGTCTTGTATTTATTTTGCATATAAAAAATTAAGAATAAAATTGCATATTTAATTTGCTCATGCATATTAAGGTATTAGTTTCATGCATTAACTTACTTATTTGATTATTGTTTGCATACTTACTTTGAGTATTGCATTGTTAGATTAGGATGCATTAAAAAAAAAAAATCTTATATTAGTATTTGATAATTAGATTAGGATTTGATTGTTCGTGTTTATAAGGTTGTTTGTTCAGTTTGTCTAGATTAATTTTTGAATTTTGTGTGAGTCTCTGTTGAGTCTGTCTGTGTGTCAATGTTTGTGAGTCAATATGTGTTTGTGTTGATGTTGGACTAGTTTAGGTTTTTACTTTTGTTGAGTCAGTTTTTGTGTGAGAGTCAGTCTAGAGTCATTGTTGTTGCGTTTGTGTTTTTGCGTCTTTGTTTTTGTAGGTTTTGCATAAAGTGAGCCATCTCAGGTATTTCTCTACTCAAGTTGTTCTTTTTCAGATATTTTCTTCTAATTTGCAGGTGCACATGTAGATTAGGGAGCATTGAGGACAATGTCCAATTTAAGTTTGGGGGTATTGAGGGGTTACACTGTGTTAGTTTTGTGTGTTTTAAGTTAAAAAAAAATGATTTTTAGCATTAATATGTGGATTAAAATTTTTATATCATACTTTTCCATTTGAATTTTATGAAATTTATGCTTGGAAAACTTTTACACAGCCATATTAATGTTAGCCTGAAAAGGATAAGTATTCATGAGTTAAGTAATCACTGGAAGAATATCAGTGGAGACTTGTGACCCACTGAGCTTTTGAGCCATTCGATTTTTCTGAGGGTTATAAGTAAATTCTTATTTTCTTTGATGTGCGCATTATATTTGTTGTTAGATCTCATTATTCTTTGTTTTGGTCAAATACTGAGAATGACATCAAAATTGAATTATTACACCAGAAATTTTTTCTGAATTTATTTGAAACAATTAAATATTCATATGAAGCTTAGGAAGTGATATAGGCCATTATTTTGGATCGTTTGAGCCTTTCAAGCTTACCTATTTTCGTCATATTATCATGTAAGTTCCCACTTTTGAGCCTTGAATATAAATTTAGCCTATTTTTATTGATTAACCATGTTATCCATACCCAACTCCGGTTGTAGAGTTTGAGCCTACATTGAAAAATCTGTGACCTATTCTAGGGCCGGGAAAAGGTTAGAGATGATTGTTATTGGGATGGTATTCTGAGAAAACTATGGCACTTGAAAAAAAATTGATGATGAGAGATGCAAAAGAAAGAAGAAAATCATCAATGAAAAAAAAAAAGAAAAAAAGAAAGGGAACATCCATACATCATAAATGAAGGATGTGGAAAAAAAAAGTGAAAAAAAAAAATTGAATTTGAGAAGAAAAGAAATGCTTTGAAGATTCTGAGTGCTAAAAAAAATAGAGGAAGCAATATTCCATTATAAAATTTTGAAGTACCTCTAACTTTTTCTTTTCAAAGTGTTAATTTTAGAGTCTTATTATCCTTCTTTGATATGACCCGGTCCTAAGCCACGTTTCGTCCTATTAGAAAGTCCTATTGATCCTCAGTTAATATGGTATTTAAAGTGGAGAATAGATGAGGAAGAATAATGGTATTTGATTCAACATTCTCAGGAAAATGACATCCTTTCATGAGATCTATATTATTCTTTGTTATTAATCGTTCTTTGATGATAAATATGTGAGATATTTGCATTTGAGAAATTATTCCTGCTCACATATACTATTGAGAGAAATTTCACCCAATCTCTGAGTGAAAATCTTTCTGAGAGATATACTTTTGTGAGATTTGGAGTCGAAACGCATTTTCAGCTGGTGGTTATAAAACTTGTGTGTATTTTGAAAAAGAAGTTATGTTAATATTTGGCTATCACACACTACACTCCGAGTATAAGTTTTGTAAAATAATTTTGGAGTTGTATGATGTTTAAATTTTTATTTGGATATTTTTGCTGACTTTTGATGTTTGTGGGTATCATCACTGGAAGCCCTCACGAGACTATAACTCGTCCACTAGTGGTGAACTAGGGGTTTAAAGGCTTGTTGCATACGCTAAATGCAATCGAGAGTGCCAGCGAAAGTGGTGTACTTTAGGATTTTTATTTTTGTTTTTAGAGTTTTTAATTTTTGTTTCGCTCGAGGACTAGCAAAATGTAAGTTTGGGGGTATTTGATGAGTGGAAAATAAATACATATTTTACTCCTAAATTTATTATTGTTAGTAGCTCATTTTATTTAATTTTATCTAATTAGTATAATTTTGTGTTTTACATGTTTAAAAGTGAGGATGACAGAAAAAATGCTTAAATATAAAGCCTGGGCCCATTGTGAGTTATTTTGGACCTCAAGCCCAATTATTGAGCCCATTAAGAAAAGCCCATGAAGAAATCTACATGTGTGAATAATATTTTCATCATCTCAAGAGGAAATTCGAAATTTAGAAGTCAATATAAGAGGATTTTCGAATTTGGCAAGTGGATTAAGGAAAGAGAGAGAAAATAAGAAAGGGAGAAAAATGAGGAAGGTTTGATACATGTTCGGTATTTTGGTCATAAATTTCCTACTCCAGGTGTCTGATTGCTTTGATTCTTTTTGCGTTGGAAAGAAGACTTCAAGAGCTACAACTTTGTAGTTTATGACCTTTCCTGATTCGGACGTTAACAAGGTCAAAACTGAGCTGAAAGATGGTATATGTGTAAAAAAGGGATTCTGCACCCACTTTCCTTATACGAATTTTGCTCATTGCCTCCTTTAAGTTATTCCATATTTAGCACAAATCATATCCGCCCTCCATGTGTCCCTTGCTTTATTTAAATCTTTGAATCCAATCCATTCATTCCACCTCCTTTCATCTATAAATACTAGCCCTCTCCCATTGAGAAAACTGAACTTGGGCATTGAAGAAAAGGAGAGGAGAGGAAGAAGAGAAGGAGAAAGACTGTGGGATTTTCAATCCACATTGGGTTCTAAGGTTGGTGGATTTTGATTTTTATTGTATTTCTTTTTCTTTAAAATTCCATTGATATGTAAGTCTAAATTCATGTTTCATAAATAAAATTGAGGTGTGATGAAATATTTAGTGTATGGTTTTCCAATTATTCAATTTATGTATGATGATTATTTGATTTTATTTTTATTCTTTAATTAAGTTTATGTGTGGATTTATTTTAATTATTTCAAATTAAATGTGATGAAAATTTAGATTGAATAGACTTCCTTCTTCGATCTAAGGCTCTTATTTTAAGAGTGCGATGAAATATTTTAGATTTGAAGATGAAGTTTAAATTCTATTCATTCTAAGGTTTAATTTGAAATTTTTAATTTAATGAAATCCATGGATTTAATTGTTAGAATATTTATCGATGAAAAATTTGAATGCATGATTGGTAATTTACGTGAGCTCCGTATTCTAGGCCTTTGTTTTATTTTTAAAATATGGAAAATAATGCCTCATTGATTCTTTGAGTCAGTTCCACTGTAAATATGTACAGATGTAATTTAGGTGTCTTTAATTTTATTTTTGTTTATAAATCCAAAAACTCGTGAAATTGATGAACTAGGTTGGAAATAATTTAATTGCATTTTAATTTTGTATTTTAAATTAGATTGAGATTGTTTGTATTTTTATATTAATTCCACCATCTTAATTAAAATTAGTTAAATTGTTAGAGTTTATGTTTAAATCTAGAATATTTTTAAATTGAGATTAAAACTCATAGATTAGATAAATTATTTCATATTTATGATTTATCTCCATATTTTCCAAAGTTCGTAAAATACGTAATTGAATGGTGTATTTTCATGGATATATTTTCCTAAGTTCCGATGGGTTCGACCTCGTACTTAATCGCTATACTATCTAAATGGTTCGTGCGCTTGCGAGTTATAAATTTAAAATTTGCACAACAATTAAGTTACTTATGGACTTGTAATTTGAGTAACTAGACTTCGGGCATGTAATAATTTAGATAATTTACTATGGTTGGATGTTTAGTTGGATAATTATATTATGTTAATTATGGATAAGACTTGGAGTACTTTGCTATCTAAAATGGACCAGACATAGGTTCTATTATAATCCACAGTTTATGATTTAATCCGCTTACATATATTTTTTTATGTGTGAACCGTTTTCATGGACTTAGTCTATTCACACATAGGGTTGGCCAGTTAAGGATCGGACTTTAGAAGTTTGGACCTAGCTCGCATCGTGACGTCCCGCTCTCTATCACTTTTTTTTAAAAAAAAATAGACTCTGATTTTCGGAAAGCTAATGAAAAAGGGCGGGGCATTACAATAAATAAGGTCCCTCCATGGGGGGGGGGGGGGTTTAATAATGTACTTTCGTCCAATATTTTGCAACCCATAATCCCTTAACATTCCTCCATCATTTCATGGTCCAAATAGCTCAAGTCCATTAATATTTTCTCCATGGGGTTCGGCCATACAACATGGCCGAACCCATGGTCCATGGTTCTTTACCATTACAACTTTTGAGACCATTAAAAATGATTAACATTCCTCCATTATTTCCCTCCTTTAAAACCCTTAAAAATCCTTAACATACACCCATTTAAAATCTTTTAAATCATTAACACCCTTCCATGTTCTTCATCCTTAAAAAACCTTTTAAACTCACCAACATCCTTTCATGGGTTTCGGCCATGAAAACCGGAGGAGACGCGGAATCGATAAGTGCTCTATAAATTGCAAAAATAAGAAGAAAGTGGTCAAGGACATGGTTCGGCCATTGCAGGGCCGAACCCTAATTTTATTATGGCTAAAGACCCAATGATGAACCATAGGGTTTGGCCATGTTGTATGGCCGAACCCCATGGAAAAGTATTAAGGAATTTTTATGGGTCACACTATTTTTAAGGGAAGATGATGAACCATAGGGTTCGGCCATGTTGTATGGCCGAACCCCATGGAAGAACATTGGTTATATTTTAATGGATCTTGAGGGATAAAAATCATGGACATATGGGTATGAGTTTAAAAGGTTTTTAAAGGGTTTAAATGGATGTGGGTATGAGAACCATCAAAGGACTAAATCTTAGTGGTGTGATTTTTTAAAAGAAATTAAGGAACCATAGTGTTCGGCCATGTTACATAGCCGAACCCCATGGAAGTGTGTTAGTAATGGTTTAAGGACTTAAGTATTTTTATATCATGGTAAATGATGATAAAAAAAGGATGAATCTAAACGTCATGGAGGGACCTTGGTTTATGGACTTAAAAATGGTAATGGATTCAATGGAGAAATTGGAACTTAGACATCATAGGGTTCGGCCGTGGTGTATGGCCGAACCCCATGAACCTTCTTAAATGGGTCATTTGTGGTTCTATGTATGTGTAAATATGGGAGAAAATGATAGATCATGAGTTCGGCCATGGTGTATGGCCGAACCACATGAGGAATGTGTTTGGTGGTCTTAGATTATTATTATGTTAAATAATTGTTGCATAAGTGATGAGATTAGTGAATCAAAGGATCAATGGTCTTGGACTTAATTAAAAGATCAAAGGACTTGAAAAAGGGACTAAAATCAAGATGGTGAGGTTCGACCATGTTGTATGACCGAACCCCACTAAGGTGTATTTGGTGGACATAGGGTTTTTAAGGTGGTCTACTTGTATATGATTGGTTAAATTAAAAGAGGGACAAATTCAAGTGGGTGAGGTTCGGCCACGTTGTATGACCGAATCCCACAAGGTTGTGGTTATGGACTTAGACCTAATGTTAAATCAAATGGAATATGAGATTGACTTGTTGATATGTAACAAGGTACGGGACTTCATAAACGATGCGCGATCGTGAGCGGTTGCCATTTTAAGAAGCAAGGACACTTTAGTGGTCTTTGGTAGGATTCTACCTCTTTGAAAACATGGTTTATGTGATATAGTTTATTTGGTTTATTTTGATGAGTTATGTCGTAAAAAGATTATGTTCTAAATATGAGATTTAAAATGCTATGATTTGTATTGATTGCATAGCGTGTGGACTTTTGCATCTCATGCATGGCATGGGAGGGAGGATATGTAACCGGAGGGGCCACACTCTGTCGGGGAGTCCGAAAGACCACTGTGGGGATACCTTGATGTGCATTTCCCATCAAGAAGTAACCGGAGGGGCCACACTCAGTTGGGGCGTCCGAAAGACCACTGTGGGGGTACCTTGATGATGAGAATCCCATCAAGAGGTTATATGTACTTGTGATGGATGGGACTCATTGCATTTGACATCATGACATGGCATTGTTTTATATAGTTTTGACATTACGTTATTATATATGATTTGTACTAACCATGTGTAGACCATAAATGGAATACCTACTGGGCGCGTTGTTCTAACGCCCTACTTCTACCCTAGTGGATGACACGGGAAAGGAAAGAGACGATGAACGTGATCAGAGCCAAGCATCGGAGCTTGGATATGTGATTGGATTATATTTTGTTTAAGTTACTCATGGACTTGTAATTTGAGTAGCCAGATTTCGGGCATGTAAATAACTTAGATAATTTTGCTATGGTTTGAATGGTTGGTTGAATATTTAAGTTAAGTTTAATTACGGTTAAAGACTTGAAGTACTTTGCTATCTAAAAATGGACCAGAGTTAGGCTCTATTATAATCCGCAGTTTATGTTATATTCTGCAAAGTTAACTTATTACGTGTGAACCGTTTTCATGGACTTAGTTCATGCACACGTAGGGTTGGCTAGTTAAGGGTCGGACGTTAGAAGTTCGGACTTAGCTCGCGTCGTGAC
Source organism: Chimonanthus salicifolius (assembly GCA_013350335.1). NCBI lineage: Eukaryota > Viridiplantae > Streptophyta > Magnoliopsida > Laurales > Calycanthaceae > Chimonanthus > Chimonanthus salicifolius. The sequence continues at coordinate 28,109,897 of CM023537.1, forward strand.
GTCCCGCTCTATATCACTCTTTAAAAAAAATAAACTCTGATTTTCGGAAAGCGAGTGAAAAAGGGCGGGGCGTTACACTTCAATCCAAGAAAATGGAGTTCCAAGGTTTTCTTTAATTCTTTCAAATTAATAAAACACATCAAGGTATACTTACCACTTCCGTGGCTCCTCCGGTTTCTTTTGTTCCTTCTTGTTCTTTAGCTTTCCTTCTTTCTTTCCTCCTTGATCTTCGGCCAATGTGTGAGCTTGATCAAGATAAAATCTCCAAGAGTGGTTCGGGCAAGAAGGGTGTAGGTTTTGAAAGAGGAGAGGAGGAGAGAATGGAAACCCTAGTCTTTTGTCTTGAGAGGGTGGTCGGCCAAGCTTGAGATTCAATTTTTCTCTAAGTCTTTTCTTCTTTCTCATAGGGTGAGGGTCGGCTAGGGGAGGGAGAGGGAGAGACAGAGAGTGAGATGAGAGGAATGAGATGGAAAATCCATCTTTCCATCTTGTCTTGGGGTTTGCTTGGGCCAGACTCCACCCTCATCAATGTGGAGTCTTCCCCATGGCCTCTTTGACCAAACAAGATGGTGCATGCCCTCGACATGGCACACATCACTCCATGCCAACGGTTTTGGCTTAGGCTCCTTTGGTGGTTTGGGTGGTTTCCTTGAGATGAAACCACCACCTCTCTTTGGACCAATGCATGGCCTTGCATGTCCCCATTTCAAACATCTTGTCTAGCCAAGAAGGGAGCATGCCTTCCACATGGCACACACCACCCCTTGTGGCTAACGGTTTTGGATGCTTTTCCATGGGTGGTTTGGTGGTTTGGATGAGGTGGAACCACCACCTCACTTTTGGTCAATGCATGCCCTCCACCGAAGCTTTTGGTCTAGCCAAGGGGGGAGCATGCCCTCCACATGGCACACCCACCCCATCCCAACGGTTTTGGTTGGCTGGTTTCATCTTGGTGGTTTGGTGGTTTCCATGAAATGAAACCACCCACTTGACTCACTCCATTTTCTAGGTAACTCATCCTCATTTGACTCACCTTTAATGTAACTCCACTCCTAACTCAATCATGGATTTTATTTACATCTAACTTAGGTGATTTAATTAATTAATCTAATTCCACTTACCACATTTAATCCTATTTAATTTATCTTTGACCCACCCATGGTTGACCAAGTCCATGGTAGTCGGCCCCACCTTGTCTTGGTCCCCACGCCACCTCACTTGATGAGATGGAGCTGGGTCCTACTTGGGCATGACACTTGGATAATTCCACTCCTACATTTGCTCCTCTTTAATTCACCCCTAATTCACCCATGGTTGACCAAGTCAACCACGGTGGTCAGCCCCACAAGTGCCTTGGTCCACACGCCACCTCACTTGATGAGGTGGAGTTGGACCCCACTTGGCTATGCCACTTGGATTTCCACTCCTACACTTGCCAATGAAATAGACCCTATGTCTTTGATCTTAATTGGGTCCATGACCCAATTTAATCTATTTCTTACCCATTTACCCTAATGTTTAATCATTTTGACCCATTGGGTCCGAATTGGGCAGTTGACCCAATTGCCCATCATTGACCCAATTAAATGAAATTAATCCCATCCATGGTCCATTGGACCATACCTGGGCCATTGCCCCAACTTTGATCCATCTACCATCCATTTCATCAAAATTCTTAATTTCAACAATTAAAATAAGTAATGGCCAATATATTTCTTGATTTGAAAATTCGGGCTATTACAATATAAAGCTCTTTTGAAATTTTCGTCCTGAAAATTGAGTGAAGCAGGGTTTCAAACGACTTATACAAAAAGCTCCGGATGAGCTGTTCTCATTTCCGATTCGAGTACCCAGGTGGCTTCCTCATTACCATGTCGGTCCCATACCACCTTCACGAACTGAATGGCGCAGTTTCGTAGCACTTTTTGCTCCTTCCCGATCACTTTGACCGGCTTCTCCACATATGTCACATCACTTTGCACATCCACATCTTGCACGTTCAACACATGTGAAGGATCAAGGTTATATTTCCTCAACATGGACACATGGAACACATCGTTCAAAGATGATAACTGTGGAGGAAGCACCAATTGATAAGCTACCTCCCCCACCCTCTTCAGGATTGGGAACGACCCCACGAATCTAGGTGACAGTTTCCCTTTCTTTCCAAATCTCATGTGTCCTTTCCGTGGCGAGACTTTTAAGAACACTAAGTCTCCCACCTCAAACTCAAGGAACCTTGTCCTTTTGTCGGTGTAGCTCTTCTGATGACTCTGCACAGTAAGTAGGTGTTATCGTATCAACTTAATCTGCGCCATAGTCTCTGTAACCAGCTCAGGTCCAATAAGTTCAGGCTCACCGACCTCTGTCCAGCACACTGGTGATCTACATGGCCTACCATGCAAGGCCTCGAATGGAGCCATCTGGAGGCTTGCCTGGTAACTGTTGTTGTAAGAGAACTCCACCAGTGGCAAGTGATCCTCCCATCCACCCTTGAAGTCTAGCATACATGCTCTTAGCATATCCTCCAATGTCTGTATCGTCCTCTCTGACTGTCCATCAGTCTGTGGATGGAATGTTGTGCTAGTCAATAAATCTATTTCCATGGCCGACTGCATGCTCTGCCATACTCTACCGGTGAATCGGCCATCTTTATCGGACACAATAGTCCGGGGAATACCATGTAGTATGATGATATCCCGTATGTACCGTCGACCCAAGGTCTCAGATGAATCTGTCATCTTGATGGGAAGGAAGTGCGCAGACTTGGTCAATCGGTCCACCACGACCCATATTGCATCGTTGCCCTTTGATGACCTTGGCAACCCTGTCACAAAATCCATGGAGATGTGCTCCCATTTCCACTCCGGCACTTGTAAAGGTTTGAGTAAACCCGGTGGCTTCTGATGTTCTGTCTTAACCTGCTGACAAGTTAGACAGTGAACAACAAACTCTGCCACATCTCTCTTGAGTCCATGCCACCAAAAGTGCCTCTTCAGATCATGATACATATTGCTGCTACCCGGATGGATAGAGAGTTTGGTTTGGTGTGCCTCGATCAACAACTCTCTTCTGCAGCTCTTCGGCACATATGTCCTACCTCGGAATACAAGACCTTGTCCCGGTCGTAATTCCCATTCCGGTATAACCTCACCAGTAGACATCTTGGCCCATATCTCCTCCACCTCTGGATCTGTCCGTTGCTCCTGTTCAATCTCGGAGACCATGTTGGACCATATGATCAGATTGTACATACTCCTATGGTTCCTGATATACAAATTGAAGTCTCGGATGGTGTTCAACATCTCCCATTCCTTCCTGATCAAACTGGCCACTGTCGCATGTGACATACGGCTGAGGTCATCCGCCACTTTGTTCGCCTTGCCAGGATGATACCGAAGCGCGAACTCATAATCTTGCAAATATTCCATCCACCTGCGTTGCCTCATGTTGAGTTCCTTCTGATCAAATAACTATTTCAGGCTCTTGTGATTTGAGAACACCTCGAACTTCTCACCATAAAGGTAGTGTCTCTAGCTTTTGAGAGCGAAGACCATTGCTGCTAGCTCCAGATCATGAGTGGGATAGTGGCGTTCATGAATTTTTAACTGTCTAGAACCATAAGCCGCCACATGTTGACTCTGAGTGAGAGAACACCCAAGTCCCTCTCCTGAAGCATCACAATATACCTCATAGCCCTTGCCCCTTTCTAGCAAGATCAAAATAGGAACGGTTGTAAGCCTCTCCCTTAGCTCCTCAATTCTCCGGTTGCACATATCTGACCACTCAAATTTGACTCCTTTCTGAGTGAGTCGGGTAAGTGGAGATGCAATCTTGGAGAAGTCCATGATGAATTTCCTGTAGTAACCGGCCAATCCCAGAAAACTGTGGATCTCGGTTACATTCATCGGTGCTTTCCATTCCCTCACTGCAGCCACCTTAGCCGGGTCCACGGCTACACCTTCTACTGATATAATATGCCCCAATAAGTTAACCTCGGATAACCAGAACTCACACTTGCTGGCTTTGGCATACAACTGGTTCTTCCTGAAGGTGTCCAAGACTATCTGCAGGAGCTCAGTATGTTCCTCCTGACTCTTGGAATAGATCAAGATGTTATCAATAAATACAATCACAAATTGGTCCAAGTATGGACGAAAGATCCTGTTCATCAGATCCATGAACATGGCCGGTGCATTTGTAAGTCCAAACGGCATGACCACATACTCATGTAGACCATACCGTGTCCTGAAAGCTATCTTCTCTATGTCCTCCTCCCTCACCCGGATTTGATGGTATCCGGACATCAGATCAATCTTAGAGAAGTGAGTGGAACCCTTAAGTTGATCAAATAAATCATCCATCCTGGGTAGAGGGTACTTGTTCCTGACCGTCAGCTGGTTCAATTTCCTGTAGTCCACACACATCCGAAGGGTACCGTCCTTCTTCTTCACAAATAATACTGGGGCTCCCTAGGACGATGTGTTTGTTCCGGATGAACCCCGGTCTGAGCTGTTCATCAATCTGCTTCTTCAATTCGGACATCTGAGCTGGTGCCATCCTATAATGTGGCAATGATACTGGAGCAGTGCCAGGATATAACTTGATCTCAAAATCTATCTCCCTCTTGGGTGGCAAACCAGGGAGCTCTGTTTGGAATACCTCCGCGTAGTCTGTCACTACCGTCGGAGTTCAGCCACTGGTGCCTTGTCTAATGTGATGTTGTTCAAGACAAGGTGGTTCAACTCTTCCTGCAGCTTTCTAGGGATGCCCTGTCTATCAACATGCACCACATACCACTTTCCCTTAGGTGACCAAAATATCACCTACGAAGATGGTAATCAATGTTGGCCTGAAAACTAGCCAACCAGTCCATGCCATAGATAGCGTCGTACTCAATCATATCGAGTACCAGATAGTTGAACTCAAATCTGAATCTAGCGAGTTCAGTGTTCACTGCCGTGCATATAAGTACCAAAGATGTGTCTCCGACGGGGGATACAATGGTAAGTGATGTGGACAATTTCTGTACTAATGTGCCCTTAGCAGATATGAATGCAGCAGATACAAATGAATGGGATGCTCCAGAATCAAACAATGGAAAGGCATAGGAACTACCAACTACGTCCATATAATGAATCACAGAGTGATCCACCGCTGCTGGAGGAGCTACGGTATAAAGCCGTCCAGATCCTGTAGGGTTAGGCGCCCGCCCCCCTGGTTATATGCCCTAGTTCCTCGTGACTGGACTGGTCTGGCTGGCGGGCGGAAGGAACCCCTGGAGTGAGAGGGTCTGCTATTCTATGGACATTCCCTCTTAAAGTGGTCCTGTTGGCCACACTGGTAACAGGTGTTCCCACCTTGGGGATCCTGAGAGACTGATGCTGATGGGGAGGGTTGGTTGGGACGAAAGCCCCCTGTTGAGCCAGTGGAAGGTGAGGGTCTCCCCAGGTTAGGCCGGAACTTCTTGTTGGGGAGAAATGAACTTCCCCCACTCTGACCTCGGCGGTCGTCCTCAAACCGCGCTACCTCGGCCATCTCTTGCTCCGCTATAGTGGCCCTGCTGACCGCCTCTGCCAGTGTAGGTGCCTTGAAGATGGTCATCTTGGCCCTAATACTCGGTCGAAGGCCCCGCTCAAACTTGCGGGCCCTTCGGTATTCCGTATCCACCATATATAAAGCATAGCAAGGGAGGCGGAGGAACTCGGGGAAGTAGTGATCTAAGAACATAGCTGAGAACTGCTCACACGTCATTGCAGTCCTCTCTCCTTTCAGAATGAGCGCCCACTGTCGCTCTACTACCTCCCACCTTTTGCCAGCGTCGTCTATCAGTTGTGAGGAAGCCAGCAAGATCTTTTCTTCATGACTCGAGATCTTTAGTAGGGTCAAGATCTGAATGATTTTCCTCAACCAGTTTTCTGCTCCGACAGGCCCTTCTTTCCCTTTGAAGTAAGGGGGGCGCTGTTGCTGGAAATCCTTGACCATCCTCCAGTCATTTGCGTCGCTGGTAGTTGCATTTCCGTTCATGTGCTGTTACAGAACAAAAGTGACCACTGCTTGGACCAAATTTTGTTGCTCTGGAGGTACTACAGGTATGTTCACACTGTTTTGTTCCTCCTCTTGATGAGGTGGTTGTACCTCTTCCTCCTGATGAGGTTGTTGTACCTCTTCCTCCAGATGAGGTTGTTGTACCTCTTCCTCTACTCGTGGGTTTTGGCGAGTTCTTCTCTTCGGAGGCATTTTCCTAAGTCATCGAAAGCATTATTGACTTAGTTCCTTCATAAAGTTGGTGTTTTTCATATTTTGGGGAAATTGACAAATAAGCACACTTAGTTTTGGGAAAAACTCCCTAAGTATCAAATGTTCTTTTTCAATTTGGGGAAATTGGGGAAATTTTCCTATTTTACTACGTTTTATAAATCCATCATGGTTTCTCAAATTTTGGGAAAAAATCCGAATGTTTTCTCATTTTTGGGGGAATTTTTTTCATATGTATCAAATGTTGTTCCTCATTTTTGGGGAAGGATGCCCTATCTTGCTACGTTTGATAAATCCAACTTATAGTGACAGTCCGTCCCTTGCTATCATTCCTTTTTGTCAAATGTTGCTCTTTGATTGAATGCTTCAGTCTGAGTCTAAAGAACTAAATTAATCCGGCCCCCGTGCAGCGGACTCCGAAGAGTCAGTAAGTTGAGATTCTTATCTGTCAGTGAGACATGAAACTGTCTTAATCTTACTTCGAAAGATTCATTCTTTCGATTTCGCTCTGATACCAACTGTAATGCCCCGCCCTTTTTCACTCGCCGAAAATCAGAGTCTATTTTTTTTTTTTAAATAAAGAGTGACAAGATAGTGGGACGTCACGACGCGAGCTAAGTCCGAGCTTCCATAGCCCAGCCCTTAACTGGCCAACCCTACGTGTGCGTGGAACTAAGTCTACGAAAACGGTTCACACGTACTAAGTTAAGCTTGCGGAAAGTAAACTTAATGTGGAATTATAATAGAGTCTATCCTACCAATTTTAGAAAGCAAGGAATTATATCACTTAATTAATAAATACCACAACTTAAAATGTCCAAAATAAAAGTCCAAACCATAGCAAGTAGTCGAAATTATTACAGTCCAACAAGCTAGCTACTCAAATTACATTTCCATAAATAAAACTTAAATAAATCAATCTAGCTCCTTCAAGCTCCTACACTTGGCTCCGATCATGTCCTTCACTTCCTCCATTCCTGCATCATCATCTAAGGTGGAAGTAGTGTAAAGTCCCACCCTTTTTCACTCTATGCTTTGCTCTTTCTGAAAATCAGAGTCTATTTTTATTTTTTTTTTATAAACAAAGAGTGATAGAGAGCGGGACGTCACAACGCAAGCTATGTCCGAACTTCTAAAGTCCGACCCTTAACTGGCTAACGCTATGTGTACATGGACTAAGTCCACGAAAGCGGTTCACACATAACAATATAAACATGCGGAATAACATCATAACTGCAGAATCATAATAGAACCTATTTCTCTTCCATTTTGGATAGCAAAGTACGTCAAGTCCTTAATCATGATTAACATAACGTAATTATCCAAATAAACATCCAACCATAGTAAATCATCTAAATTATTACATGTCTGAATTCTAGATACTCAAAATACAACTCTATGAGTATCTTAATCAAAATATAAACTAAAAGCATCCAAGCTCCTATGCTTGGCCCTCCTCGCATTCATCGTTCCCCTTGTTTCATGTATCATCCAGTAGGGTAGAAGTAGGGCGTTAGAACAACGCGCCAAGTAGGTATTCCATTTAGGGCTAACACATGGTTAGTACAAAACATGCATATAATAATATCATAATGTCAAAAAGCCATATAAACCATGCCATGTCATGATGTCAAATGCAATGACTCCCACCTATCACAAGTACATATAAGTACCCCCACATAGGTCTTTTGGACGCCCCGATGGAGCATGGCCCCTCCAGCTTCTTCTTGATGGAAAAGCACATCAAGGTATCCCACATAGGTTTTTCGGACGCCCCGACGGAGTGTGGCCCCTCCGGTTACATATCCTTCACCCCATGCCATGCATGAGATGCCAATGAAACACATGCTATTTTATATTGAAAACATAGGATTAAAGCCCACAATTGAAGCATAACCTTTACAACATAATTTCATAAAAAATAAGATAAAAACATTGTACATAAAACTCATGGTTTCAAAGAGGTGGAATCCTACCAAAGACCACTAAAATGTCCTTGCACTTTCGTCCAGGCTCACGATCGTACACGCATATCGATGTTGAGGAAGTACAATCCTGATCCCTCTCATGTATTGAACATACAAGACATAGAGGTCCAAAGCGACGTGACATATGTCGAAAAGCCTGTCCGATTGGTGGACACAGAACAAAGGGTATTACGGAACCGAGTGATCCAGTTTGTCAAGGTGGTATGGGATCGACATGGCATTGAGGAAGCCATTTGAGAACTCGAGTCGGAAATGAGAACAGCTCATCCTGAGCTATTTATGCAAATGTTTGAAACCCTACTTCACTCGATTTTCGGGACGAAAATTTTAAAAAGAGGATTGTATTGTAACACCCTTGATTTTAAAGTTATTACTATATATATATACATATATATATATATATGAAAATTACCCATTTAATTTGTGAATTATTAGATATGGACCTTAGATGGTAAAGTATTGGGTCATTGCCCAATTAAGACCCAACGGATTGTGGAAATGGTTTCAATAGAATTAAATGGGGCTGAATTAAAATGGTAATGCAATATCTATAAATAAGGGATATAAATTAAGTGGCATGCGCATAGAGGGAACATGGAAAGATTTTAGGAATGGAATATAGATTACATGGCCGTGTATGAGATATGCAATCTATGATTATGCTCATGGAGCGAATTAGAGATAGATTGCATGGCCGTGTATGAGATATGCAATCCATCATTATGTGCATGGAGAGAATTAGAGATAGATTGCTTTGCCGTGTAGGGATATGCGCAATCCATGAAGATATGTTAGAGTATATCTAAAATGGGTCCTTTCCCTTGATTAAGAGCGGTATCTAGGCAATTGCTAAATTGTAAGGGGCACATGGCACCTTCTAAGGTTAGCACCGAATGGACGTTTTATAGAAGGAAGAAGGGGCATATGGCACCTTCTAAGGTTAGCACCGAATGGAAGTTTTATAGAAGGAAGAAGGGGCACATGGCATCTTCTAAGTTAGGACCGATTGGAAGTTGATAAAAGAGAGACAAGCAAGGGGCGCACGGCATACACAAGCAGGAAGGTGGTCTCGGCATTATTCAGAGAAGGAGGAAGCAGTCAGCAAGTGTGAAAGATCAAGTAGAAGGAAGAAAAGAATCGGAAGAACAAATTGGAGTGAAGGAATACCAGAGGAGTCGCGGAACCAGTAAGTATTTTGATATAGTTTGTTTAAAGAAAGGAACCATAGGGTTCGGCCATGGTGTATGGCCGAACCCCATGGAAGGAAATTGGATGATTATGATAATTTTAATGGAAAGGAGGAAACATAGGGCTCGGCCATAGTGCATGGCCGAACCCCATGAAAGAATTATTGGTAAATTTTAAATGGAGTTTGAAGGGTAAAAAAATAAGTTTATATAAATGATTTAAAAAGGAATTAATGGACCATAGGGTTCGGCCATGCTGTATGGCCGAACCCCATGGGAGTTTGTTGGTAATGGTATATGATTTTCTTTTAGGGATGAAAACCATGAAGGACATTGGTTATGTTTAATGGATTTTTAAGGATGAAAACCATGGAAGTGGTTAATAATTTTACAAGGGTTTAAAATGAATAAGAATCATGGATCATGGGTTCGGCCATGATGTATGGCCGAACCCCATGGAAAAAAATATAGATGGACTTAATATGGTGATTGATTAAATGGAGAAATTGGAAAGTTAGATATCATAGGGTTCGGCCATGGTGTATGGCCGAACCCCATGAAACAATTTTAATGGGTCATATGAGGTTTTTATATCACGGGTAATGGATCGTTTATGGAGCAATATTATGGATTGGTTATGGATATGTATAATGGTAATTTCTTGGCCCTCCTCGCGTTCATTGCTCCCCTTTTTTCCTGTATCATCCACTAGGGTAGAAGTAGAGCGTTAGAACAACGCGCCCAGTATGTATTCCATTTAGGGCTAACACATGGTTAATACAAAATATGCATATAATAATATCATAATGTCAAAAAGCCATATAAACCATGCCATGTCATGATGTCAAATGTAATGAGTCCCACCCATCACAAATACATATAAGTACCCCCACATAGGTCTTTCGGATGCCCAACGGAGTGTGGCCCCTCCGGTTTCTTCTTGATGGAAAAGCACATCAAGGTATCCCACATAGGTTTTTCGGAGGCCCCGACGGAGTGTGGCCCCTCCGGTTTCTTCTTGATGGAAAAGCACATCAAGGTATCCCACATAGGTTTTTCGGACGCCCCGACGTAGTGTGGCCCCTCCAATTACATATCCTTCACCCCATGCCATGCATGAGATGCCAATGAAACACACGCTATTTTATATTGAAAACATAGCATTAAAACCCACAATTGAAGCATAAACTTTACAACATAATTTCATAAAAAATAAGATAAAAACATTGTACATAAAACCCATGGTTTCAAAGAGGTGGAATCCTAACAAAGACCACTAACGTGTCCTTGCACTTTCGTCCAGTAACTGCTCACGATCGTACACACCATGTGAGGTCCCATTACCTTAAAATATATTAATCAATTAAAACCATGTCCCTTTTGATTTACAATAATGTCTAAGTCTATAAGACATTCCTCATGGGGTTCGGCCATACATAGTGTAAACACGAGAGAGAGAGAGAGTGATCCTTCTGTTGGCTCTTGTTAAGATCACTGATAAAAATGAGGGTCCAACTGATCCTTCCGAAGGATGCCATTTGGTTGCATAAAGATTGGTTTATATAGCGAAGGCAACCAGTCGCAGTAACGGTAATGTACCGACATGTCAGTTGCACCGAGGGCTCAGTGACTAGAAATGTTACCCTTACAAACCCGACCGTTGTGCATTAATTACACTACCAAAGACAATAATCTTTCTCGGTCGACATGTCGTTGTCGCTAATGGGTGGGCACTTATGGTACCGAGGGGTCGGTCCATACGAGAGGCTCGTTCTGGTGCAGAACATGCTTGACAGTAGTTTCAACTCTTAGAAACCTGTTACCGAGAACGACATGTTGTCCTTTACCATGGGGTCGGTCCTAGTATTCTCGATCGGTCTTTGATTGCCGATATGTATGTTTCTTCAAGACTCCACATGAGTTCAAGGATTCCAGAACTCAAGATCTTAATCGAGGTCATTTCAGCCTTTTACCGATGGGTCGGTGCACACGAGACTCTCGATCAAAGGTATACCCAGAATGACAGTTCAATGTTCTAAAACCTATGTCAATTTGGCCGACCACTCATTAACCATGATGGGTCGATCCTGTCTCTACCGAGGGGTCAGTGAGAACGACTGGTCAAGCTAACAGTGAAACCAAATACATATTTCTAGGCTGGGTTCCAATTCACTATCAACCTTCCTTTCTAGGCTTTTTTATGATTTAACCATTTGTTCCACTATGCATAGGGATAGTCCTTTCTAAGGTGTGGGTACCACCTAAACTCATCTATGGCCATTTTACCTGTTTTGTGATGTCCATAGCAATGAACTTCAATCCGGTGGAGCATGATCTTTTCTCTTGATCATCTTGGGTCTTCAAGCTTCCAGCAAGTGCTTCTTTCCGAGTCATGAAATTGACAAACATAGGGACTTGGCCAAGCTAAGGCACTAACATGTCAAAATTTGAAGTCAAGAGGAAAGATCGAGACCACTGTCCCCAGATGAGAGGAAGAAACCTGCAAAAATAAATCAGCGATCAAATTGTGTACAAAGTTTTGGCTGTGTCGTTAATACATTCATCCTTTGATGTAACAACAATTTAGAACAACAAAGCAGTGAGGTTGGGCTGCCAATCTGTTGATTCGTATCTCAGTTACCTATATAATTGAAAGTAGAAACAGGGTAGAGCAGAAGTAAAGTCATCAGCGTCCAAGAAGTTAGAGAAAGCCATGCTAGCAATTTGCAAATTCACATCTGATAGAAAGAACCAAACAGTAGAAGAAAACAACAACCAAACATTGAAAAGGCATTAGCCGTAATCCTGAGTTGTAAACAAGCATGGAGTAGCCAACCAAATTTGAACTGCAAGCACAAAGAGATAAAAAGTACAGTTAGCGCTAGAAACAAATTGCATCAATCTTGTAGCCGCGAGTGAACCAAAAGCAGACCAGTATAGCGAATAGAAATTCTAGAATGGCAGGGATGGTGTTAACAATTGTTCCAACCAGCTGAAGTAGGATTGCAACCATCAAGCGGCCGGAGGAAAGAGTGGGGCCTGCCACGTTTGGATCACAAGATTGAAGAGTAGAATCAAGGAAAGAATTGTTACTGTTTTTTTTTTACAGCTAGTGTTTTCATTAGAAACAACCAACAAACAGATTTTTATGAAAAATATGTTAAGACCCACCCATTCTAACACAACGAATAGAACCTTACACGAATTGAACACGATCCAATAATGGGAATAGCATATTCATGGTCCCATATTTGTGTTTTCTCTCAATTAACAATATTGCAAGTAATCAGAGTGCGAATCATTTCAATAAATTAACCATGTTCATTTATCACCATTCCCATAAAGGATTAATCCTCATCTAGTGTGGAATCAATCAATAGTCCAACAACTAAAATTTTATATCAATAAAGAAGTATAATCTTAAATCACACGATAAGTCCTACATCAAACAAATCAAATCAATGTTAATGCTTCCCCAACTACAAGTTGGAAACAGAAGCACAACTCAAACCCAAAATACGAATAAACCAAAGTAATATTTGTTATGTCTCACTCCTCACATGAAATCTAGAAAATTCTTATCAAATTAACAACTACAAATTAAGCCAACGCTCCTAGTAGAGTCCCTCCTACAGATATGCCTGACGGGCTTCTCCTTCCAATGGATTTCCTGAAAAGTAGGGGATGAGCTCCATGCCCAGTGAAGGAAATAACCATACAAATAATCAACTAGGCATACAAGAATAATTCCAAATAAATTCAAATGTTATTTTTCAAAATGCATGTCATGCTATAATGCAATTATGATGCATGTGTTCCCTTCCCATGCATCTCAACGAACGAATCATGCAAAGGTCGACTTAGCTAAGCATAGCACATGTGCACAAATAGTCATAACCCAACGAATGTCCATGACGAATATCCGCAGGGGAGTCCAAGGCAATCGAAACAAGAGCCCAACAAATGTGCACGATGAATGTCCCCAAAGGAGTGCAACGTTAATGACTCGAATCAACAATGCAAATCACCCACCCAAACATGGATTCTCATGCATGACGAATCAACAAATATCTCATGCATGAATGCTGAAAGTCCTTTAGGTTCTAGAACAAGATTGACCCTAGTGGGTGGGGGTGGGGGTGGGGGGGGGTTTAATAGATCAATCCCAATTCGTTGGTCCTTTTTAAAATTTCTTGATTGATTAATATTTATGGAGCGGATATTGCAATGAAGGTTTTCTATATTAACAACAATGATTATTAATTATCATGATACATTAGCTCTAGCACCATGAGATCAAGGACACAAGATTTATAGTGGTTCGGTTAGCTAACCTACATCCACTGTTATGACTAGCTCAACCTTGAGTTATCCCCAAATTCACTAAGTAGGGACTTACACCCTCACATTTTGAAAATGAATTCCACCTTACTCAATCAACTGGAAATTTCACCCACCACATGTGCCAGAGAGGATGCTCCAGATTTTTTATAGTGGTTCCCGAGCCAAGCCTCCTTAATCCACTTTCAGGATAAATGTTTTAAAACAAAATTAAAACCAAGAAGCATTTGCCTTGAAAATTTGTGTCTAAGATGTGTGCTTCTCAAAGATCCACCCAATGTGTGCCGACGCTTGACTTGTAGCCATCGTTGAGCAATCACAATCTAAGGGTGAGTAGGAAACTGATTTTATCCTAGATGGTATCTTTTCTTTCCTCCTCTCTTTCTCTCTTACAAACTTAATCAAAGATTGGGTGTATATGATTCTCCAGTTTAGGCACAAGAGAGATGATCCTTCCTTATAGTGTATGATTTTTCTCAGTTTAGGGAAGATGATCAATTGATCACACAACTCTCATATTTATAAAGGAGTAAACACAGTTTTTCAAATTGTTCAGTACCGACAGGTCAGTGGCACCGATGGGTCGGTGTTCATATTTCTTACCGATCAACCACCCGACCGTTGCACAATAAATGCACCCCTAATGGTATAATTACTTCCCGGTCGATATGTCGGTGTCGCCGATGGGTCGACAGTCATGGCACCGAAGATTGGTCCATACGAGGGTCTTGATCTGGGACAATACCATGTAGACAAAGTTTCATATCCCAAAACTTATCTTGCCCAGAGCGACCCGTTACCTTTTTCTAAGGGGTCGAACCTGATACTCTCGATCGGTTTTGAACTATAGATATGTCTGTTTTCTCAAGAGCCCACTTGAGTTCAAAGTCCAAAACTCAAAAGTTTTTCATCGATGAGTCGTTAAGTTCATCATCGAGGGGTCGGTGCATATGAGACTCTCGATCAGAGACATACCCAAAATGATAGTTCAATGTTTCATAACCGTTGTCAATCTAGCCAACCTGTCTTTGACCACAATGGGTTGATCTTGTCGCCTCCGAGGGGTCGATGAGAATGACTGGTCGAGCTGACAGTGAAATCAAATACATATTTCCAAGTTGGGTTCCAATTCACTATCAAGCTTCCTCTTTAGGTTTTTTATGATTTTACCATTTGTTCATCTAAGCCTAGGAATGGTCCTCCTAAGGTGTGGGTACCACCTAAAGTCATCTATAGCTAAATACTTGTCTTGTGATTGCCATCACAATGAGCTTTAATCCAGTGGAGCATGATATTCATTCTTGATCACCTTGGGTATTTAAGCTTCTAGTAAGTGCTTCTTCCCGAGTCATGGAATTGACAGACTTAGGGACTCGGTAAAGCCAGAGCACTAACAATCTCCCCTTTGTCAATTTTATGACAAAACGTAGAAGCTAACCCAAATACAAGCCCACCCTTATTACATCACATTTGAATACAAAATTTTATATCAATTACATGTACGTATTCAAATGGAAAACAAGACTATGATCTTCACATATTGTTGTTCAGCTTGCTTCAATTCATGTTTACCTGTTCAAGCACATAAGTAAGCAACAGTAGAAAATCATTAGAGAATATAGTCCAAAACGTAAATATGCATCCATGGACTAAAATAGATTTGTATTCATGCTCCCCCATACACCATGATTTCCCAGAGAACAATGTTGAGAAGATTTTCTCCCCCAATCTTCTTTGAAGTCCCAATCTCCAAGCATAGACATTCTCCCATGTCCATTATTTCTCTCTATTTTCCAATTACTCCCCCATAATTGGCTTTGATGTCTAATAGCTTCTACTAGTTTCTCCCCCATTTTATCGTACAATTGACAGAGATTAGCAGGCATACATCTGCAGCACTCCTCCATGTTTCGTGCATATAGTACTGAAAGGATTGCTCCCCCATTAGATGTGTTTCCCTTACCTCTAAGTGTTTTTTGTTTTAAATAAACAAGAAATAATATGTATGTACAAGAAATGAGATGTGCACATGTATGAGCATGAGGAGTTATGGCGATGCACACTCTCTAATGGCCTTTCATAGGACAAGAAATCGTGATGAATCCAAGGGTTTGGTCATGATATCTGCCAATTGATTTTCCATGCAGATGTCCACAAACTCGATAGTTTTCTCCTCCACCAATTCTCTTCTGAAATGATGCCTTATGTCTATGTGCTTGGTCCTGGAATATTTTACTGGATTCTTGGAAATATTTATTGTGCTAGTGTTGTCGCAGTGCAATGTCATGGATTCTTGTTTAAGCCTATAATCGACCAACATTTGTTTCATCCAGATCAGTTGGATACAGAAGCTTGCAGTTGCAATGTATTCTACTTCAGCTGTGGAGAGAGAGATTGAGGATTGTTTGCGGCTATGCCTTTCTACTAAACAATTTTCGACGTAGAAGCAGCCTCCGCTGGAAGATTTTCTATCATCAATATTTTCAGCCCAGTCTGCATCTGTGTGTCCAGCTATCAAGGAGGAAGTATCATATGGAAACCAAATTCCATACAAGGTAGTACCGGCCACATATTTTATTATCCTTTTAAAAGTTTGAGGTGTGACTCTTCAGCTTTGGATTGAAATTTGGCACAAGCCCCTACACTAAACGAGATATCTAGTCGACTTGCTGTGAGGTACAAGAGATTTCCTATCATGCTTCTATACAAGCTAGGGTCCACATCTGTCCCATTCTCATCTTTGAACAATTTGATGGTTGTTCTCATAGGGGGGTCGCATGTTTACATCTTTCTAGACCAAATTTCTTTACAAGTTCTTTTGCATATTTGGAATGGGAGATAAAAAGTCCATCCTAACTTTGCTTGATTTGAAGACCAAAAAAATAGGTTAGTTCTCCCACCATACTAATTTCAAATTCAGATTTCATGAGTTTGGAGAAATTTAGTGCAACCTTTTCACATGTAGACCTAAACACTATGTCATCCACGTAGATTTGGGTGATTAGGATAGACTCCTTAGTCTTTTGGACAAACCGAGTCTTGTCTACACTCCTCCTTAGAAAATTGTGACCAAGTAGGAATTGGGTTAATCTCTCGTACCAAGCTCTTGGTACTTGTTTGAAGCCATACAAGGCTTTCTTAAGTTTGAACACATGGTTTGGAAATGTTGGATCAATGAATCCTTTGGGATGTTCTACGAACACTTGCTTAGTTAAAAAACCATTCAAGAAGGAACTTTTCGCATTCATTTGGTAGAGTTTGAACTTGAGGTGGCATGTAATGGAGAGCAAAATTCTAATGGATTCTAATCTTGCTATGGGGGTAAAAGTTTCATCAAAATCTAAACCTTCAATTTGAGTGTATCCCTGAGTTACTAGTCTTGCTTTATTTCTCACAATGGTTCCATGTTCATTCATCTTGTTTTGAAAATCCATTTTGTTCCTAATATGTGTGTTTCCTTGGGTCTAGGAACCAAATCCCATACATCTTTTTCTAGTGAATTGTCCTAGTTCCTCTTGCATAACATTCACCCAATCTTCTTTAGCTATGGCTTCTTCTATCCTTTTGGGTTCCAGTTGTGAAGTAAAACACACATAATTAACCATGTTCTCAAGCTGTCTTCTTGTTCTTACTCCAGTAGTGGGTTCTCGTATGATTTGTTTGAGAGGGTGTTCCTTTATATTTTTCAGAGGTTTTGGCTCAGGTGGGGGATCTTGTGGTTCATCTTTGTTTTCTAGATTTTCTTCTTTTTGGGCTAAACTGATTATTTCCTCTTGTTTTAACTCTTTATCTGGTGTACTTACTTGGTCATCTGCTACAACATTCATTGATTCTTGGATGGTACCAGTTCTAAGATTCTTTACCCTATAAGCATGACTATTTGTGGAATATCCTAGGAAGATGCCATCATCGCTTTTGGATTCAAATTTTCCTAATGCTCACTATCCCGCAGTATGTGACACTTGTTTCCAAAGATTTTAAAGTACTTTGAGTTGGGTTTCCTACCAGTCCAAAGTTCAAATGCAGTTTTGTTTAGCCCGACTCTCACGTATGCTCGATTAATGATGTAGCATGCAATGTTGCAGCTTTAGCCCACATATTTTTTGGAACATTCTTACTTTCAAGGAGGGTGTTGGCCATTTTGAAGGACAACCTTTTTCCTCTCGGCAACTCCATTTTACTGAGGTGTTTTGGGGGAAGAATATTCATGATGGGTACCTCGTTTTTCACATAATCTATTAAATTGGTTGATTTTCAAATTCACTGCCATGGTCAATCCTTATTTTGTTAATATTTGACTCTATTGCATTCATAATCCGTTTTGCAATGATTTTGAATTCATGAAATGCGTCAGATTTTTCCTTCAAGAAGGCCACCCAAGTATATCTAGTATAGTCATCAATTATTACCATGAAATATCTCTTTTCACCAGTACTTTCGTGTTGAGTGGGTCCAACTAAATCCATGTGAAGCAGTTCTAAGGGTCTAAAAGTCGCGATAAATTTGTTTGTTTATGAATTGCCCAGATTTGTTTTCCCTTTTGGCAGTCACCACATATGTTTTTGTAATAGCCCAAATTTTTAAATCAACATATATATGGCATTTATTTATTTTAATAATGGAAAAAAATTGGAATTTTGATATTATGGATGTAAAATGGATCAAATTTTAAGGCAAAGGCCCAAGTATGGTCCAATGGACCATGGATTGGATGGAATCCATTTAAAGGGTCAATAATGGTCAAAGTGGGCCCGATAACCATATGGGACCCAATGGATCAAAATTGATTCAAACTCTAAGGTAAATGGTAGAAAATAATTTAATTGGACCATGGCCTTAATGGTGACCCAATTGATTGGAATGGGTTGAATTGGAATAAAACCCCCTAAGTTAATGATGAGATGATTAAGCTAGCATAACCAAGTGGGGCCCACCTCCACCTCACCAAGTGAGGTGGCGTGTGGACCAAGGAAAAGGTGGGGCCAACCATCATGGTTGACTTGGTCAACCATGGATAAGTTAGGGGACTAAGGTAGATTAAAGTAAATTAAGTTGATTAAATTATTTTAAATCATCTAAGTTAAGATTAATGGGGTTTAAGTGATATGGCCGAATGGGGCCCACCACCACCTCATCAAGTGAGGTGGCGGGTAGGGTAGGTGTTGGTGGGGACCGTCCACCATGGTTGACTTGGTCAACCATGGGTGGATTTCTTAGAAAGAGAATTTAATGGAATTAAATTAAAAGGAATTAATTAACCTAAGTAAGGGTTTAATTTAATTAATTAGATTGGTCAAATTAGGGTCAAATAAATAAGTCAAAGAGACAAGTCAAGGGTGGTTTCATTCCAATGAAACCACCCAAGGAAACACAAAGGAAACCATGGACTTAGGGTGGTGGTTTCACCTCAACCACCACCACTCAAGGTATGAGAGCCCATACCCCTCTCCATGATGGGTAGTCAATGGACTTGATGGGAAGACCAAACCACCCACCTTAAAGACCCAAAACCATTGGCATGGTGGTGGTTTCATCCCAACCACCACCACCAAGGACATGCAAGCCATACTTACCCATGTTGGTTGGTCAAATGGAATGATGGAGGAGTGTAACCCAAGCCACCAAGATGAGATGGGAATGGGTCTAGGGTCTCATCTCATCTCCATCTCTTCATTCCCTCTCCCAAAACCGTCCTCTCTCTCTCTCTCTCCCAAGGAAAACACCAAGAAAGGAGAAGAAACTTAGAAGAAAAGAAGGAAAAAACTAGGCTTGGCCAACCACCACCCCAAGACCCAAGCTTGAGATAATTTTCTATCCCTTCCTCCCCTCTCCCTCTCTCAAAATCTAAACCTACCTTAGCCAAACCCTAACCATGGAGACTCCATCTTGATAAAGCACATAGTGGCCGAGCAACAAAGAGAAGAAGAAGAGAAAGGGCTAAGGAAAGCAAAAGGAGAAAAAAAAAGACTGGAGGAGTCGTCGGTGTGGTAAGAAATTCTTAGACAAGAATTTATATTTTTTAAAGGTTAAGATGTATTTATGGAATCCATTTCTTAGAATGAATGGTGGCCACAAATGTTATGGGCCTTAGATCTAAGATCCATTCAATGATAAGATGAGAAATGGATGAAAAGGGGAGAGATAGATTAAGAAAAATAATAAATAAAAGGATTAAGGAGGTTATGAAATTAAATGGATTTAAGCATGGAAGTAATGGGTTTTTAAATGGATTGATGGACCATAGGGTTCGGCCATGTAGTATGGCCGAACCCCATGGTGAATGGTTGATGATTTAATTAGGGTTTTAAGGTTTAAAGGCCATGGAGAATGATTATGATTTTAGGGTTGTAAATGATTAAATGTTGGAAAAATTTAAAGGGGGTTTTAAACAAGAAAATCATGGGATATGTAAATGATTTAATGGCCTCCAAAAAAAAAAATGGTGAATGAAGGAGAATCATGAACCATGGGTTCAGCCATACACCATGGCCGAACCCCATGGTGATGGAATGATGAATTAAATGGTTATGAAAGCATGGAAATTAATTGAGGAGATTAATGGTAATTAAGTGGATTTTTGTTAGGTATTTTAAACAAGGTTTTAAATGAGTAGAGATGAGGTTTTTAAAATAAAAATTATGGACCATGGGTTCGGCCATGGTACATGGCCGAACCCCATGGAGAGACTTTGAGGAATTTCGTGTTCTTGGAACCATGGAAAATAAAATAGAATGATGGTTAAATTAAATGGACCAAAGTATATCTTATGATGATTATGAAAGGATGATTTAAATGTATGTTTTAAATTCAGTTATGGTGGGACCAAATGAGGTGAAATGGACCCAAGAAAAATGGAAAATAGGCATCATGGGTTCGGCCATGGTGTATGGCCGAATCCATGACCCATTTTTAGGTCATGTTATGGGCCAAATATTGAATTATGTATGGGATTAGATGATTGCAAATTTAATTAAATTAAGTGGCTGATTTTAGGGATGTTAGGTCATGGTCAATGAATCATTAATGGGGCTAAGTATGTGGATGAGCTATGGACAAAAATGTACATGGATGGAGGAAATATTAAACCATGGAAGTATAGTGGCAAAACTGTAATTATTGGCCATATTGAAGAACCATGGGTTCGGCCATGGTACATGGCCGAACTCCATGTAGGTTGGACATGAAATTGGATACATTAAGATGATATTATGAATGATTAAACGAAGCTTAGGGTTGCGGCCTTTTAGGATCACAAAATTAGAATATTTAAATGGGCAAATTTGGAATTATGTGTTTAAATCAAGGAAAATGAGGCTAAGATTAAGGGCTGATTTTGATAACCTTGTAACATAATTAGGGATCATTAATGGATCTTAGGTTGTGATCAGTTAGGAACTAAATCATGGATAAAATATGGACTAATTTGGTAAACGTATAATAAGGTATTGGGACGTCACAAACGGTACGCGATCGGCGACCGGATTATCGAACGAAAACATAAAGGGACGCTAAGCGGTATTCGGTAGGATTCCTACCTTTTTGTAAGCCGTGGATTATGTATATGTGATGTTTTCCATATTCTATTTCGGTAATTATATGATCTATTTTAAGATGGGCTTTAAATGCTATGGATTATATTTTAAATGCTATGGCTTATATTTCCAATGCTATGGATTATATATATACTACATAGCATAATGCACGTACATCTCATGCATGGCATGGGTGGGAAAATAAAGGAACCAGAGTCCATGCTCCGTCGGGCGACCGAGAAGCAAGCATGGGGATAGCCTGGGGTACTATAACCGGAGTCCATGCTCCGTCGGGGCGACCGAGAAACAAGCATGGGGATAGCTTGATAAGGTATAACCGGAGTCCATGCTCCGTCGCGGCGACCGAGAAGCAAACATGGGGACACCTTGACGAGGCTTTGCCGTCAAGGGGGAATGACAGTTTATGATGATATGGATGATGGGTGGGACACATGACATAGGCACCCATGGCATGGCATTCATCATATGGTTTTATTATATTGTTATCGGTATGCTTGTTATCACTAATCCATGTGCTAGCCCTACTCGGAGTCCTACTGGACGCGTTGGCTAACGCCCTACTTCTACCCTAGCTGATGATGCAGGAGACGACGGAAATAGTGGACGCGACGGGAGCCAAGCGTAGGAGCTTGGGAAAACGGCTACTTTGTTTATTAAAGTTTTATTTTGGAAAAGTTGTAATTTAAGTAGCTTAGCTTGTCGGCATGTAATAATTACTATTTCTTGCTATGCTTTGGACTATACTCTGAACGTTATCATTTTGAGACATAATTATGAACATAGGGGTATTTTAGTAATTTAATGATGTATCTTCCCTTCTATCTAAAACTGGTAGGATAGATTCTATTATAACCCCCGAGTTAATGTTTAATTCCGCAAGCTTACTTCTACGTGTGAACCGTACTTCGTGGACTTAGTTCCACGCACACGTAGGGTTGGCCAATTAAGGGCCGGGCTTTAGAAGCTCGGACTTAACTCTCGTCGTGACGTCCGCGCCCGTTGTCACCTTTATTTCAAAAAAAAAAAAATAGACTCTGATTTCGGTGAAAATGGGGCGGGCGTTACAGTTTTTTCAGATCATCTAACTTTAGGTAACCCTTTTATATGTTCACTTAGTTTGGACAAGTCCTTAAAGTTCACATGACCAAGCCTTTGATGCCAAAGTTCTGCTTCAATAATTTTGGACAAGAGGCACTCATGTGTGATAGGAGTTGATGTACCGTCTAAAACGTAGCAATCATTAGAAGTAAGGATACCACTCAAAACAACTTCACCTTGTTTTGAATAAACATGAGTCCTTCTTACTAAAGGTGACTCTATTATCATTAACACACAGTTGAGATATAGTAAGTAAATTGTGCTCAAGTCTATCAACAAGATATACATCTTTGATAAGCCTAGAGGATGGCAAATTCAGTGACCCCTTACCAATTATCTTTGCATTATTTCCATCACCAAAAACGACGATCCTCCTTTAAAATTAACCAAATCTAACATGTAAGAACTGTTTCCAGTCATATGTCGTGAGCATCCACTATCCAAGTACCACTTGGATTGCCTTTCAACATTTAAGGCTGTATGAATAATGAAGCACTTATTATTTGGAGAACAAATAAGCAAAGGGGCAATGGTAGAGTTCATCTCTTTTTGATGTACAATCTGTCTAGATTTGAAATAGGGTTTCCCATCAAAGAATCTGATCCTTGGATTCCCCAATCTATCCAGGATAGTTTGTAAATTTTGAATTAGTGCATTACGACTTTGATTTCTGGGTGGACACCTCAATAGAAAATTTTTCTTAAGGTAGCAATTAGATTCAAGATGACCCCGTTTTCCACAATAAGTGTACTGTATGTTAGAGAGTTTGGCCGTCTGGTTTGTAACAAATATGGAAGTTTTCGTCCTAGTAACTTCCACATTATTATAATGCTCTATCCTAGACTTATCCTTATAATTCTTTCTAGAATTAAGGATCTTTCCCAATTTTTCATTTCCATGAACAACCTTGTCTTGAAATTGAGATAACCTTTCTAAGTCAGATAGTAATAAGGTAATCTTATTTTCAAGACACCTTTTCATTTCTGCAAAGTGTTTGTGAACTCTCTAGCACAGATCCACTTGGGATTGAAGGTCAGTCTGACTTTTTTCTCAATACAAATATCTCATCAATTGATTTTTCAAAATTTGTTGAGAAAACTTCTTTTCCAGCTCTTTCAATTTCAAGGAGTTTGGTCAGGTAGGCATTCTCACTTCCAAGTTTATGAGCTTTCTTGGTCAATTCCATACTCTCAAGATTTAGAGCACTGTATGATTCTTTGAGATCATCAAGAGTCTCTTCATTTTCATATTCACGAAAATGTTCTTGTTTATCACAAGGAAATGAAGCAACAAGACCACGAAATGTACATTTTCTTTCTTTATCGAAGATTGATGTAGACTCATATTTTTCTGCATTACTTAACTTTCTTTTTATTTTGTTTCAGTCTCCTTCCTTTTGATGATCAGTTAGCCTTCCTGTTACAGAGATCACAAGAGCAAGACCTACTACAAAATTGTATGCATGATATTGTGAATGTGGGTCTTCTAGGCATAACTTTTTAATAACTTCGACTTGATATTTACCCCAGTTATTTTCTTCTCCAGATTCGACACACATGTATCCATGATAGTTGTTCTAGCAACAAGATCACACTCGGACGATTAAATCCAAATATATAGAGCACTAGGATCTAATCCACTTTCATGATAAATGTTTTAAAACAAAATTAAAACCACGAAGCACTTGCCTTGAAACTCTTTTTCGAAGATGTGTGCTTCTCAAAAATCCACCCAATGTGTGCCGATGCTCTGCCTTGAACCATCGTTGAGCAATCACAGTCTTAGGGTGACTAAGAAACTGATTTTACCTTGGATGGTATCTTTCCTTTTCTCTCTTATTTTTCTCTTTTACAAACTTAATCAAAGATTGGGTGTATATGATTCTCAGTTTTAGGCACAAAAGAGATGAATGTTCCTTATAGTGTATGATTTTTCTTAGTTCAGAGAAGATGATCAATTGATCACACAACTCTCATATTTATGAGAAGTTAACACAGTTTTCAAATTGTCCAGTACCGACAGGTCGATGGCACCGATGGGTCAGTGTTCATA
The DNA here is from genome assembly GCA_013350335.1 of Chimonanthus salicifolius. Classification (NCBI taxonomy): domain Eukaryota; kingdom Viridiplantae; phylum Streptophyta; class Magnoliopsida; order Laurales; family Calycanthaceae; genus Chimonanthus; species Chimonanthus salicifolius. Next base: position 28,134,374 of record CM023537.1, read on the forward strand.
TTTGTTATCATTCAACCACCCGACTATTGCACATTAAATGCACTCCCAACTCTATAGTTACTTCCCGGTTGACAGGTCGGTGTCGCCGATGGGTCGAAAATCATGGCACCGATAGGTCAGTCCATACAAGGGTCTCGATCTAGGAAACACCATACAGATAGAGTTTCATGTTCCAAAACTTGTCCTGCCCAGAGCGACCTGTTGCCCTTTAGCGAGGAGTCGGTACTGGTACTCTCGATCGGTCTTGAACTACAGATATGTTTGTTTTCTCGAGAGCACACTTGAGTTCAAAGTCCAAAACTCACAAGTTTTTCATGGACGAGTTGTTAAGTTCATCATCGAGGATTCGGTGCATACGAGATTCTCGATCAGAGACATACCCAGAATGACAGTTGAAGGTTACAGAACCTTTGACAATCTGGTCGACCAGTCTTTGACCACGATGGGTCGATCCTATCTCCTCTGAGGGGTCGGTGAGAATGACTAGACGAGTTGACAGTGAAACCAAATGCATATTTCCAAGTTGGGTTCCATTTCACTATCAATCTTTCTCTTTAGGCTTTTTATGATTTTACCATTTGTTCAACTAAGCCTAGGAATGGTCCTCCTAAGGTGTGGGTACCACCTAAAGTCATCTATGGCCAAATACCTGTTTTGTGGTTAAAGCTTTAATCAGGTGGAGCATGATCTTCACTCTTGATCACCTTGGGTCTTCAAGTTTCTGGCAAGTGCTTCTTCCCGAGTCATGGAATTGACAAACTTAGGGACTCGGCAAATCCAGAGCAGTAACAAATGCCATGTCATGTATGCCATTAACATGATCATAATAAGCGATTAACAATATAACATGTGTTAACAAATCCAATAAACACATGACCAATATAACATGTGTTAATAATTTCATTAGACACAGGATGAATAACAAATATTACATCTATTAGTCAATTCAATGAACACACGATGAATAATAAATATTACATTTGTCGACAATTTTTATATACACATGATATCCAACCAAGGCATTCACAAGATGCTCATACTAACATCTCATCAAATGATCCAAACATTCAAATCAGATTTTCGAACGATAAAACATAATCAAAATAATTCAATAAACTAGGTTAAGTTTCCCTCACCTAAACTTTGCAATTTATCAAGTTCAAGCACACCACCAAGTCAAAGTTCCAATAAGCTTCAGGTCCCCGAATTTGCTGTCATTGATTAAAATATTGGACCATTATAATTTTGTCTCAGCTAACCTTTTTATAAATCAATAATTCTGACAAATAAACCCCATCGGTTCTGTCCAAACAAATCGAGTCCAAGGGGGTACTAAACAAGTACAATTTTGTTAAGGTCTAAAAGAGTTAAACAAAACAAAGTTTGACCCATCTTGTAGAATTTTCTAGTATCATCTCGAATCAAAACAAGGTCTCATATTCGTACAGTGGATAGGTCTCTGATAGAGGATTACACCGATATCTGGTTCGTCTGAAACGGACATTCATAGCCCGAGTTATGATAAAAATACTCAGACATGTACACTGCTCAATAGTTTGTAGTCTCATCTGAGGTTTTTGTCTTACATACCATAATTGACCCCTCAATTCGTTGAATAAACCTATCATATTTTTTTGGATATAGATATCTTCATGGGTTCCAAACAAGAAAAAAATTTCCATTATTTTGATAATCAGAGACTCAGATAAAAATCCCACAATCCAGCACTGTAAACTTGTCTGATGTTCGCAGTCTGCAACTAGGTCCAACTTTCAGGCAAGTTTTGGGGTATCAAACCCTATATAAAATTCGTCATATTTTAACTGGAGATAGGTCTCTTTTTGTAGATCGAAAATAGATACCAAATTTTCATCATTTTGGTGTCGGATAGATAAGTTATGAATTATTTAGTAAAACCTAGAAAAATTGTATCTCAAATCTGACCATATTTTTTTCCGTGTTTCAGATCAGATCTGGGGCATCAAATCACATTATTTTGCTTCAAAATTCGTACATAAACTAGATCTATGAAATTGGAATCCAACAAAACAATTTTTTGTTGAAAAAATAAATCTGAAGCCCAGTTATGATTTTTTTTGTGATGATGTGCAGAATAGAAAATACTAACCTTTTTGGAGAAAACACCAACTAGAATGAGAGTGAGAGAGAGCTCCAACGACTCCTCCAAGGCTTGCATGAATTGTGTAATATGTGTATGCCTCTTGTTGTTTATTTTATTTATAGGCCTCTCGTTGACTTATTACTTTAATACCCCCACCTCCATAATAAAAATAACAAATCTTAAGGGTAAAGGAAACTTTTCTTAAAAATACGAAGTAGGTAGCTGATTCTAGTTGTATTCTTATGGGATTTTCGAAAATTCATTGCTATTCTCTCTCTTGGACGTGCACGCAAGGTGTGGGGCCCCTTGGTCTACAGCTCAAGGCAATTAATTTCTTTTTTAACCTCAAAAATCATCTGAGATCATGGCCCACTTACTCTCCAACTTAAAAATTTCCAAGATCAATTGGACCTTTGCCAAATTAATTTTTCATTTCAATTGAAAATATTATTTTCTCAAAATCAGTTCTCTAATCAATCCCTTTCGAAAATAATTCACTTGGGTCCCACCAAAGCTAATTTTTTTTTTTTATTTCAAAAAACGGAATCTAAAATTAAAATTTGAATAATAATATTCAAATAGATCTTCTTGACAATTGTGGACCCTGATAGCACATTAAATTTGAATTTTTTTTAAATTTGGAAAGTATCCAAAAATAGACACCTACTATTTTTGGAACCCAGCTTCAAAATTTTGTTTCTTTCTCCCAACTTCAATTTAGACTACGATAAACACATATTGGGGGTCTAGAGTTCAAAATTCTATTGTCTAACACACAATCAAACAATTTCAAGCAATATCAAACAATTTTGCTAAATGAAACGATTACCCGATTAAGAACTACCTGACTTAACTCTAACTCGACCGTGACCCACTATTTTGGGTCGGGTCGCTACAAAATGCAGCAACAGTAGAACTCATTAAGGCAGCAGGGCTGTTTGTAACAACTCAGCAGAAAATGTGGCAACAAAGAGAGATTAAAAAGAAGAATGGAGAAACATAGAAGTTGCCATGGTTTGTTGCCACACACCAGCAAGGATAGAAAAAATATAAAAGGAGGGCTTGGTTGACCCATGTCCCACACACCCATACCTTGGCCGACCATACAACATGTGCGTCAATTCCCTTCTATCTCCTTTAAATCATTTACAACATTAGGTCCATAACAAATTCCCTCCATGTGGGGGTTTAATCATACTCTTAGGTCCACCATTTTAAATCATCATCTACCATATTTAAAACCCATTAAAATTACCAACATTCGTCCATCATTTTCATGGTCTAAATACATGTAAATACCTCAATATTTCTCCATGGGGTTCGGCCATACAACATGGCCGAACCCATGGTTCATTGATCTTCATCATCTTCATCCTTTAAAACTCTTTAAAATCATTAACCTACTTCCACGGTTTTCATCCTTTAAAACCCATAAAATTTACCAACATACTTCCACGGGGTTCGGCCATACAACATGGCCGAACCCTATGGTTCATCATCTTGTCTTAAAATAACATACACATGGTTATATTCTTTGATGGGGTTTGGCCATACATCATGGCCGAACCTCATCCAAATCCTTTTTTAGTCTTTACGATCCATATACATAGAAATTTAGGGTTTGGCCATGCAAGGGCCAAACCATGATCTTTGATCATATACCTTATCTTAGACATGCATGAGGTCCTTAGCCATACATACATAATAATTAGGGTTCGGCCTGTAACGCCCCGCCCTTTTTCACTCTATGCTTTCCGAAAATTAGAGTCTATTTTTATTTTTTTAAAACAAAGAGTGATAGAGAGCGGGATGTCACGACGCGAGCTAAGTACAAACTTCTAAAGTCCGACCCTTAACTGGCCAACCCTATGTGTGCATGGACTAAGTCCATGAAAGCGGTTCACACATAACAACATAAAGCATGCGGATTAAAATCATAACAGCAGAATTATAATAAAACTTAATTCTATTCCATTTTAGATAGCAAAGTACGTCAAGTCTTTAATCATAATTGACATAACATAATTATCCAAATAAACATCCAACCATAGCAAATTTTCTAAATCATTACGTGCCCGAAATCTAGTTACTCAAATTGCAAGTCCAAAAGTAACTTAATCAAAATATAAACTAAAAGCATCCAAGCTCCTATGCTTGGCCCTTTTCGCATTCATCGTTTTCCTCGTTTCCTATATCATCCACTAGGGTAGAAGTAGGGCGTTAGAACAACGCGCCCAGTAGGTATTCCATTTAGGGCTAACACATGGTTAGTACAAAACATATATAATAATATCATAATGTCAAAAACCATATAAACCATGACATGTCATGATGTCAAATGCAATGAGTCCCACCCATGACAAGTACATATAAGTACCCCCACATAGGTCTTTCGGACGCCCAGACGGAGTGTGGCCGCTCCAGTTTCTTCTTGATGGAAATGCACATCAAGGTATCCCACATAGGTCTTTCGGACGCCTCGACGGAGTGTGGCCCGTCAAAAATAGGATAAAAACATTGTACATAAACCCATGGTTTCAAAGAGGTGGAATCCTACCAAAGACCACTAACGTGTCCTTGCGCTTTCGTTAGGTAACCACTCACGATCGTACACACCTTGTGAGGTCCCGTTACCTTATAATATATCAATCAATTAAAACCATGTCCCATTTGATTTACAATAATGACTAAGTCCATAAACCATTCCTCATGGGGTTCGGCCATACACCATGGCCGAACCCATGGTCCATTATTTCTACTTAATTTACATCATTGCCATTGTTCTATCTATGGCTGTCCATTTCATTCTTTAAAACATGCTTAGGCTAATAATAACCCACTAACATGGTTCATGGAGTTCGGCCATACGCCATGGCCGAACCCATGATCTTTTATTTCTCATTCATTTAATCTAACATACATAAACATCAACTTTTCAATTCAGTCGACTGAATCATCCCGGATACAGTCCTCTGCCTTACCTGTAGACCTTCAGTTGACTGAATCTGAGTCAAACCCTTTGTATCCTTAGTCAATCCTCTTTCAGTCGACTGAATCAAAGATTCAGTCGGCTGACTTTGGATCAGATTGACTGTATGTTCGGCCAGTATAAATTCAGTCGGCTGAAACCATGATTCAGTTGGCTGAATCCCCAACTAACAACTTTCGTGTTTGATAAGCAATCTTTCAGTCAACCGAATCATAGATTCAGTTGGCTTAAACAAGCTAGAAACATTTTCTTACCCGTTACGTCTATGTTCAGTCGACTGAATCACCTGATTCAATCGGCTGAAACTTCCAGAAACAATTTTCTATTTTTAGCCACCATTAGTTCAGTCGACTGAATCCCATATTCAGTCGGCTGAAACTCCCAGAAACTCATTTCTGATTCGTCCAATACCAGTTCAGTCGACTGAATCTTTGATTTAGTCGACTGACTATTTTGTCAGTCTTCTCCATTGCATACTTTGTACGTCATTTCTTCATGAAACTCCCTCCTAACATTATTCCAACATATTTAACATCATCCAATTTTCTTCCATGGGGTTCGGCCATGGTGGTTCCTTCTTTTAAACAAAATTATCAAAATTACTTACCGGTTCTGCGACTCCTCCGATTTGTTCTTCCGATCCTTTCCTTCCTTACTTCTTTGGCCGAGAGTGAGACTTGAGAGAGAAAGGGAGAGTTCGGCCTTGAATGTGTATGCCGTGCGCCCCTTGCTACCTCTCTTTTTATGAACCTTCCAATCGGTCCTATATTGCTGAAATAGCAAGTGATGATTCCAGCCGTGTGTATAAGATTGCAATTGCTATTCCTCCTTTCCTTTGCTCGGTTGCCCTCTCCTTTTTATCAACCTTCCAATCAGTCCTAATTAGAAGATAGCTGAGCGCCCCCTTCAATTTAGCACCTTCCCTAGTATCACTCCAAACAAGGAAAGGACTCCTTTTAGAGATACACTAGCGCATCAAGTGGATGCGCATCATCATGGATATGGATATCTAATATTCGGCCATGCACAATTACCTCGTTCCTAAAATCTTTCCATGTTCCCTCTATGCGCATGTCACTTAATCTAGATCATTTTAATTCAGCCCCATTTAATTTAAATTGGACCTTATACCATAACCATTGGGTCGTAATTGGGCCATTGACCCAACACCTTACCCATCTAAGGTTCATATCCGTTAATTCACAATTAAAATGGCAAATTCTGTAAATATTGATAATATGAAATTCCGAGGTGTTACACGGCCATGCAAGGGCCGAACCATGATCCTTGACCATTCTTCATGTTTAAGCCATATATACATATTGTCAATCCATTATTTACATAACCTATCTTGCCCTTAGCAAGATTAGGGTTTTGTCCATTTTTTCCATCTTATTCCTTGGTTGGATTTTAAATCCATAGCCCATAATATTTTGGCCAACTCCCCAATCCAAAATGGAATCCATGGTTTCCTTAACCTCCTTTCAATTTATAAATCATTTCAAAGACTACTTACCGATTCCGTGATCCCTCCGATTTCTTTCGTTCCGACTTGCTCCTCCGCTCTTTTCCTTCCTTAGTCTTTCTTCTTTCTTCCTCCTTGATCTCCGGCCAAGAGTGAGCTTGAGAGGGAGAGAATCTAAGTCTTCTTCCTTTGTCTTTGTGAGAGGGTCGGCCTTGAGTGGGAGGGAGAGAAGCTTGAGATGGAAAATGTAACGCTCCGCCCTCTTTCACTTGCCGAAAATCAGAGTATATATGTATATATATATATATATATATATATTCCTTTTTTTTTTTTGAATTAAAGAGTGACAAGAGAGCAGGAACGTCACGACGCTAGCTAAGTCCGAGCTTCCAAAGCTCGGCCCTTAACTGACCAACCATACATGTGCGTGGAGTAAGCCCACGAAAAATGGTTCCCACGTACAAAGGCTAAACTTGAGGAATTAAATTTAATTGCGGAATTATAATAGACTCTATCCTACCAATTATTAAATAGCTAGGAAGTACATCACTTAACAAATATTACCTTAACTTAAAATGTCCAAAGTAAAAGTCCAAACCATAGCAAGTAGTGTAAATTATTACAGTCCAACAAGCTAAGTACTCAAATTGCATATCCATGAATAAAACTTAAATAAATCAATCTATCTCATCCAAGCTCCTAAGCTTCGCTCCGATCACATCCTTCGCTTCGTCCATTTCCTACTTCATCATCTAAGGTAGAAGTAGGGCGTTAGACAACGCGCCCAGTAGATACTCTGAGTAGGGTCAACACATGGATTAGTATAAACAAAAACACATAGATATAAGTAATATGAAAACCATGTAAATCAATGCCATGCCATGGGTGTCATATGCCATGAGTCCCACCCATCATCCATATCACCATCACATAATAGTATTCCTCTTGATGGATAATGCACATCAAGGTATCCCCATGAATGCCTTGCGGACGCCCCGACGGAGTGTGGAACTCCGGTTACATTTCAAACATAGTATCCCTCTTGATGGACAATGCACATCAAGGTATCCCCACGAATGCCTTACTGACGTCCCGACAAAGCGTGGAACTCCAGTTACATTTCAAACATAGTATCCCTCTTGATGGATAATGCGCATCAAGGTATCCCCACGAATGCCTTTTGGACGCCCAGACAGAGCATGGAACTCCGGTTACAATTCAATCATACATCCCTTAGAATCAGTGTGGATTCCACCCCACGGTTGCTTTATCGAAAATCTGAATGGAGTGTGGACTCCTCTCATTTGATCCCTCCCATGCCATGCATGAGATGCAAGTGCAAACATGCTATGTAATAATACAAATCATAGGATTAAAATCTCATCATTAAGACATATCATTTGATACCAAAATAATTCAAGTGAAAACATCAAATATACATATTCCATGGTTTTCAATGAGGTAGGAATCCTACCAACGACCAAATACCGAGTCCTTGTGTTTCCGTCAAAAAATCGATCACCGATCGCACCAAGCCGATCGTACACCGCTTGTGAAATCCCGTTACCTTATTACATATAAATAAATCAAACCAAAGATCCATTTGATTTCCAACCAGCCCTACATCATCCTATGCCCTTTCCGTTTACAACCATAGCCTTTTATTTTAAACCAAGTGGGTCCAACATCATGCCATCTTTTGATTCATTAATCCAAACACACATAAGTTAATCATTTAACATTAATAAAACCCTAAGTCCACAAAACATTCTCCATGGGGTTCGGCCATACACCATGGCAGAACCCATGGTCCATCATTTTAACCATAGTTCCATCTTAGCCATTATTCTTTCCATAGCTAATTACTTAGCTTATTTACACATGACTTAAGTCCCAAAAATGATCCATACATGATTCATTAATCATAACATAAATCCCTAATAAATCCCTCCATTCCTTAGCTTGATCATTCATTCATTTAAACATGCCTAGATCCATAAATGACCCATTAAAATGGTTCATGGGGTTCGGCCATACAACATGGCCGAACCCATGATGTCTCATTTCCATCTTCTCCTTTAAATCATTTACAACATTAGGTCCATAACAAAGTCCCTCCATGGGGGGTTTAATCATACACTTAGGTCCATCATTTTAAATCATCATCTACCATACTTAAAACTTATTAAAATTACCAACATTCCTCCAACATTTTCATGGTCTAAATACATGCAAATACCTCAATATTTCTCCATGCGGTTCGACCATACAACATGGCCGAACCCATGGTCCATGGTTCTTCACCATCTCCTCCTTTAAATCATCATTTACAATATTTAAAATCCATTTAAAATCATCACCATTCCTCCATCATTTTCCATCCTTTCAAACCTTTTTAAAATCACTAACATACATCTATGATTTTCATCCTTTAAAACCCATTAAAAATCATTAATATACCTCCATGGGGTTCGGCCATACAACATGGCCGAACCCTATGGTTCATCATCTTCTCTTAAAATCACATACTCATGGTTATATCCTTTGATGGGGTTCGGCCATACATCATGGACGAACCTCATCCAATCCCTTTTAGTTCTTATGATCCATATACATAGAAATCTAGGGTTTGGCCATGCAAGGGCTAAATCATGATCTTTGATCATATACCTTATCTTGGACATGCATGAGGTCCTTAGCCATATATACATAACCATTAGGGTTCGGCCATGCAAGGGCCGAACCATGATCCTTGACCATTCTTCATGTTTAGCCATGCATGTTGACATAAACCATATATACATAGTGTCCTTAGTAATCCATCTTACCCATTAGGGTTTTGTCCATCTTTTCCATCTCACTTCTTGGATGGATTTTAAATCCATGGCCCATAATATTTTGGCCAACTCTCCAATCCAAAAGTGGGATGTTCCTTTAACCTCTTTTCTTACTTAATAAAATCTTATCAAGTACTTACCGATTCCGCGACTCCTCCGGTTTCTTTCGTTCCAACTTGCTCCTCCGCTCATTTCCTTCCTTAGTCTTTTTCTTTCTTCCTCTTTGATCTTCTGCCAAGAGTGAGCTTGAGAGGAAGAGAATCTAAGTCTTCTTCCATTGTCTTTGTGAGAGGGTCGGCCCTAGGGTTCTTGTGAGAAGGAGAGGGGTGAAGATAGAAAACTTCTAAGTCTTTTCTTTGTCTTGCTCAATGAGAGGGTCGGCCAAGCTTAAGAGAGAGAGAAGTCAAGGTACAAAACTTCTAAGTCCTTTCTCCTTTGTTTTAGAGGGAGGGTCGGCCTTGAGTGAGAGGGAGAGAGTGAGAGATGAGATGAGATGGAACGCCTAGCCCTTTTCCATCTTGTCTTGGGATTCCTTGGTCAAGACTCCACCCTCATCAATGTGGAGTCTTCTCCATGAGTCCATTTACCAAACAAGAGAGTGCATGCCCTCCACATGGCACATACCACCCTCATCCAACGGTTTTGGTGGAGTAGTTTGCATGAGATGAAACCACCCACCTCTCCTTTGACCAACCATGGTCTTGCATGCCTCCACATAAGCTCTTTGTCTAGCCAAAGGGGGTGCATGCCCTCCACATGGCACACACCACCCTCATCCAACGGTTTTGGTGGAGTGGTTTGCATGAGATGAAACCACCCACCTCTCCTTTGACCAACCATGGTCTTGCATGCCTCCACATAAGCTCTTTGTCTAGCCAAAGGGGGTGCATGCCCTCCACATGGCACACACCACCCTCATCCAACGGTTTTGTTGGAGTGGTTTGCATGAGATGAAGCCACCCACCTCTCCTTTGACCAACCATGGTCTTGCATGCCTCCACATAAGCTCTTTGTCTAGTCAAAGGGGGTGCATGCCCTCCACATGGCACACACCACCCTCATCCAACGGTTTTGGTGGAGTGGTTTGCATGAGATGGAAAACCTCTTTGACTCACTCCATCTTACCTTCCATGTGACTCACCCCCATTTGACTCACTCCATTTAAATGCAACTCAACTCCTAACTCAAGCACTGAATTTATTTCCATCTAACTTTGGTGATTTAATTAAGTTATTTAATTTAACTCACTTCACTTATTCATCTTTAATTCACCCATGAACTCACCCATGGTTAACCAAGTGGTCGGCCCCACTTATGCCTTAGCCCACACGCCACCTAACTTGATGAGGTGGAGTGGGACCCAACTTGGTTATGCCACTTGGATATTATCTCATACGTTTTCCACCTCACTTGATAAGGTGGACCCCATGCCTTTGATCTTAACTGGGTCCATGACCCGATTAAATCCACTCCTTACCCATTTACCTTAATCATCAATCCATCTTGACCCATTGAGTCCCAATTGGGCATTTGACCCAATTGACCATCATTGACCCAATTAAATGGAATTAATCCAATCCATGGTCCATTGGACCATACTTGGGCCATTGCCCCAACTTTGATCCATCTAACATCCATCTCATCAATGAATCTTAATTTTCAACAATTAAAATAAATAATAGCCAATATATTTATTGCATTAAAAATCCGGGCTATTACAGAAAATACTCTAAGTGTTTCTTGTCTTGAGAGGGGGATCGGCCAAGAGAGAGAGGGAGAGAGTGAGATGAGATGAATGAGATCAAAAGCCTTCTTTCCATCTTGTCTTGGGGTTCCGTGGGTTAGACTCCACCCTCATCAATGTTGAGTCTTCCCCATGAGCCCTTTGACCAAACAAGGGAGTGCATGCCCTCCACATGGCACATACCACTCCCATCCAACGGTTTTGACTTGTGGTTTCCTCTTAGTGGTTTGGTAGTTTGCATGAGATGGAACCACCACCTCTCCTTTGACCAACCATGACCTTGCATGCCTCCACATGGCACATACCACCCTTCCAACGGTTTTGGGCTTGGTGGCTTCCTCTTGGTGGTTTGGTGGTTTGCATGGGATGGAACTGCCACCTCTTCTTTGACCAACCATGGTCTTGTATGCCTCCACATGGCACATACCACCCTTCCAACGGTTTTGGGCTTGGTGGTTTCCTCTTGGTGGTTTGGTGGTTTGCATGGGATGGAACCACCACCTCTTCTTTGACCAACCATGGTCTTCCATGCCTCCACATGGCACATACTACCCTTCCAACGGTTTTGGTGGTGTGGTTTCCATGAGATGGAAAACCCTCTTTGACTCACTCCATCTTTTGATCTTTTTTGTGACTCACCCCCATTTGACTCACTCCATTTAAATGAAACTCAATTCCCAACTCAATCATTTGAATTTATATCTAACTTAGGTGATTTAATTAAATAATTTAATTCTACTTACTTCACTTAATTCTCCTTAATTCATCCATGAGCCACCCATGGTTGACCAAGTCAACCCTGCTGGCCGGCCCCACATGTGTCTTCGTCCACACGCCACCTCACTTGATGAGGTGGAGTTGGGTCCCACTAGGTCATGCCACTTGGATATTACCTAATACCTTTGCCACCTCACTTGATTAGGTGGACCCCATGCCTTTGATCTTAATTGGGTCCATGACCCTATTAAATCCACTCCTTGCCCATTTACCCTAATCATCAATCCATCTTGACCCATTGGATCCCAATTGGGCATTTGACCCAATTGACCATCATTGACCCAATTAAATAGAATTAATCCAATCCATGGTCCATTAGACCATACTTGGGCCATTGCCCCAACTTTGATCCATCTAACATCCATTCCAACTATTAATCTTAATTTTAACCAATTAAAATAAATAATAGCCAATATATTTGTTGCTTTGAAAATCCGGGCTATTACAGGGCATTGAATTCAAAGGCTTGGCTTGGTGAAAAGGAAAAATCCGGGCTATTACAGGGCATTGAATTCAAAGGCTTGGCTTGGTGAAAAGGAAAGGAAAAAGAGAAGACAAAGGAAAGGGTTTTCAGGTTGATGATTTTTTCTTCATTGTTTTTCTAGTATTTTCTTTATTCCAAAATTCCATGGATACGTAATTTCAATCCAATATTTTAAGAATAAAAGAAGGGTGGATTTATTTAGAATTATGGTCATCCAATTATTTAATTTATATGTGATGAGAATTTGATTCTATGTTGATTTTTTTTTATGATGTTATGATTGAAATTCTAAGATATTTGAGCAGATTGGATGAAATATTTAGGATAGGTAGAACTTGATTTTTTTATCCAATGCTCTTTTTCAGAGTAGATGAAATGTTTGGATTTGGAATTATAAGTAGAAATTTTATCTAGACTAAGGCTTGAATTGGATTTTCTTAGTATAATGGATTTCATAATTATTATAATGAGATTTTTAATGAATGAAAAATTGGAATGCATGGTTGATAATTTAAGTGAGCTCCGTATTCCAGTCTTTGATTTTGCTTTTGAAATATGGAAAATAATGCCATCTTGATTCTTTGTTCCAATTCAATTGTAAAAATGTATATTTGTTGTTTTCAATTTTTATTTTTGTTTTCTTTTGTTTATAAATTCAAATTCTTGAAAACTATGGAACTAGGTTGGTAATTAGCTAATTGCATCTTAATTTTGTGTTCTAAGTAGGATTAAGATTATTCATATTTTTAGATTAATTCCACCATCTTAATTGAAATTACATTAAATTTTGTATTTTTCACGGAAATTAGATTTCTTTATTGGATAGTTTCTAAGTTTAGGTGTGATTTGCATTTTTGGACTTGCTTTCTATTTTTATAATATTTCTAAATTAAAATTAAATTTCCTAATTAGACTATTAATTTCATGTTTAAGATTTATTTTTATGATTTTCTAAATTTCTTAAAATATATAATTCAATGGTGTATTTTTCATGGATATATTTTCCTAACATCCAATGGGTTCGACCTCGCACTCGTAAGCTATATTATAAATGGTTCGTGTGCTTTCGAGTATAAATTTAAAACACTACATATGCAAATGTTATAATTTGGTTAAACCATCAAATGGCACAAAATTATGTGAATGTATTGGCTTACATTTGTATTCAGAGGTTGAGATGCAAAACTTGTTGTCTTGTGAATTTGCATTCATCACAAGCACACACTCTCTAATCCCTCAAAATCGTAAATCGTATAGGGATTTTGTCTTTCCAATGTTATTTTAATGTACTATCTTGGAAAATCATTTTGGACATTGGAATTATGGTTGGAGAAGTGAACAAATGAGGAAAATCATTTTTCTCCAAAAGGTGTGCATTCATTGTCTGAACCTTAAAAATTGGTACATTTGTGAGAATTAGTCACATAAGGTTTCAATGCAACCTAGTTTATACACCTATGGCTTGGCTTTCAAGAACAATCAAATCTAGAATCGTAAAACCCAATGGATTTTGGTCGTGAAAGATAACATGGTTATGTGCTCTCAAATTGTTGAGCAAGGGAGAGCACACCTTGGAAAGTTTATGGGAACAAATAAGTGTCAATCTTCCAATGTGCATAATGGGTTTCCATGGACAGGATTTTGGTTCATTCATTGTTCTTAATTGGTGAATGTTTTGTTGAATGAACTTGGTTGGTTGATGCATTTGTGCTTATATTGTTGAATGTTTATGCATCATGTGTTGTTGCACTCTCATGTTCTTATCATGGATTTTTTTTTCCTTTTTGTATGAGTGTTTTCCCTCCTCTGTGCTTGCATGAGTTGGTTTCATATTGACATTTTTGAAAACCAAATGCTTGAGCCCCTCCTTCTCCATCTCCTCTTAGTCCAACAATTGGGACTTGTTGATACACACTAAATGTGGCATATTTGTGCTTAATGCCCTTTGTCAATTTATAACAAAAAAGGGGAGAAATTTAGAAGCTTCTTGTAGTAAGCTTTGGGGAGAATTGGAGGAGAGTCGATGATTAAAGGGGAGTTTGTAATAGCCCGGATTTTTAATACAATAAATGCATTGGCTATTATTTGATTTAATTGTGAAAAATTAAGAATTATAGATGGAGTGGATGTCAGATGGATCAAAGTTGGGGCAATGGCCCAAGTATGGTCCAATGGACCATGGATATGATCAATTCCATTTAATTGGGTCAATGATGGTCCATTGGGTCAAATGCCCAATTGGGACCTAATGGGTCAAGATGATTGAGCATTAGGGTAAATGAGCAAGGAATGGATTTAATTGGGTCATGTAACACCCCGATTTTTCAATATATCCATATTTACGAAAATGCCATTGGAATGGTGAATTAAAAAGATATGAATCCTAGATGGGTAAATGTTGGGTCAATTGCCCAACGGATGGTAGATGTGGATCAATGGAGATATATGGCTAAGAATCGGGTCAATAGCCCAATTATAATCCAATGGATCAAGGATAGAATTCGGTTGGAAATAATTGGGTATGTGTGATTGAATGGGTCAACTATCCAATTGGGACCCAATGGGTCATGGTGGACTTGTTTGACCATTGGGTGAGCTCAAGTTTAATTGGGTTAGGCTGAATTGAATGGGAGTTCAATGGCGGATAAATGGGTAAGCTATGTGCAATTGGGTAAATCACATTTAAATGGATAATTGTCATTTAAATGGGTCACGGCGCCTAATTGGACCAAGAAGTTAAATGGGGACCCAGAGCTTGACCATGTTGACCATGTGGACCATCAAGTGAGCTAAAAGGTTGAGTTAAATTATGTTGAGTTGGGGCTGAATTGTGTTGGAAAGGAATCAATCAATTGAGTTGACTCAAGTGAATTAAATGAGTGAGTTGAGCTAATGAGTTGAATGAGTTGGATTGGAAGTCATGGAGACCTTTAACTCAAGTGAGTCAAGTGGGAAGATGAGGAGTTGTGTTGATTTTAAAGACCCCAAAGCAAAGACCCACACGTTGGTGGCATGGGAGTGGTATCCCATGCAAAAAATTCAATGGAATGACATAAGATTTACATTGGGAACTTGGAGGGCTTCCATCTCATAATGGAGACCCAAGCACCAACGTTGGGAGATGGAGGGGTTGCATGAGCTTAAGCCAAGTGTCCCATAGTTAATCCATGGGACTCCTTGGTTAGATCAATATTGATGAGGGTAAATGAGACGATTTTGGGGGCTGATTCACAAAAGGGTACACTACACCTTTGGCCGAATTTCCATCTCAAGAAGCTTAGAGATTTTCATCTCTCTCCCTCTCTCAAAACCTACCTCCTTGGTCGAACCAGCCCTTGGTGAACCCATCTTGATCAAGCCCACAATAGGCTAAAGGATCAAAGGAGCAAGAAGGGAGGAAGGAAGGATCAAAGGAGTAAGAATGGATGAAGGAAAGATCAAAGGAAAGAAGAGAGGCTAAGAGATTGGTAAGTACATCATAATCTTTGTTAAATAAAATAGATAAGGAAGCATGATCCGGCCATTGTATGGCCGAATCTATCAAGGGTTTAAACCTTGGATGATGATGTTTAAAAGGGTAGAAACATGGATCATAGGGTTCGGCCACTTTGGATGGCCGAACCCCATGAAAGGTCTTGGTAAGTTTTATGGTTTTTGAGAGATAAAAACCATACCAAGTTATGAAGGTTTTAAAGGGTATAAATTATGGATATATGGGTAAAGCATGGGTCGGCTATTGCATGGCTGAACCATATTGTTTTGATGGCTTAGTGGCTATGTATAAACCATGTATAAATTGGAAGGTTTGAATTAAGAAAACCATAGGGTTCTGCTATGTGTATGGCCGAACCCCATTGACCATTTTATGGGTTATTTGGAGTAAGAATATGGTTAGAAATCATTGATGGTTCTATGATGCTTTTAAAGGGTTTAACATAGATGGAAAAATGATGGACTTGGATGTTTATTGTTTATCAAAAAGAATGACAAAGAGGAGCACCAAAACCAACGGGGTGAGGTTCGGCCATGGTGTATGGCCGAACCCCACCAAGTGCTAAGTATGGTGTTTGGTTTTAAAAGGTTTTAAAAGGTTTAAAATATTCAAATGGATGGAATTATGAGAACCATTCATAGATGGATAAATGTTTAGTTTGATGTAAGGAACTATAGGGTTCGGCCATGTATAGGGCCGAACCCCATAGAGTGACAATGGTAAATGGTTAAGGACTAGATAATTAAATGGATGGATTGATAATTAGTCTTAGGTATGAAGGATTAAAGGACTAACTTTAAGGTGGTGAGGTTCGGCCATGGGGTATGGCCGAACCCCACTAAGGTGGATTTATTATAGACATTGGTTACTAAGCAAAGGTTAGACCAATGGAAAAACCGTAAATACAAGTCAAATTATAAATATGGAATGAATTGATCGAGGGACTTGAAAAAGGGGCTCAAACCAAAATGGTGAGGTTCGGCCTTGTTGTATGCCCGAATCCCACCAAGTGATGTTTGGTGGATTGAGGTTTTTAATAAATTATTTGGATGGTATTGATCCAAAACAAAGAAAGATCAAATCCAAAATGGGTGAGGTTCAGCCATGCGGTATGGCCGAACCCCACAAAGTGGTGTTTGGTCTTACAATTAGTTTGAAACCATATGAGACATGTGTTTGACTTGCTGTCATATAAACAAGGTAACGAGACTTCTTGAACGGTGGTCGAATCGTGAACGGGTGACGGGTTAAGAAGAGCAGACGGTTTAAGTAACTTTTCTGTAGGTTTCCTACCTCTTTGTAACCACATATTATACTTGTTGTTTTTATGTTGATTTTGATGAGTTATTTGTGAAAGTATTATGTTTCAAATGGGATTTGAATGTGAAGATTTATTTACAAATGGCATGTACTCATTGATATCTCATGCATGGCATGGGGTGATGAATATGAAAACCGGAGCCCACACTCCGTCAGAATGTCCGTGATGCAATTGTGGGGCCTCCTTAGGTGATGAGGTCCCACCAAGAGGAATACCTTGATGATGAGAATCCCATCAAGAGGAAACGAAAGAACACCGTGGGTTACCTTGACGATGAGAATCCCGTCAAGTGATGGCTATGTATAATTGTGATGGGTGGGACTCATTACATTTGCATACATACATAGCATTGTTTTTGTAGGTTTTGTTGATCATGTATTATTATGATATATGCATGTTTTATACTAACTTTGTGGTAACCCTAATCGGAAGACCTACTGGGCGCGTTTATCTAACGCCCTATTTCTATCCTTAGTGGATGACGCAGGAAAAGGGAAAGGGAAAGGCCGAGGATAGCGAAGGAAACCAATCATAGGAGCTTGGATATCTGAATGGAATTTATATATGGATATTTTGTTTATGCTTGCAAGGATATGTAATAACTTAGAATATTGCTATGGTTTGATTTAGCCTGAATGAATGTTTAGTTTAAAGTAAATATGACTTGTACTTTGCTATCTAAATGGAGTAGTCTTAGGTTCCATTATAATCTGCAATCAGTTTAGTAATTTTTCGCATGATTATTTAGTTCTATGTGTGGTTCGGTTTTCATGGACTTGGTCCATGTACACATAGGTTTGGCCAGTTAAGGGTCAGACTTTGGAAGTTCGAACTTAACTCGCGTCGTGACGCTCCCTGCTCTCTTCCACTTTACTTATTTATAAAAAAAGAATTAGACTCTGATATTCAGAAGGGTGGAAAAGGGCAGGGCGTTACAGGTCCTGGACCCAATTAAGATCAAAGACATGGGGTCCACCTCATCAAGTGAGGTGGCAAGTGTAGGAGTGGAAATCCAAGTGGCATAGCCAAGTGGGACCCAACCCACCTCATCAAGTGAGGTGGCGTGTGGGCTAAGGTACAAGTGGGGCCGGCCACCATGGTTGACTTGGTCAACCATGGGTGAGTCAAAGATAAATTAAAGAAGATTAAATGTAGTGAGTGGAATTAAAGTATTTAATTGTAATAACCTAAGTTAGATATAAATTCAAATGATTGAGTAGGGAAATGAGTTGCATTTAAATGGAGTGAGTCACATAAAAGATCAAAAGATGGAGTGAGTCAAGAGGGTGGTTTCATCTCTTGGAAACCACTCCACCAAAGCCGTCGGATGAGGGTGGTGTGTGCCAAGTGGAGGGCATGCACCCCTTTTGGCTAGACAAGGAGCTCATGTGGAGGGCATGCATTGGTCAAAGGAGTGGTGGGTGGTTTCATCTCATGCAAACCACTCCACCAAAACCGTTGGATGAGGGTGGTGTGTGCCGTGTGGAGGGCATGCACCCCCTTTGGCTAGACAAGGAGCTTATGTGGAGGGCATGCATTGGTCAAAGGAGAGGTGGTGGTTCCATCCCATGAGAACCACCAAACCACCAAGAGCAAACCACAAGCCAAAACCTTTGGATGGGAGTGGTATGTGCCATCTGGAGGGCATGCACTCCCTTGTTTGGTCAAAGGGCTCATGGGGAAGACTCCACTGTAACACCCCAGATTTCCAAGTTATTAATATATATATGAAAATTACCCATTTAATTTGTGAATTATTAGATATGGACCTTAGATGGGTAAAGTGTTGGGTCATTGCCCAATTAAGACCCAACGGATTGTGGAAATGGTTTCAATAGAATTAAATGGGGCTTAATTAAAATGGTAATGCAATATCTATAAATAAGGGATCTAGATAAAGAGGCATGCGCATAAAGGGAATTTGCAAGATTGCATACGGTTGTAGGGATAGGAATGGGATATTGTGCATGGCCGTGTATGAGATATGCAATCCATAATTATGCGCTAGTGTATCTTTAGAAGATGTCTAACATTAAATAAGAGATTTTTGGCCGTGTGTGTGGGATTTGCACATCCATGAGGATGCGCATAAAATCATTTAAAAAAGAGGTCTTTTCCTTGATTAAGAACGGCACAAGGCAATTGCTAATTTGAAGGGATCTTGGCATCTTCTAATTAGGACCGATTGGAAGGTTGATAAAAAGGAGAGGGCAGCCGATCAAATGAAAGGAGGAATAGCAATTGCAATCTTATACACACAGCTGGAATCATCACTTGTTATTTCAGCAATATAGGACCGATTGGAAGGTCGATAAAAAGAGAGGCAACAAGGGCGCACGGCATACACATAGGAAGGGAGGATTGACGCTGGTGCTCTGACAAGAAGGTGTTCTCGGCTGTGTGAAAGATCAAGAAGAAGGAGGAAAAGGCTAAGGAAGGAAAGGATAGGAAGAACAAGTCAGAGCGAAGGAAAACTGGAGGAGTCGCGGAACCGGTAAGTATTTTGATAATTTTGTTTAAAGAAAGGCACCATGGCCGAATCCCATGGAAGAAGATTAAGGAATGAATGTTGAGGTTTAAATGAAAAGGATGAACCATCATGGTCGAACCCCATGGAAGGACATTGTTAATATTTTTATTTGATTTGAAAGATGGAAATCATAAAAGTATGCTTATGGTTTTAAAAGGTTTGGATGAATGTATGAATGAGAACCATCAAATGATGTAATCTTAGTTGTATGATTTTTAAAGAATTAAAGAACCATAGGGTTCGGCCATGTTGCATGGCCGAACCCCATGGAGGTGTGTTGGTAATGATTATGGGTTTTTGAAGGATGAACTCCATGGAAGATTATTCATATTTTTAAAAGGTTTTACATGGAGAAATATAGAATTGGTTACATGTATTTAGATCATGGAAGATCAAGGATTAATGATTTTTTTTAAAGAGAAGATTATGAACCATAGGGTTCGGCCATGGTGTATGGCCGAACCCCATGGAAGAGGGTTATTAATTTAGAAAGGTTTTAATGATGGACTTTTGGATCAAAAAGGAAGGAACCTTGATTTATGGATTCAAGGATGGTAAGTGATATAATTGGAATTTAGAAATCCTGGGTTCGGCCATGTGTATGGCCGAATCCCATGAATCAATGTTATGGGTCAATTATGGATTTATTATTGTAATTAAATTAAGAAGGAGGATAGAACAATGATATCATGGGTTCATCCATGATGTATGGCAGAACCCCATGAACCAACTTAATGAGTCATATGGGGTTTTATGTCACGGTCAATGGATAGGTTATTGACTTAATATAGTGATTGGATTAATGGAGAGACAATGATGGAAACAATGGCAAAATTGTAAATAAGAGTGAAAATGATAGACCATGGGTTCGGCCATGGTGTATGGCCGAACCCCATGTTGAATGATTTATGGTTTTAATGTATGAAGGGTTAGAATAATGGAATGATAGCCATGGATGGCAATATGGTAATTATGTAGAAATAATGGACCATGGGTTCGGCCATGGTGTATGGCCGAATCCCATGAGGAATGTTTTATGGATTAGGTGACTACCAATGGTAGATGATTAATTGCTAAGTGATTAAATGATTAACTTAGGGGTTATTGATTAATAAACCAAAGGAGGGACAAAAACCTAGTAAGTGAGGTTCGGCCATGGTGTATGGCCGAACCCCACAAGTTTGGTTTATGGACTTGGACATTATTGTAAAATCAAATGGGACATGGATTTAATTGATTGATATATTATAAGGTAACGGGACCTCACAAGGTGTGTATGATCGTGAGCGGTTACCAGACGAAAGCGCAAGGACACGTTAGTGGTCTTTGGTAGGATTCCACCTCTTTGAAACCATGGGTTTTATGTACAATGTTTTTATCTTATTTTTGATGAAATTATGTTGTGAAGAATATGTTTCCAATGTGAGTTTTTAATGCTATGTTTACAATATAAAATAACATGTGTTTCATTGGCATCTCATGCATGGCATGGGGTGAAGGATATGTAACCGGAGGGGCGACACTCCGTCGGGGCGTCCGAAAAACCTATGTGGGATACCTTGATGTGTTTTTCCATCAAGAAGAAACCGGAGGGGCCACACTTCGTCGGGGTGTCCGAAAGACCTATGTGGGTGTACTTATATGTACTTGTGATGGGTGGGACTCATTGCATTTGACATCATGACATGGCATGGTTTATATGGTTTTTGACATTATGATATTGTTATATATGTTTTGTACTAACCATGTGTTAGGCCTAAATGGAATACCTACTATGCAAGTTGTTCTAACGCCCTACTTCTAGGAACGATGAACGCGAGGAGGGCCAAGCATAGGAGCTTGGATGCCTTTAGTTGATATTTTTATTAAGATACTCATGGACTTGTATTTTGAGTAACTAGACTTCGGGCATGTAATAATTTAGATAATTTGCTATGGTTGGATGTTTATTTGGATAATTATGTTATATTAGTTATGGATAAGACTTGGAGTACTTTGCTATCCAAAATGGAATAGAATTAAGTTCTATGATAATTCCACAGTTATGTTTTTAATCCGCATGATTATATTGTTATGTGTGAACCGTTTTCATGGACTTAGTCCATGTACACATAGGGTTGGCCAGTTAAGGGTTAAACTTTAGAAGTTCAGACTTAGCTCGGGTCGTGACGTCCTACTTTCTATCACTCTTTGTTTATAAAAAAAAAAAAAATACTCTGATTTTCGGAAAGCATAGCGAGTGAAAAAGGGCGGGGTGTTACAGTTGGTATTAGAGCGAACCAGAAAGATTGAATCTTTCGGAGTAAATTAATCCGGCCCCTGTGCATTAATTTACTTTGTTAGACTCACACGGAACAACGATGAATGATAGCAAAGGAAGTACAGTCAAAATAATTGGATTTATCAAACATAGCAAAATAGGGTATATTTCCCCGATATCCCCAAATGGAGGAAACGAATACATGATACTTAGGAAATTTCCCCCAAAAAAAAAGAAAAATCAAGAGTGCTTGTTCGAAAATTTTCCCAAAAGTAGGAAAAATACAAACTTTACGATGAAAACTAAGTCATGATATTTTTTCAATGGCTTAGGGAAAAATGCCTCCAAAGAGAAATGCCCAGCAAATCCAGAAAGGGAAGGAAAAGGAGGTAGGAAAATCTCAACATGAAGAAGAGGAACAACAATGTCGACATGAAGAGGAAGAACAACCATCCCACCAAGAAGAGGAGGAACAAAACAGCGTGAATATACCGATGGTGCCTCCTGAACTACAAAACTTGGTTCAAGCAGTGGTCACTTCAGTGCTTCAACAACACTTGTACGGGAATGGAACCACCAAAGAAACCAATGATAGGAGCATGGTCAGGGACTTCCAGCAACAGCGCCCTCCTTACTTCAAAGGGAGAGAAAGGGGCTATCGGAGCGGAAAATTGGCTGAAAAAGATCACACAGATCCTGACCCTACTCAAGATCACGAGTCATGCTGACAAGATTTTATTGGCCACGTCACAACTGATCGATGATGCCGGTAAATGGTGGGAGGTGGTAGAGAAGCAGTAAGCACTCCTTCCGGAAGGAGAGAGGACTGCAATGACTTGGGAGCAGTTCTCAGCTACCTTCTTGGACCATTATTTTCCTGAGGAGGAGAAGGCGTGCCAGACCCAAGCTTTTCTATCTTTGGTACAAGGTACCATGACGGTGGTAGAGTACTACCAGGAGTTTCTCAATTTGTCTTGCTATGCATTCTATATGGTGGATACAGAGTATCGAAGGGCACGCAAGTTTGAGCAGGGCCTACGGCCAAGCATAAGGGCCAAGGTAACCATATTCAAAGCAGCTACATTGGTAGAGGTGGTTAGCAGGGCCACTATAGCAGAGCTCAGAGTGGGAGGGGTACATTTCAGCCCAACAAGAAGTTCCAACCGAACTTTAGCAGACCCACACCATCCATTGGGTCAACAGGGGGCTTTCGTCCCAATCATCCCTCCCCATCTACATCAATCACTCAGACTCCTAGAGGGGTGAACAACTGCTTCCATTGTGATCAGCCGAATCATTTTAAGAGGGAATGCCCACAACTCAACAAACCCTTTTATTCTAGAGGTTCATCTCATCCACCAGTTAGGCCAGCTAATTCACGAGGAGGCAGAACATTTAATCAGGCGGGACGGGCGCTTACAGGATCTGGACGGTTATTTACCTTAGCACCTCCAGCAACAGTGGATCACTCGGTGATTCAAGGTATAGCTGTAGTCAATAGTTCCTACACCTTTGCTTTATTTGATTCTGGAGCATCCCACTCTTTCATATCTGCTGCATTCATATCTGCAACTGGAAATTTAGTACAAAAATTGTCCACATCACTCACCGTTGTATCTCCTGTCGGAGACACGTCATTGGGGCTTATATGCACAGCAGTGAATACTAAACTCGCTGGACTCAGGTTTGAGTTCAATTATTTGGTACTCGATATGACAGAGTATGATATTATCTTCGGTATGGACTAGTTGGCTAGTTTTCAGGCCAACATTGATTGCTATCGCCGCAGGGTGACATTTTGGTCACCCGAGGGAAAACAACATGTGGTGCGTACTGACAAACAAAGCAGACTACATGAAGGATTTAATCATCTGGTATTGAATAGTATCAGAATCAACAAGGCACCGGTGGCTGAACTTTCGGCAGTAGTAAAGGACTATGCGGATGTATTCCCAACAGAACTCCCTAGCTTGCCTCCCATAAGGGAGATTAATTTTAAAATCAAGCTGTACCCTGGCACTGCACCAGTGTCATTACCACACTACCAGGATGGCACCAGCAGAGATGTTCAAGATAAAGAAGCAGATTGATGAACTGCTCAGACTGGGTTGCATCCAAAACACTACATCGACTTGGGGAGCTCCGGTTTTATTTGTGAAGAAGAAGGATGGTTCACTCCGTATGTGTGTGGATTACCGAAAATTGTACCAGCTAACAGTCAGAAACAAGTACCCTTTACCCAGGATCGATGATCTGTTTGATCAACTTAGAGGTTCTAGTCATTTCTCTCAGATTGACCTGATGTCCGGATACCATCAAATCCGGGTTAGGGATGAGGATATAGAAAAGACAGCATTCAGAACGCGGTATGGACTATATGAGTTTGTAGTTATACCGTTTGGACTCACCAATGCACTGGCTGTGTTCATGGATCGAATGAACAGGATCTTCCATCCTTACTTGGACCAATTTGTCATTGTATTTATTGATGACATTTTGATTTATTCCAAAACTCAGGAAGAACATGCTGAGCACCTGAGGATAGTTCTGGACACTTTGAGGAAGAACAAGTTACATACCAAAGCCAGCAAGTGTGAATTCTGGCTACCCAAGGTTAACTTCTTGGGACATGTCATATCAGCAGAAGGCATAGCCATGGACCCAGCTAAAGTGGCGGTAGTGGGAGAATGGAAAGCGCCAAAGAATGTAACTAAGATCAGTAGCTTCTTGGGACTGGACTGGTTACTACAGGAAATTTATCATGGACTTTTCCAAGATTGTATCTACACTGACCCTACTCACTCAGAAAGGAGTCAAATTTGAGTGGTCAGACATGTGCAACTGGAGATTTGAAGAGCTGACGAATAGATTTACAACTGCACCTAGCTTAATTTTACCGGAAAGAGGCAAGGGTTATGAAGTACAATGTGACGCTTCAGGAGAGGGACTTGAGTGCGTCCTCAGTCAAACTCATCGTGTGGTGGCTTATGGTTCAAGACAATTGAAGATACATAAACGCCTCTATCCTACTCACGATCTTGAACTAGCCGCAGCGGTCTTCGCTCCCAAAAGCTGGAGACATTATTTATACGGCGAGAAGTTTGAAGTGTTTTCAGATCATAAGAGCTTGAAGTACTTGTTTGATCAGAAAGAGCTCAACCTGAGGCAGCGCAGATGGATGGAATATCTTCAGGATTATAAGTTCGCACTTCGTTATCACCCTGGCAAGGCGAATAAGGTGGCAGATGCCCTCAGTAGCATATCACATGCATCAGTGGCATGTTTAATTAGGACAAAATGGGAAATGTTGAATACCATACGAGAGTTCAATTTATATATCAATAACCATGGG
The DNA here is from genome assembly GCA_013350335.1 of Chimonanthus salicifolius. NCBI lineage: Eukaryota > Viridiplantae > Streptophyta > Magnoliopsida > Laurales > Calycanthaceae > Chimonanthus > Chimonanthus salicifolius. Next base: position 28,159,748 of record CM023537.1, read on the forward strand.
AGTATGTACAATTTGATCATACGTCCAACATGGTTACCAAGATTGAAGAGGAACATCGAATAGACCCGGAAGTGGAGGAGATATGGGCCAAGATGTCTACTGGTGAAGTTATACCAGAATGGGAGTTACGACCGGGACAGGGTCTGGGATTCCGAGAAAGGATATATGTGCCTAAGAGCTGCAAAAAAGAGTTACAGATTGAGGCACATCAGACTAAACTCTCTATTCATCCGGGCAGCACCAAGATGTATCACGACCTGAAGAGACATTACTGGTGGCACGGACTCAAGAGGGATGTGGCAGCATTTGTGGCTCATTGCTTAACTTGTCAGCATGTTAAGATTGAACATCAGAAACCACCAGGGTTACTCAAACCCTTACCAATGCCGGAATGGAAATGGGAGCACATCTCCATGGATTTTGTGACAGGGTTGCCAAGGTCTTCAAAGGGCAACGATGCGATATGGGTCGTGGTAGACCGACAGACCAAGTCTGCACATTTCATTCCCAATAAGATGATAGATTCATCTGAGACTTTGGGTCGGCGGTATATTAAGGATATCATCAGATTGCATGGTATACCTCGGACTATTGTGTCCGATAGAGAAGGTCGATTCACCTGGCAGAGTATGGCAGAGTAAGCAGTCGGCCATGGGAACAGACCTACTTTCCAGTACAGCATTCTATCCACAAACTGATGGGCAGTTTGAGATACCAATACAGACATTGGAGGATATGCTGAGAGCATGCATGCTAGATTTCAAAGGTGGATGGGAGGATCACTTGCCGTTGGTAGAATTCTCATACAACAACAGTTACCAGGCAAGCCTCCAGATGGCTCCATTTGAGGCTTTATATTGTAGACCTTGTAGGTCACCAGTGTGCTGGACAGAGGCCGGTGAGCCTGTACTGATTGGACCTGAGTTGGTTGCAGAGACTACGGCGCAGATACAATTCATACGGCAGCATCTATTGACTGCGCAAAGTCGTCAGAAGAGCTATACTGACAAGATGAGGAGGTTCCTTGAATTTGAAAGTGGGGGACATGGTGTTCTTGAAAGTCTCGCCACGAAAGGGACACATAAGATTTGGAAGAAAGGGGAAACTATAGCCAAGATATGTGGGACCGTTTTCAATCATAAGAAGGATGGGGGACGTGGCTTATCAATTGACACTCCCTTCACAGCTGGCATCTTTGCACGATGTGTTCCATATATCGATGTTGAGGAAGTACAATCCTTATCCCTCTCATGTACTGAATATACAAGACATAGATGTCCAAATTGACGTGACATACGTTGAAAAACCTATCCAAGTGGTGGACACAGAACAAAGGGTATTGCGGAACCAAGCGATCCAGTTTGTCAAGGTGGTATGGGATCGACATGGCATTGAGGAAGACACTTGGGAACTCGAGTCAGAAATGAGAACAGCTCATCCTGAGCAATTTATGTAAATGTTTGAAACCCTGCTTCACTTGATTTTCGGGACGAAAATTTAAAAAACAGGGTTGTATTGTAACACCCCGGATTTTCAAGTTATTAATATATATATATATGAAAATTACCCATTTAATTTGTGAATTATTAGATATGGACCTTAGATGGGTAAAGTGTTGGGTCATTGCCCAATTAAGACCCAACGGATTGTGGAAATGGTTTCAATAGAATTAAATGGGGCTTAATTAAAATGGTAATGCAATATCTATAAATAAGGGATCTAGATAAAGAGGCATGCGCATAAAGGGAATTTGCAAGATTGCATACGGTTGTAGGGATAGGAATGGGATATTGTGCATGGCCGTGTATGAGATATGCAATCCATAATTATGCGCTAGTGTATCTTTAGAAGATGTCTAACATTAAATAAAAGATTTTTGGCCGTGTGTGTGGGATTTGCACATCCATGAGGATGCGCATAAAATCATTTAAAAAAGAGGTCTTTTCCTTGATTAAGAACGGCACAAGGCAATTGCTAATTTGAAGGGATCTTGGCATCTTCTAATTAGGACCGATTGGAAGGTCGATAAAAAGGAGAGGGCAGCCGATCAAATGAAAGGAGGAATAGCAATTGCAATCTTATACACACAGCTGGAATCATCACTTGTTATTTCAGCAATATAGGACCGATTGGAAGGTTGATAAAAAGAGAGGCAACAAGGGCGCACGGCATACACAAAGGAAGGGAGGATTGACGCTGGTGCTCTGACAAGAAGGTGTTCTCGGCTGTGTGAAAGATCAAGAAGAAGGAGGAAAAGGCTAAGGAAGGAAAGGATAGGAAGAACAAGTCGGAGCGAAGGAAAACTGGAGGAGTCGCAGAACCGGTAAGTATTTTGATAATTTTGTTTAAAGAAAGGCACCATGGCCGAATCCCATGGAAGAAGATTAAGGAATGAATGTTGAGGTTTAAATGAAAAGGATGAACCATCATGGTCGAACCCCATGGAAGGACATTGTTAATATTTTTATTTGATTTGAAAGATGGAAATCATAAAAGTATGCTTATGGTTTTAAAAGGTTTTAAAAGGTTTGGATGAATGTATGAATGAGAACCATCAAATGATGTAATCTTAGTTGTATGATTTTTAAAGAATTAAAGAACCATAGGGTTCGGCCATGTTGCATGGCCGAACCCCATGGAGGTGTGTTGGTAATGATTATGGGTTTTTGAAGGATGAACTCCATGGAAGATTATTCATATTTTTAAAAGGTTTTACATGGAGAAATATAGAATTGGTTACATGTATTTAGATCATGGAAGATCAAGGATTAATGATTTTTTTTAAAGAGAAGATTATGAACCATAGGGTTCGGCCATGGTGTATGGCCGAACCCCATGGAAGAGGGTTATTAATTTAGAAAGGTTTTAATGACTGGACTTTTGGATCAAAAAGGAAGGAACCTTGATTTATGGATTCAAGGATGGTAATTGATATAATTGGAATTTAGAAATCCTGGGTTCGGCCATGTGTATGGCCGAATCCCATGAATCAATGTTATGGGTCAATTATGGATTTATTATTGTAATTAAATTAAGAAGGAGGATAGAACAATGATATCATGGGTTCATCCATGATGTATGGCAGAACCCCATGAACCAACTTAATGAGCCATATGGGGTTTTATGTCACGGTCAATGGATAGGTTATTGACTTAATATAGTGATTGGATTAATGGAGAGACAATGATGGAAACAATGGCAAAATTGTAAATAAGAGTGAAAATGATAGACCATGGGTTCGGCCATGGTGTATGGCCGAACCCCATGTTGAATGATTTATGGTTTTAATGTATGAAGGGTTAGAATAATGGAATGATAGCCATGGATGGCAATATGGTAATTATGTAGAAATAATGGACCATGGGTTCGGCCATGGTGTATGGCCGAATCCCATGAGGAATGTTTTATGGATTAGGTGACTACCAATGGTAGATGATTAATTGCTAAGTGATTAAATGATTAACTTAGGGGTTATTGATTAATAAACCAAAGGAGGGACAAAAACCTAGTAAGTAAGGTTCGGCCATGGTGTATGGCCGAACCCCACAAGTTTGGTTTATGGACTTGGACATTATTGTAAAATCAAATGGGACATGGATTTAATTGATTGATGTATTATAAGGTAACGGGACCTCACAAGGTGTGTATGATCGTGAGCGGTTACCAGACGAAAGCGCAAGGACACATTAGTGGTCTTTGGTAGGATTCCACCTCTTTGAAACCATGGGTTTTATGTACAATGTTTTTATCTTATTTTTGATGAAATTATGTTGTGAAGAATATGTTTCCAATGTGAGTTTTTAATGCTATGTTTACAATATAAATAACATGTGTTTCATTGGCATCTCATGCATGGCATGGGGTGAAGGATATGTAACCGGAGGGGCGACACTCCGTCGGGGCGTCCGAAAAACCTATGTGGGATACCTTGATGTGTTTTTCCATCAAGAAGAAACCGGAGGGGCCACACTCCGTCGGGGTGTCCGAAAGACCTATGTGGGGGTACTTATATGTACTTGCGATGGGTGGGACTCATTGCATTTGACATCATGACATGGCATGGTTTATATGGTTTTTGACATTATGATATTGTTACATATGTTTTGTACTAACCATGTGTTAGCCCTAAATGGAATACCTAATGGGCACGTTGTTCTAATGCCCTATTTCTACCCTAGTGTATGATACAGAAAACAAGGGGAACGATGAACGCGAGAAGGGCCAAACATAGGAGCTTGGATGCTTTTAGTTGATATTTTTATTAAGATACTCATGGACTTGTATTTTGAGTAACTAAACTTCGGGCATGTAATAATTTAGATAATTTGCTATGGTTGAATGTTTATTTGGATAATTATGTTATATTAATTATGGATAAGACTTGGAGTACTTTGCTATCTAAAAGGGAATAAAATTAAGTTCTATTATAATTCCGCAGTTATGTTTTTAATTCGCATGATTATATTGTTATGTGTGAATCGTTTTCATGGACTTAGTCCATGCACAAATAGGGTTGGCCAGTTAAGGGTCGGACTTTAGAAGTTCGGACTTAGCTCGCGTCGTGATGTCCCACTCTCTATCACCCTTTGTTTATAAGGGCGGGGCGGGGCGTTACATCCACATTGATGAGGTGGAGTCTTAACCCAAGGAACCCCAAGACAAGTGGAAAGATGGCTTTTGATCTCATTCATCTCATCTCACTCTCTCCCTCTCTCTCTTGGCTGATCCCCCTCTCAAGACAAGAAACACTTAGAATATTTTCCATCTCAAGCTTCTCTCCCTCCCACTCAAGGCCGACCCTCTCACAAAGACAAAGGAAAAAGACTTAGAGTTCCATTCTCTCCTCTTCTCCCCTCTCAAACCTACACTACTTGGCCGAACCACTCTTAGGGTTTTTTTTTATCTTGGCCGAAGATCAAGGGAGAAGAAAGAAGAGACTAAGGAAGGAGAAAAGCAGAGGAGCAAAGCGGAACGAAAGAAACTGGAGGAGTCGCGGAATCGGTAAGTACTTGATAAGATTTTATTAAGTAAGAAAAGAGGTTAAAGGAACATCCCATTTTTGGATTGAAGAGTTGGCCAAAATATTATGGGCCATGGATTTAAAATCCATCCAAGAAATGAGATGGAAAAGATGGACAAAATCCTAATGGGTAAGATGGATTACTAAGGACACTATGTATATATGGTTTATGTATGCATGGATGGCTTAAGCATGAAAAATCATGGTTCGGCCCTTGCATGGTTGAACCCTAATCTTGTTATGGCTAAGGACCTTATGCATGTCCCATGTAAGAAATGGTGAATGATCAAGGATCATGGTTTGGCCCTTGCATGGCCAAACCCTAGGTTTTATGTATAAGAATCATCAAGGACAAAAAAGGGTTGGATGAGGTTCGGCCATGATGTATGGCCGAACCCCGTCAAAGGATCAAATCTTGGATGTATGATTTTTAAAAGAAAATGATGAACCATAGGGTTCGGCCATGTTGTATGGCCGAACCCCATGGAAGGATATTAGTGATTTTTAATGGGTTTAAACGATGAAAACCATGGAAGTTGGTTAAGGATTTTAAAGGGTTTTAAAAGAGGGAAATAATGGAGGAATGTTAATCATTTTAAATGGTCTCAAGTGTTGTAAATGGTGAAGAACCATGGACCATGGGTTTGGCCATGTTGTATAGCTGAACCCCATGGAGAGATATTGATGGACTTAGATGTATTTGGACCATGAAAATGATGGGGGAATGTTGGTAATTCTAATAGGTTTTAAATGTGGTAAATGATGATCTAAAATGATGAACCTAAGTGTATGATTAAACCCCCCCATGGAGGGACTTGGGTTATGGATCTAATGTTGTAAATGATTTAAGAAAGAGGATGAAAAATGACATCACGGGTTCGGCCATGTTGTATGGCCGAAGCCAATGAACCATTTATGGACCATTGATGGATCATTTGGTAGATCCATGCATAATTAAGAGATGAATCATCAAGCTATGAAATGGAGGCATTTAGTCATGGATCTATGTTATGTTAATGGATGATTTATGGACCTAAGTCATGTATAAATAAGCTAAGTGAGTAGCTATGGAAAGAATAATGGCTATGAGGTAAATATGGTTAAAATGAAAGACCATGGGTTCGGCCATGGTGTATGGCCGAACCCCATGGAGAATGTTTTTGTGGACTTAGGGTTTTATTAATGGTGAAATGATTAACTTATGTGTGTTTGGATTAATGAATCAAACGATGGCATGATCTTAGACCCACATTTATTTAAAAGATCAAGGACTAAAAAGAGGGACCCAAAACCAAGTGAGTGAGGTTCGGCCATGTCGTATGGCCGAACCCCATTAAGGCATGTTTGTGGACTTAAACATGGTTGGAAATCAAATGGAGCATTGGTTTAATTTATTGATATGTAATAAGGTAACGGGTCTCACAAATGGTGCACGATCGGCTTGACGTGATCGGTGATCAATTTTGGACGGAAACACAAGGACCGGTATCTAGACATTGGTAGGATTCCTACCTCATTGAAAACCATGGAATATGTGTATATGATGTTTTTTCTTGAATTATTTTGGTATCAATGATGTGTCTTAATGATGGGATTTTAATGCTATGATGTTATTATTACATAGCATGTTGCACTTGCATCTCATGAATGGCATGGGAGGGATCAAATGTAACCAGAGTCCACACTCTGTCGGGGCGACCAATAAACAAACGTGGGGATACCTTGATGTGCATTATCCATCAAGAGGGGTACTATGATTGGAGATGTAACCGAAGTCCACGCTCTATCGGGGTGACCGATAAACAAACGTAGGGATACCTTGATGCACATTATCCATCAAGAGGGATATTATGTGATTGTGATACCTTGATGAGGATTTTCCATCAAGAGGGATACTATGTGATTGTGATACCTTGATTAGGATTTTCCATCAAGGGGGATACTATGTTTGAGATGTAACGAGAGTCCACGCTCCGTCGAGGCGATCGATAAACAAACGTGGGGATACCTTGATGTGCACTTTCCATCAAGAGGATATTATGTGATGATGATATGGATGATGGGTGGGACTCATGGCATATGACACCCATGGCATGGCATTGACTTACATGGTTTTGATATTATTTATATCTATGTGGTTTTTTTATACTAATCCATGTGTTGACCCTACTCGGAGTACCTACTGGGCACGTTGTCAAACGCCCTACTTCCACCTTAGATGATGACACAAGAAATGGACGAAGCGAAGGACGTGATCGGAGCCAAGCTTAGGAGCTTGGAGGAGCTAGATTGATTTATTTAAGTTTCATTTATGGAAATGTAATTTGAGTAATTAACTCTTTGGACTGTAATAACTTAGACTATTTGCTATGGTTTGGACTTTTATTTTGGACATTTTAATTTGAGGTAATTATTATTAAGTGATGTACATCCTTGCTATTTAATAATTGGTAGGATAGTAATTCTATTATAATTCTGCATCTAATATTTAATTCCACAAGTATGGCCTTTTACGTGTGAACCGTTTTACTAGCTTAGTCCACGCATACGTATGGTTGGCCAGTTAAGGGCCGGGCTTTGGAAGCTCGGACTTAGCTCGCGTCATGACATCCCGCTCTCTCTCTCTCTCTCTCTTTAATTCCAAAAAAAAAAAAATAGACTCTGATTTTCGGCATAGTGAAAGAGGGCGGGGCATTACAGAGTTTAATCAATGACTCAAGGGGGTTTAGTCCATGAATTATGGGGGAGCACTAATGTGCATATGGACTAACATTGAGGAGGAGACCTATGCTTCCACAATTTCTTGCATTGTTTATGTGTATAGGTACATGTATAGGATCACAGTGGAGCTTACAAGCTAAGCATTGAAAAAGGCATCTTGGAGCATAGAGTCTTGGTTTTCTCATTTGAATATGTACTTTAAATGGTTATATCATTTGTATTCAAATGTATGTATTTTGGGTTTGGCTACGTCATCAAGTCTATATTCACTAGCTTCTAGGTATTTTGTCAGAGGAAATTGACAAAGGGGGAGATTGTTAGTGCCTCGGCTTTCCGAGTCACCTATTTGTAAATTCCATAACTTAGGTGAAGCATTGCCTCAGAAGATTGAAGCAAGAATACAAGACTCAAGTGGTGGTGAAGACTAAATATCAAGAGGTAGATCAAACACCATTAAAGTGTATAGCAATCACATCAAAGGTAATTATTAGTCATAGATGACTATAGGTGGAACCCACACCATAGGATGCCCATGCCTAGGCTTAGAGAACATATTTGGATTAAGTAAATAAGCCTAGAAGGAGTTTGACAAAAACCAGAACAACAAAATTAAAATGAAAAACATCGAAATCACTGTCAAGGAAGACACATCGTGTTGGCGACCTTTCGCCAATGACACCTAACGACTAATCTTGGTCATACAACCAATCATCGGTTATACAAAGGGTTCTGGAAGGAATAAACTGTCAAACACATCTGATCTCAGGACAATGCATTCGTGAAGGCGATGCATTGCTGGGACAGGACCGAGCCAATCTTGTATAGGATCAATCACACTAGGCTTAGAAAAATCTGGACTGTCATTCACAGTCATGCCTTGGACATCCGATTGTGCAAATGATCCTTCGTCTGGGAATTTTGGCGACCAATCACTCACACGATCAATCGCCTGGAGCCTAAGTCAGATACCCACTGAAAAATATAGTTAGCCTCAGGACTATCCTTTCATTTAGCCGCAACCCTTCGTGTTGTATAGTTAGGCTCAGGACAGGGCAGAAACACATCGGGCACACGACCCATTGCCTTGGATTTAGTCGAGGTCTATTTGACAACACTATCAAAACAGGATAGCATCAAGCCGATTGGATCGGCAGCCCGCGATCAGTAGCATATGTAATCGCACGACCAATCGTGTAGGGACGATTAATCGTCCGTGTATTGGCTGTTAGCGTTAGATCCCAGCGGTCATATTATAATGCCTATATTTACCTCACGATCGATAGTCCGTTGTAAAGTCTGAGATTGTCTTTTTTGACTATTTAATCACCAAACCTTGTTGTGTCTTTGTTGGACACTCTTGTGAGGAAAATTGTAAGGTAGATCTTGAGATCCCACTCCTCTCTAAACACTAAATTGGTGAATCATTCAAATCCAATCATGTTGATTGAGATTAAGAGAGAAAGAAAACAAAATCTGGGATAGTCATTGGACCTCAAATTTCCTAGTGGTCCTCCCAAGATTGTGATTGAGCATACGCAAGGCATATCTTCGACATCGTCGACATCACATTGGGAAGGAAATCTTAAAAAAACACACATCTATAAGGTTGAGCTATCAAAAGGCAAGTGCTTATTAGTATTTAATTTAATTTTTAAATCATCATCATTGTGAAGTGGATTAAAGCAAGGGGCTTGAACCACTATAAAAAAATAGAGGGATAGTCATTGGTTGATATTCCCAACCAATTGATTTTGCGGAATTCCAAATCTATTAGTATGGGTGTAATTCCCACTTAGTGAATTGGAGATAGTCCTAAGGTTGGGTGAGTCTCCATAGTGGACATAGGTTGTTTAACCAAAACATTATACATTGGTCTTATGGTGTTACAGCCTTTTGTGTAATTGCTCACTTATTGGCACACTCTCTTATCACAATCTCTCAATTAATTTGTTAATCCAATGCATATCATCTTAATTAATCAAGAAATTTGTGAAGACCATAAAAATTGGTAATTGCCCTATCCATCTCCCTTCTAGGGTCAATCTAGCAACGTGTTCTAGCACCCCAAGGGACTTTCAGATTGCACTAGTATTATCACAATACAAGGTCATGGATTCTTGCCCAATTCCATAGTCAACCAACATTTGTTTCATCCAAATCAATTGAGTGCAACAACTTATAGTTGCAATGTAACGCCCCACCCTTTTTCACTCATTTTCCAAAAATCAGAGTCTATGTTTTTTTTTTTTATAAATAGAAGAGTGAGCGAGAGTGGGACGTCACGACGCGAGCTAAGTCCGAGCATCTAAAGCCCGACCCTTAACTGGCCAACTATACGTGTACATGGACTAAGTCCATGAAAGTGCTGACAAGAAGAGGAGGTTCCTTGAATTTGAAGTGGGGGACATGATGTTCTAGAAAGTCTCGCCACGAAAGCGACACATGAAATTTTGAAAGAGGGGGAAACTGTTGCCAAGATATGTAGGACCGTTTTCAATCATAAGAAGGATGGGGGACGTGGCTTATCAATTGGGACTCCCTTCATAGTTGGCATCTTTACACGATGTGTTCCATATATCGATGTTGAGGAAGTACAATCCTGATCCCTCTCATGTACTGAACATGCAAGACATAGATATCCAAAGTGACGTGACGTACGTCGAAAAGCCTGTCGTAGTAGGTGGACACAGAACAAAGGGTATTGCGGAACCGAGCAATCTAGTTTGTTAAGGTGGTATGGGATCGACATGGCATTGAGGATGCCACTTGGGAACTCGAGTCGGAAATGAGAACAGCTCATCCTAAGCTATTTATGTAAATGTTTGAAACCCTATCCTCACTCGATTTTCGGGACGAAAATTTTAAAAAGAGGGTTGTATTGTAACACTTCGGAATTCAATATTATCCATATTTATGGAATTTGCCATTTTTATTGTGAATAAACGGATATGAACCTTAGATGGGTAAGGTGTTGGGTCAATGGCCCAATTAGGACCCAACGGTTATGTTAGAAGGTTCAATTTAAAATAAATGGGTAAGACACATTTAAATTGGGTCCATGTTGCTATTTGGGTCAAAATGCTCAATTGGCACCCAATGGGTCGTGGTTAACTTGGTTGACCACCAAGTGGGTTCAAGCCTAACTAAATGGAGCTTAATTAAAATGGTAATACAATATCTATAAACAAGGGACACACGCATACAAAAATCAAGGAGATTAGTCGACCAAGGTTTGTCCAAAATGGGCAACACGCCTAAATGAGTTGGATTAGGCAATGACTGTAACGGCTCGGAATTTGTAAATTAACATAAAGGTGGATATTATTTATTTTAATGATGGAAATTGGGAAAATTGATGGAATAAATGGTAAATGGACCAAAATTTGGACAAAGGCCCAAGTAGGGCCCAATAGACTATGGATTGGATTTAAATTCATTTAAGGGGTCAATAATGGTCAATTGGGCCAAGGATGGTCAAATTCGGTCCAATACCCATTTGGGACCCAATGGGTCAAGATAATGTAAGCTCTAAGATAAATGGGTAAGGATAAATGTAATTGGGCCATGGGCCCAATGGTGGTCCAACTAGTTGGAATGGGCTTAATGAAATTTAAATCACCTAAGTTAGTGATGAGTTGACCAAGGTGACATGGTCCAATGGGACCCACCTCCACCTCACCAAGTGAAGTGGCATGTGGACCAAGAATTGGTGGGACCGGCCACCATGGTTGACTTGGTCAACCATGGGTGGATTTCATAGAGGGAATTTAATGGAATTAAATTAGGTGGGAATTAATTAACTTAGCCTAATGATCAAATTAATTAAATTAACTAAACTAATCTAATCATGGTCAAAGGGGGTCAAAAGAGGGGAGACCAAAACAATCCTATCTTCAAACACCAAAAACGTTGGGACTTGATGGTGGTTGGGTCATAAAGCATAAAGCATGATAAATATCTTAGGTTAGTTGGTGGGAGGAGTTAAGGTGGAGTGTAAGTTACATTACCAAAGGAGATAATCTTATCTCTTTGCCTTATCTCTTTCCATCAAACTCATTTCATTCTCTCTCTCTTTCACTCTTTCATGGCCGTCCCTCATCTCTAAGGAAAAAGAGAAGAAGAAAATTAAGAAAGGAAGAGAAGAAGAAAAGAAAAGAGAGGAAAAGTGCAAAAACAAGACTTTGGGTTAATTCTTTCCACCATCTTCTGCCTTCTCTCTCAAATCAAACCCTACCATGGCCGAACCCAAGCTTGGGGGTTTTCACCATTGATCAAACATTTTAGCCAACCAACAAAGGAGAAGGAGAAGAAAGAAGGTTAAGGAAGCCGACGGGAGTAACGAAAGTCGGAGGAGGCGTCGGATCGTAAGTATTTTCTAAACAAGAGATTAAATTTTTCTTAGGTTTTAAAAGGATATGAAGTCCATTTTTTTTTTTGGATTTATAGGTGGCCAAAACATCATGGCCTTGGATCTCAAATCCATTTCATGGAAGGATGAATAAATGGACAAAATGGAAAGAAAAATTAGGTTAAGGAAAATAAATGGATTAAGGACATTATGTAATTAAATTAATTAAACATGGGTATATGTGGATTTTTGAAGGACGCATTAAGGATTTTATGTATTAAAAATGTACTTAAGCATGGTAGGGTGATTGATTTAATTCTTAGGGTTTATAAGAATGGAAGCCATGGAGGATGAGTTAGGGTTTTAAGATTTTAAATGATTAAATGTAGTAATTTTTGAAAGGAAAAGTCATGAAAATGCAAAGGGGTTTTATGGCCTTGAAAGGCATAGATGGGAATGAAGCATGAACCATGGGTTCGGCCATGGTGTATGGCCGAACCCTAGGTTATTGTGTTGTGAATTTAAATGGGTTTGGAAGGATGGAAGATGTGGAATGATGATGGATGTAAAAGAATGAAAAAAATAAGTAAATGGGGAATGTTGGTGGTGTTGGTGGACCAATGTAAACCTAATGTTGATAGTTGTAATGGGAATGTGGCTAAGTCAATGGACTTAAATGTGATTAAAGAATGATAAATTAAGTGTATGGTTTAAGTTCTCTCAATGGAGGGATTTGTGATGAATCTAAAGTGTAACCAAGGACCAAGGAAAAAATGGGGATTTGGTTAAGTTGAAAGGGCAGATTTTTAATGAACCCATGACCCATTGTTATGAGCCACTTAATGGTCTAAGTATGGGGTTATATATTTATGTTTTAAATAAATGGAGGTTAGGTTAATTAAATGGTTAATTGCTAATGTTCTTATGTCATGGTTAATGAGACATCAATGGACCCATTTTTGTGAACCAATGGATAGGCTAAGATTAAAGCCTATGGATATGCTTTAGCTAATGGGGATTAGGTTAAGATATGGTTGTATCTCATGATTGGTGAGTGTATGGATCAATTATGAATAAAGGGAATGAGTGGATAATGGACTCATTGTAGTTTAAATGCATGATGTAAGCCCCATGGAAAGATTTGATGAATTGGGTATTTTGAACCCATGATCCATTAACCACTTAAAGGGTTAAGTATGGGGTTTTGTATGGGTTTAAAGGAATAAGGATTAGTTTAATAAAAGGACTAATTTTATGATCACATGATATGGTTGCTGGGTCATTAACGGACCTAAGTTGTGGATCATTAATGGGTCTAAGTTATGGATCCATTATAGACCATAATGTATATGGAAGAGGGAATGAATTATCCATGGAAGGGTAATGGCAAAACCGTAAATATTGGCCAAAATGAGGAAAACCCACTAAGACATGATGTATGGGCTTAGAAATGGGTAAAACATGGACTAATTGTTAATATGTAATAAGGTACAGAACATCGTAAGCGGTACGCAGATCGGCAACCGGGTCTATCGGGCGGAAACGAAAGAAAGAACGCTAGTCGGTATTTGGTAGGATTCCTACCTTTTTTGTAAGCCATGGATTATGTGTTATGTGTGGGTTTTCCTTGATTTATTTTGTTAAGCATGTGATTGTTTTAATATGGATTTTAAGGTTATGATGTGTATATTGGTGCTTTGCTGGATCTATTTTTGGATAATCCAATTATATGTTTTACTGATGGGATTTTAATTGCCATGGTTTGTGCTATCATATATATTACATGGCATATGGCATCTACATCTCATGCATGACATGGGAGGGATATGGCATGGGAAGGATGAAATGAAACCGGAGTCCATACTCCGTCGGGGCGACCGATAAACAAGCCTGGGGATATTTCATATATGTATTATTATACCTTGATGAGGCTTTGCCATCAAGGGGGACATTTGTAATGATGATACCTTGATGATGGTTTTCCATCAAGGGGGATGCCTAGTGTGGATCGCATCTTGATGAGGCTTTTCCATCAAGAGGGTCATGGCACGATGATGGTATGGATTTTATTAGGAACACTATGTATGGTTGAAAAAGGGACATTGTACAATGATGATGAGATTGATGGGTGGGATTAATGACATAGAACACCCATTGCATGACATTGCCCAAATTGCATGGTTTTGTTATAATATTATCTATATGCTTTGTTATCACTAATCCATGTGTTAGCCCTACTCGGAGTCCTACTGGGCGCATTGTCTAACGCCCTACTTCTACTCTAGCTGATGACACAGGAGATGGCGAAGATGAAGGATGAGACGGGAGCCAAGCTTAGGAGCTGGGGGGAAACAAGCTACTCAGTTTATTTAAGTTTTATTTTGGAAATGTATTTTGAATAATTTAGCTTGTCAGAATGTAATAAGTTAGATTACTTGCTATGTTTTGGAAATTACCTTAGACATTATGATTTTGAGGATGTTTGGTGATTGAATGAATGTAACTTCCCTGCTATCTAAGAATTTGTAGGTTAGACTCTATTATAATTTTCCGCACTTGGTTTAAATGTTCCCCGATGCTTACTTCTACGTGGGAACCGTTCTTCGTGGACTTCGTTCCACGCACACGTAGGGTTGGCCAGTTAAGGGCCTGGGCTTTAGCTCGGACTTAACTCGCGTCGTGACATCCGCGCTCTTCATAAAAAAAAATGGACTTTGATTTTGATGAAAAGGGTCGGACGTTACAATGACATCCAATTGGCTAATCCAAATAAAGAAGATGTCTAAAATTAAATAAAGATTGCTTAGGCCATATGGGAAATTTGCACAATCATGATGATGCTCTAGAATCTCTTTAAAAATGGGTTTTTTCCTTGGTTAAGAGTGAAACTAGGGGATTGCTAAATAAAGAAGGTTGCTTGGCCGCATATGAGATGTTCGCATGATGTGCTAGAATCTCTTTAGAAGGAGTCCTTTCCTTGTTAGGAGCAATACTAGGGAAATTGCTAAATTAAATGACTCTCCAAAGTGGGAAGCATATGCACAGTAATTGCTATTTCAGCAAGATATGACCGAGTGAAAGAAATTATAAAAGAGAGGTAGCAAAGAGCGCATGGCATACACACTCATGGCCGAACTCTCCCTTTCTCTCTCAAGTCTCACTCTCGGCCAAAGAAGTAAGAAGAAAGGAGGAAGAGGCTAAGGAAGGAAAGGATCGGAAGAACAAATTGGAGCGAAGGAAAACCGGAGAGTCGCGGAACCGGTAAGTAATTTTGATAATTTTGTTTAAAGAAAGGAACCATAGGCTGAACCCCATGGAAGAAAATTGGATGATGTTAAATATGTTGGAATAATGTTAGGATGGAGTTTCATGAAGAAAGGACGTACAAAGTATGCAATGGAGAAAACTGACAAAACAGTCAGTCGACTAAATCAGAAATGACTGGGATTCAGTCGACTGAACTAATGGTGGCTGAAATAGAAAATTATTTCTTGAAGTTTCAGCCGACTAAATCGGGCGATTCAGTCGACTAAACACAGACATAACGGATAAGAAAATGATTCTGGTGTGTTTAAGCTGACTGAATCATAGATTCAGTCGACTGAAAGATTACGTATTAAACACGAAAGTTGTTAGTTGGGGATTCAGCCGACTGAATTTATACTGGCCGAACATACAGTCAATCTGATCCAAAGTCAGCCGACTGAATCTCTGATTCAGTCAACTGAAGGTCTGCGAGTAAGGCAGAGGACTGTATCAGGGATGATTCAGTTGACTGAATTGAAAAGTTGATGCTTATGTATGTTAGATTAAATGAATGAGAAATGAAAGATCATGGGTTCGGCCATGGCGTATGGCCGAACTACATGAACCATGTTAGTGGGTTATTATTAGCCTCAGCATAGTTTAAATGAATAAAATGGAACACCATAGATTAAACAATGGCATGGATGTAATAAAGGGTGAAGTGATGGATCATGGGTTCGGCCATGGTGTTTGGTCGAACCCCATGAGGAATGTTTTATGGACTTAGACATTATTGTAAATCAAATGGGACATGGTTTTAATTGATTGATATATTATAAGGTAACGGGACCTCACAAGGTGTGTACGATTGTGAGAGGTTACCGAACTGAAAGTGCAAGGACACGTTAGTGGTCTTTTGTAGGATTCCACCTCTTTGAAACCATGGTTTTTATGTACAATGTTTTTATCTTATTTTGGTGAATTTATGTTGTAAATGATATGTTTCAAATGTGAGTTTTAATGCTATGTGTAGAATATAAAATAGCATGTGTTTCATTAGCATCTCATGCATGGCATGGGATGAAGGATATGTAACCGGAGGGGCCACACTCTGTCAGGGCGTTCGAAAAACCTATGTGGGATACCTTGATGTGTTTTTCCATCAAGAAGAAACCGGAGGGGCTACACTTCGTCGGGGCGTCCGAAAAACCTATGTGGGATACCTTGATGTGCTTTTCCATCAAGAACAAACCGGAGGGGCTACACTTCGTCGGGGCATCCGAAAGACCTATGTGGGGTACTTATATGTACTTGTGATCGGTGGGATTAATTGCATTTGACATCATGACATGGCATGGTTTATATGGTTTTTGACATTATGATACTATTATATAAGTTTTGTACTAACCATGTGTTAGCCCTAAATGGAATACCTACTGGGCGCGTTGTTCTAATGCCCTACTTCTACCTTAGTGGATGATACAGGAAATGAGGGGAAAGATGAACGTGAAAAGGGCCAAACATAGGAGCTTGGATGCTTTTAGTTTATATTTTGATTAAGTTACTTATGGACTTGCAATTTGAGTAACTAGGACTTCGGGCATGTAATAATTTAGATAATTTTCTATGGTTGGATGTTTATTTGGATAATTATGTTATGTTAATTATTGATTAAAGACTTGACGTACTTTGCTATCTAAAATGGAATAAAATGAGGTTCTATTATAATTCCGCAGTTATTATTTTAATCCGCATGTTTATATTGTTATGTGTGAACCATTTTCATGGACTTAGTCCATGCACACATAGGGTTGGCCAGTTAAGGGTCGGACTTTAGAAGTTCGGACTTAGCTTGCGTCATGACTTCCGGCTCTCTATCACTCTTTGTTTATATAAAAAAAAAATAGACTCTGATTTTCGGAAAGCGTAGAGTGAAAAAGGGCGAGGCGTTACAGTTAGTATCACAGCGAACCAGAAAGATTGAATCTTTCGGAGTAAATTAATCCGGCCCCCATGCATTAATTTACTTCGTTAGACTCAGACGGAACAATAATGGATGATAGCAAAGGAAGTACGGTCAAAATAATTAGATATGTCAAACATAGTAAAATAGGATATATTTTCCCAAAAACAAAGAAAAATCAAGAGTGCTTATTTGGAAATTTCCCCAAAAGTAGGAAAATACAAACTTTACGATGAAAACTAAGTCATGATATTTTTCAATGGCTTAGGGAAAAAATGCCTCCAAAGTGAAATACCCGACAAAACTAGAAAGGGAAGGAAAAGGAGGTAGAAAAATCTCAACATGAAGAGGAGGAACGCCAATCACTACATGAAGAGGAAGAGCAACCATCCCACCAAGGGGAGGAGGAACAAAACAGCGTGAATATACTGGTGGTGCCTCCTGAACTACAAAACTTGGTTCAAGCGGTGGTCACTTCAGTGCTTCAACAACACTTGAACGAGAATGGAACCACTAATGAAACCAATGACAGGAGCATCCCACTCTTTCATATCTACTGCATTCATATCTGCAACTGCAACTTTAGTACAAAAACTGTCCACATCACTCACCATTGTATCTTGTTTTTGGTTTAGAACTGCAATTGTTTTTGACATTCTCCTCTTTTGTATTAGAGATAAATCAAGTAATGTAGAGTACACCGAGTTGTGGGACAGAGGGACCCCTAGTTGTCCTATAGATCTGGTTTCTTCAAACGTTTCCAGCGTGCCGAACTTCATTAATGAAGTTGTACCCAGTGAGAGCGTGGAAGTAGAATCGCCCGAGTACAATGTTGGGGTTGCTCCAACTTTTGTACCTGAAGAGAATGCTGAAGAGGTCCCAAACTTAGAAGAATCTGTAGGGGAGATAGGCTCGCCCGAGTATACTCCGGCTACTCCGACTTGGGATGAGCTGTCAAATTATATGTGCGAATTGTGCAATCAGGAGGGGCACAACTGTACTTATTGCCCCTACCCCATTGATGTCATATGCCCTATTTGCGGACTTCTTGAGCATGGGAGCAAAAGAACTAACTGTCCTTATGTTGGGGGATAAGGGATCATACCCTGTCTGACTTGTGGAGTATTAGGGCACATGT
The DNA here is from genome assembly GCA_013350335.1 of Chimonanthus salicifolius. NCBI lineage: Eukaryota > Viridiplantae > Streptophyta > Magnoliopsida > Laurales > Calycanthaceae > Chimonanthus > Chimonanthus salicifolius. The sequence continues at coordinate 28,178,184 of CM023537.1, forward strand.
CGGCGACATGCCCTGACAACTTCTATTATTTTGGTGATGATGCAGGGTCTTTTAAGGAAGACTAAGCTAGAGATGTTAAGGGGGTGTCGGGGAGATTTTTTTTTGTAAGGGTTGAGTCATGTTTTGTTGTTTTGAAGGGTTTTCAAACCCTACTAACTTTTGTAATTGTAATGCAAATTTGAGATTTCTAATGAATTGTGTAACTTGTGTGATTTGTCTTAACAAGTTTCTTAAATAATTAAGTGATATTTATAAGTGTAAATAACAGATGTCAGGACCCAACGCTAACTGGAAACAACTGCCGCGGGAGCAGGACAGGTCTTCCACCCCGCGATTTACCCAATGAGGCCATTCGCGCAGCGATGGAAGCATTTCAGCAGATAGCTGAAAATATGCGACGCCTTCCCATCTGAACGCAATAAGAGAGAGCCACCTCAGCTCTAAAAGAGTTTAAGCGACTGAATTCGATGAGTTTTTCGGGGACAGAAGATCCAAGTACAGCAAAGAATTGGCTAACCCAAATTAGCCGGATCCTGAATACTTTAGCCATTGCAGACGATCTGAGAGTAACTTTGGCTACGTACCAATTGGAAGGGAATGCTTACGAGTGGTTGGAAGCTAAGAATTTGGTTCGTAACCACGAGCCAATGACTTGGAAAGAATTTTCAGTCGCCTTTGTGGCCCGTTACTTCCCGAAGACCGTCTAGTAAGCGAAGAAGAGAGAGTTCCTCAATATCCAGTAGGGTTCCTACTCAATGGCACAATATGCCATGAGGTTCATCGATCTGATGCAGTTCATACCTTGGATTGCGGCAAACGAAGAGGAGAAGATTCAACATTTTGAGAATGGACTCTGACCTTTTCTGCAGCGGCACGTGGCCGGCTTAACTTTCAACACCTTGGAGGAGATCATTGATCGGGCCTTGAAGGTGGAAGCGGTGGATTCCATCAACAGCAGCACCGACAACTTCCATAAACCTTTCTCCAACAAGAAGGCCAAGCTCAACCAGAAGAAACCGTTCTTCAAGAAGAGCCAACCTAGTACGAGACAATCGAGTTGGCCAGACACCCGACAATTCGTGTGCTATACTTGCAACTAGCTAGGCATACTTCTAAGTTCTGCCCATCAGGAGGAGAGAAGGCGTGCTACCATTGCAAGCAGACCGGGCACCTATTTAGGGACTGCCCCTATCTCGGTAGAACTGCACCTTCGCAAGGTGCAGGAGCTTCTTTTTCTATGGCGCAACCATCGTTGGTCGAGGTACTCCTGCAAACCTCCAGAGGCTTGGTGGCACCGAGGAATGGACCACCACGGAACAGTCAAGGGAGAGGACAGGGACGTCGTCAAACCACTGAGGGGAGAGTCTACACAATTGGGACTCAGAAGGAAGAGCCGATGGAGAATACGATGATGGAAGGTACCCTTACTCTTTTCAGTCTTTTGGCACGAGTGCTTTTTGATATTGTTGCTTCGCATTCCTTTATTTTTAGAGCTTATTGTGATAGATTGGATTTGAAATTGGTAGAAGCAGTTTACCCACTAATGGTAGTATCACCCTTGGGTAAGAGAGCTTTGGTAAACCAAAGGTGTAGATCTTGTGTTTTGAGAATTGGCGGTGTAGAGTTGTCCTATGATTTTCTTATGTTGGAAATGACGGACTTTGACATCATCCTTGGTATGGATTGGTTGTCAGTTTTTGAGGTTTTGATCGACTGTCCTCAGAGGAGAAATTTTGGGGTCTCTTCAACCGATGAAAGGTTTACGGAGAAGTTGGTACCCTATGAGAAGATGAGAGTCACTTTCTCTAGCCTTAGGGCGTATCCTGGTAGTGTGGTGGTGAGCATGGGTTGGGAAGATGTAGGTGGTGTAGGGTCTGTTGCTCCTCGAGTGGTGTTTGAGTTTATGGATGTGTTTTCTGACCAGTTAACTAGGCTACCTCCATGCCGAGAGATAGAGTTTGTTATAGACCTACGGCCAAGAACATCTCCAATTTCCATGGCACCATATCGGATGGCGCCGGCTGAATAGAGAGTGCTAGCTACGCAGGTAGATGAGCTTCTTAGACTTGGTTTTATCCTTCAGAGCAACTCGTCGTGGGGCGCACCTGCTCTCTTTGTGAAAAAGAAGGATGGATCGATGAGGATGTGTATAGATTACCGGCGATTCAACTAGGTAACTATTAAGAATAAGTATCCTTTGCCTAGAATAGACGACCTCTTTGATCTTTTGAGAGGATCAAGATGTTTTTCGAAAATCGATCTGAGGTCAGGTTACCATCAGTTGCGGATTCGATAGAAAGACATTCCTAAGACTGCTTTCTGGATGCAGTATGGTTTGTATGAGTTTGTGGTGATGTACTTTCGGTTTGACCAACGCGCTAGCCATGTTTATGGATTTAATGAATCGCGTTTTCCGACCATATCTGAGAGAGTTTGTGATAGTCTTCATAAACGATATCCTGATCTTTTCGTCGTCAGAGGAGGAGCACGAGCATCATCTACGTATTGTTCTTCAGACTCTTCGAGATCACCAATTGTACGCTAAGCTGAGCAAGTGCGAGTTTTGGCTAACTCAAGTGTAGTTTCTTGGACATGTGGTGTCTCCAGGAGGGATCTCGATAGATCTAGAAAAGGCGGAACCAGTGAAGACTTGGGAAAGTCCCAAAACGTGTTCGAAATCAAAAGCTTTTTGGGATTAGCAGGATATTACCAAAAGTTCATCCCACACTTCTCCCAGATCGTGGTACCGATGACTCGGCTGACGAGGAAGAACGTTAAGTTCGAGTGGATCGAGTCTTGTGAAAGAGCATTCCAAGAGCTGAAGGAGAAGTTGACTACGTCTCCAGTTTTGATAATACCCGAACAAGGACGAGGTTATGATGTGTATTGCCATGCGTCCAAGTGTGACTTGGGGTGTGTACTGATGCAAGAGGGAAGGTGGTAGGTTATGGTTCCAGACAATTGAAAGAACGTGAGCAGAACTACCCGACTCATGATTTGGAGTTGGTAGCCATTGTCTTCTCGTTAAAGTTGTGGAGACATTACTTGTATGGTGAGAAGTTCAATGTATTTTCTGATCACCACAGTCTCAAGTATATCTTCACTCAGAAAGACCTAAATATGAGGCAACAAAGATGGATGGAGTACCTGGGAGATTACGATTTCAGTATCTCTTATCACCCAGGAAAAGCCAACGTAGTGGCCGATGCCTTAAACAGGAAATCTCATAGCAATGTGGCGATGATGACATCCTTGCAGTGGAAGTTGTTGGAAGTTTTGTCCGAGTATGATCTGGAGCTGATCGAAGGGAACGGGTCAGCGAGAATCCACAGCTTGGTTCTACAACCCGAGGTAATTAGATTGGTGATGGAAGGACAACAGAAAGATCTAGGAGCAAAGGAGTTAGTGATTCAGATTTTAGGAGGAAAGACCCTAGAGGATTGGAAGATCAAGGCGGACGAAGATCTGACTTTCAAAGATAGACTTTTTGTACCAAAGTCGGACAAGTGCAAGGAGAAAGGTGCTTGATCACTTTCATCGTTCTCGCTTTGCAGTATATCCTGGTGGTACAAAGATGTATCACGACTTGCGGCGACTGTTCTGGTTGAAAGGTATGAAGCGAGAGGTAGCAGATTTTTAGCGTTCCCTCCACAACTGTCATCTTTACATGATGTATTTCATGTGTCCATGCTGAGAAAGTACAACCCTGATCCTTCCCATGTGATAAATGTTCAAGACATCGATGTACAAAGCAATGTGACATATGTGGAGAAGCCGGTCAGAGTTATTGGAAGCGAACAAAGGGTGCTACGGAACCGCGCCATTCAATTCGTCACAGTGGTATGGGAACGACATCGCAGTGAAGAAACCACCTGGGAACTTGAGTCGGAGATGAAAACCGTTTACCCAGAGCTCTTCGCATGAGTTGTTTTAGACCCCTACTTTGCTCGAATTTTCGGGACGAAAATTTCAAAAGAGGATTCTATTGTAATAGCCCGAATTTTCGAATCAATATATATTGGACATTTAATTATTTTAAATTGGAATTTAATGTGATGAAAATGCCAAATGGATCAACTTTGGGACAAGGGTCCAAGAATGACCCAATTGGGCCATGGATTGGATGAAATCCATCTAATGGGTCAATGAGGACTAATCGGGTCAAGGATGGTCAAATTGGGCCCAATACTCATTTGGGACCCAATGGACCCAATTGAGGTAAGCCTAAGGTAAGGAGGGAATTTAATTGGACCATGGGCCCAATGTTTACCCAATAAACCATGAATTAGAATTAATACATGTAATTGGTCAATGGTAAGTATTTGGGTCAAAGAACCATATGGGACCTAATGGGCCAAGGTAGGTAAGCCCTAAGATAAATGGGTAAGACAAGAATATAATTGGGTCATGGACCCAATGGTAATCCAATTAAAATAAATTAAATGGATTAGATAATTATAAAATTATCTAAGTTAAGATGTATCAAGATTAAATGGTATGACCAAATGGGGCCCACCTCCACCTCACCCATGGAGGTGGCGTGTGGACCCAAGGATAGTGGGGCCGACCACCATGGTTGACTGGGTCAACCATGGGTGGATCTTATAGAAGGAATTTAATGGAATTAAATGAAATATGGGGCTTAATTAACTTAACCTAAAAATCAAATTGATCTAAGGTAATTAACCTAATCTAAATTGGTCAAATGGTCAAAACCACTCCAACAAACACAAACCACTCTTAAGAAACACAAAATAAAACCATGGGCTTAAATGGTGGTTTGGGCTCAACCACCACCACCAAAGTCAAGCTAGCCCATGCTTGGTTGGTGAAGAAATTAATGTTTGAGTGAAGGCTACTCCAACCACCTCCATCCCATTTCAAACCAACCCATTTCACCCTAACATTCCTCATACACCAAGAAAAAACGGCACTCACCTTGCAAGAGAGGAGAAAAAACTTAGAAGAAAAACTTAGAAGGAAAGGAGAAGAAAAGAGAAGAGAAGGTAAGCTTTGGGCCACCAAGACCTTGAAGATCTCTCCCTCATCTCCATACTTTCTTTCTCTCTTAACCTAACCTTATTTACCTTAGCCGATCCAAGCATGTCCCACCATTGATCAAGCACATCTAGCCGATCAAAGATCAAGAAGAGGGAGAAGGGAGGCCAAGGAAGTTGACGGGATTGACAAAGACCGGAGGAGCCATCGGATCGTAAGTATGTTCTAAACAAGAAATTTATTATTTAGGGTTTAAGTTTTGGAATTCATCCTTGCCATATGATGGTGGCCAAATTATTTTAGGCTATGGAATGGATCTAAAATCCATCAAATGGAAGGCTAAGAAAAAGGATTAGGGATGCTTTATATTCAAAATTTTAAGCATGGGGTTGTATAAAAAAATTGGAAGCATGGAGAATATGGAATTTTTAATGATTGAATAGACCATAGGGTTCGGCCATGTAGCATGGCCGAACCCCATGGTAAATGTAGATGATTTTTAATTAAGGTTTGAAGGTTTAAAAATGGTGGAGAATGAGTTATGATAACTAGTTTACAAGTGGTTTAAATAGTGATTCTTAAAGAGGATTTAAAGGCATAGAATGTGATGTTTAAATGGGGTGAAAAGGGTAATGTAAATGGACGATTTAATTCGAATGGAGTTGGGATGTTTTAAAAAGAAATCAAGGACTATAGGGTTCGGCCATACAAGGTGGCCGAACCCCATGGTTAGTGATTGTGAATTATTGGAGTTGTTATAAGAATGGAAATATGGAGAGTGGTTAATGGAAGTTAGGCCTCAAATGATAAAAAAAATGGATGATTTTAAAGGATTGTTAAAATGAGAAAATCATGAGAAAATGTTGGTGATTTTAATAGACTTTAAATAAAGTTAGTTTTGATTGAAGAGAAGTGATCTAAATGTATGATGAAATCCCCTCATGGAGGGACCTTTTAATGGACCTAAATGTGATAAAGGACACAAGTTAAAAATGAGGGAAAGACATCATGGGTTCGGCCATGGTGTATGGCCGAACCCATGACCAATGTTTTTAGGTCATTTGTGGACTAAATTATGATTTATACATATGGTTAAGCGAATGGAAATTTGGGTAAGTAAAGGATAAATTTAAATGGATTTACAAAGTGTATGATATGTTTTTTTTTGAAGGGCCAAAACAAATGAAGATTAGTGATTTTAAATTGGATTGTTTTGGGACAAAACTTAGTCTTTGAAAATAGCATCCATAAAGGAGAATCTTAGGGTAGTGATTAGTGGTTTTAATAAATGGAAAATGAGGTAGAAGAATGCTAGATTTTAATGGATTTATAAAAATGATATGTGAGGTTTTAAATGGAATGAAAATGGGGACTTGAATGGATAAATTAAATCCATTGGAGATTGGATTAAAGGGAATAAAATGGACCCAAGGGAATGGAAAATAGGCACCATGGGTTCGGCCATGGTGTATGGCCGAACCCATGACCCATTTGGAGGTCATGATATGTGGGCCATACCTTAGGCCAAAAATGTGGAATTAGGTATGGGAGTAAATGTTTTTCAAAATTAAATATTAGGTGGCTGATTTTATGATGCTAGGTCATGACTGAATGGACCTAAGTATGAATGAATCTTGGACTTAGAATGCACATAAATGAATGGATGATTTACCATGGAAGAAGAGTGGCAAAACCGTAATAAGTAGCCACTTTGAAGAACCATGGGTTCGGCCATGGTACATGGCCGAACCCTAAGTGGATTAGAAGTAAAATTCGATGCAATATGAATGACGAAAAGGAATGTATAGATGCTACGTTTTAGGCCGCAAATTGGAAATATCTAAATTGGCCAAAATCGGGTTTATGTATGCGTTTTAAACCACGAAAAATGAGGCTAAGTTAAAGGGCTGATTTTCGATAAATTTGTAACATAATTAATGACCATTAATGAGTCTAAGTAGATGGATCAATTATGATCTTAATCATGGATAACGTAGGGACTAATTCGGTAAAATGTAATAAGGTATCGGACGTCGCAAACTGTACGTGATCGGCGACTGGATTATAGAACGGGAAGCGTAACGGAACGCGACACGGTATTCGGTAGGATTCCTACCTCTTTGTAAGCGATGGATATGTGATGGTGTTTTAAATTATTTTGATTTGGTTTATGATGGATTTATGATTATGATTTATCTTATGATGAGTTTTAAGTTATGAATCATATGGATTATATTTTTATAGTATGCATTATATGGCTATGTATGGGATATCAAAATTATGGTTTATTTATATACTACATAGCATAATGCACGTACATCTCATGCATGGCATGGGCAGAAAAAAATAAACAAACTGGAGTCCATGCTCCGTCGGGGAGACCGAGAAGCAAACATGGGGATAATACATTGTATGATCATACGGATGATGGGTGGGACACATGTCATAAGCACCCATGGCATAGCATTCATTACATAATTATTTTGTTATATGTTAGTTTATCGGTATATGTGTTATCACTAATCCATGTGCTAGCCCTACTCGGAGTCCTACTGGGCGCGTTGACTAACGCCCTACTTCTACCCTAGCTGATGACGCAGGGGATGGCGAAAGTGGTGGACATGACAAGAGCCAAGCTTAGGAGCTTGGGCAGCGCAGTATTAGTTTATTTATGTTTACATTTTGGAGATGTAATTTTAAAGTAACTTAGCTTGTCAGGTTGTATAAGTTTACATTTCTTGCGATGGTTTGGACGTTACTTATGGACGATTATATTTTCTAATATAAATATGAACATAGGGGCATTTTGGTAATTCAATGTTATATCTTCCCTTCTATCTAAAACCCGGTAGGATAGACTCTATTATCATGTTCCGCAATAATCATAATCCACGAGTTTACTTCCTACGCGTGAACCGTTCTTGTGGACTTAGCTCCGCGCACGCGTGGGGTTGGCCAGTTAAGGGTCGGGCTTTAGAAGCTCGGACTTAACTTGCATCGTGGCGTCCGCGCCCTCTCTCACTCTTCTATTCCAAAAAAAAAAAAAATAGACTCTGATTTTCGGAAAACGGGTGAAAAAGGGAGGGGCGTTACATTAACTACACCTACCCGTCAAATGGTCAAGTCTATGAAAAATGGAGACTTTTTTAAGTGAACGGAAAATGATGCGTGGACATTTTTGGAAACATTGGTGGAAAATTCTCAGCGATGGGATTTTTCCAAGAAAGATATTGTAGCACAAACGACAAGAAAATGGGGTTTGTACGAATTCAGTAGTGATTTTGACGTTAAGTTAGTAATCGTAAACCTAACGAAAAAGGTTGAGTCATTAGTAATAACTCAGGCGATGAATCCATCAATAGAAACAAATGCTGAATTTTGTACTACGTGTTCTAGTCTAGGACACACCGCTCAAAATTGCTCTTCCCTATAATCAAATGTTGAGTGTTCAACTGAACAAGTAAATGCACTCAATAATTTTGGAAGACAGCAAGGAACCCCATTCTCTACTACATATAATCCTAATTGGCGAAATCATCCCAATTTTTCTTGGCGACAGAATCAATCTCCAATGAATCAAAACATTTCTCAATATCAAAATCAGTCATTTCGACCACCTCCATATCAGCCACCACCTCAAAATCAATCATATCATCCATCCTAGTCAAATAATTCAAATCAGTTTTATCCTTCACAACAAATTAAACCTTCGATTGTGGATACGTTGCAGCAATTCATGCAATCTACCCAGCAGGCTATGCACAAGCTTAAAAGACAACTTGGACAATTAGCCATTGCTATTGGTGATAGGGAACAAGGCAAATTTCTCAGTCACCCTATTCCAAATCCTAAGGGGCAGTATGAAGTTTCTTCATCCTAACCAGACGATGTTAAATCAATTACTACCTTGAGATCAGGGAAACAAGTAGATAACAAAGTGGAAATGCCCAAAGAATCAATCAATGATCAATCAAAGCAATCGGATAACTCACTAAGTTCATCCCCTGTCCAAAATCCATCGAATTTATCTACTAAGAAAACATTTTCAACAAGGACTCCATATCAGCAAAACAAAAAATACCTTATGGTGACATACATGAGGTTTTTAAACATGTCAGCATCAATATCCCTCTATTGGATGCCATCAATCAGGTAACTTTGTTTGTTAAATTTCTCAAAGACATATGTACGATGAAACGGAGAACCAATGTTCCCACAAAGGCTTTCTTAGCAGAAAATGTGAGTGCACTACTCGAACAAACATTTCCAATCAAACATAAGGATCCTGGATGTCCAACCATTGCTTGTACGATTGGTATATACACAATTGGCAGGGTTTTATTAGATCTTGGAGCTAGTGTCAGCCTACTGCCATATTCTCTCTATAAGCAGTTAGGTTTGGGAGAATTGAAACCCACTTCTATCACACTACAATTAGTTGATCGCTCAATAAATATTCCCAAAGGTGTCATAGAAGACGTTCTAGTTAAGGTTGACAATTTCTACTTCCCTGTATATTTTGTGGTATTGGATACACAATCAACTCAGGATGGTAATGGACATATCACAGTCATTCTTGGACGACTACTTCTGGCCACTACAAAAGCAGTGATCAATTGCCAAAATGTTATGCTTAGATTATCATTTGGAGATTTAACAACTGAACTCAATGTTTTTGGCCTTTGTCGACAACCGCTCTGTACAGATGATCCATGCGAGATTAACTTAATTCAGAGTTCTGTTGATGAATTTTTCCTTCACTCCATTTGTAATGATCAATTCGAAAAATCATTGTCTATCTTAGGCAAGGATTTAAGTTTCAATGAAGTAAATGTTATCACCAAATTTGAACCTCTTTCTATCAATCCATCAGTGTTAGTCCCGTTATCGTGAAGCCACCAAAACTAGAACTCAAAGCTCTTCTTTAAACTCTCAAATATTCATATCTTGGACCTTTAAACACATTGGCAATTATCATAGCTTCAAACTTAACTTTTGAGCAGGAGTCTAAACTTCTGACTGTTTTAAGAGATCATCGTGAAGCTATAGGATGGTCCATTGCCGATCTCAAAGGAATTAGCCCTTTTGTGATCATGCACAAAATTTATCTGGAAGAAAATTCCAAAACATCTAGGGAACCACAAAGACGGTTAAATCCAGCAATGCAGGAAGTAGTGAGAGCTAAAATTTTGAAACTTCTCGAAGTTGGAATCATTTACCCAATTTCAGATAGTGCATGAGTAAGTCCAATCCAAGTTGTCCCAAAAAAGTCTGGTGTCACAGTAATTAAAAAATGAGGAAAATGAGTTAGTTCCAGCACATGTTCAAACGGATTGGAGAGTTTGTATTGATTACCGAAAGTTGAACACTGCCACTCAAAAAGTTCACTTCCCTCTTCCATTCATTGATCAGACGCTTGAACGTTTAGCCGGTCATGCGTTTTATTGTTTCCTTGATGGTTATTCCGGCTATAATCAGATCTATATTACTCCTGAAGATCAGGAGAAAACAACATTTACATGTCCATTAGGTACGTTCACCTATCGTCGTATGCTTTTCGGACTGTGTAATGCACCTGCCACCTTTCAGAGGTGCATGATCAATATTTTCTCCGACATGGTAGAACGTTTCCTGGAACTTCTCATGGACGATCTCTCAATTGTTGGATCAACTTTTGACATGTGCCTGCACCATCTGACCCTTGTATTAGTCAGGTGCAAAGAAAAGAACTTAATACTTAATTGGGAAAAGTGTCACTTTATGGTGAAATCAGGCACAGTACTTGGGTACATCACCTCAAAAAAAGGAATTGAAGTGGATAAAGCCAAGGTTAACCTAATCTCTAATTTGCCAAAACCACAAATTGTTAAAGAGATTAGGTCATTCTTAGGTCACGCTGGATTTTACAGAAGGTTTATCAAAGGATTTAATGACATATCAAGACCTCTCTGTAGACTCCTGACCAAGGATGCCATTTTCAATTTTGGTGAAAAATGTGTCATAGCTTTGAAAAATAAAAAACTACTTTGGCTTCTGCTCCAATCATAGAGCCACCTGATTGGTCTGTACCTTTTGAAATTATGTGCGATGCCTCTGACTATGCAATAGGAGCCGTGTTAGGACAAAAAATGAACGTACTACCTCATGTTATTTACTATGCTAGCAAAACGTTGAATGATGATTAACTTCATTATTCCACCACGAAAAAAGAGATGTTAGCAGTTGTATTTGCATTAGACAAATTTCAATCTTACTTAGTAGGTTTGAAGGTCGTTATCTATTCAGATCACGCTTCACTTAAGTATCTTCTTTCTAAGAAAGATGCTAAGTCCCGCCTGATCCAATAGATACTTTTGCTACAAGAATTTGACATTGAAATTCAGGATAAGAAAGGTTCCGAAAATGTGGTAGCAGACCATTTGTCTAGATTGGTAACTGAGATCACTGAAGATAACCGTCCTATCACTGAGTCCTTCCCTGACGAGCAACTCATGTCCCTTTTCCAAGTGCCATGGTTCGTAGACATTGTCAATTATCTTGCGACTAGTCAAATGCCTCCTCATTGGACTAAACAAGATAGAGTTAAATTTCTGGCACAAGTCAAAAACTTCATTTGGGATGATCCATATCTGTTTAAGCATTATGCGGACCGAATTATTCGTCGTTGTACTCCTGAAGAAGAACAACAAAGTGTCATAAGTTTTTGTCATGATCAAGCCTGTAGAGGCCATTTCAGTGCTAAAAAGACAACTGCAAAATTTTTACTGGCCCTCCATGTTTCGTGATACCCATACCTTCTGTATTTCATGCGATAGATGTCAAAAATTAGGAAGTATATCCCGTCTGAACATGATGCATTTAAACCTTATCTTAATTGTTGAACCTTTCAATGTTTGGGGCATTGATTTCATGTGACATTTTCCTAAGTCATTTGGCAATCTGTATATCCTCGTAGGAGTTGACTATGTATCAAAGTGGGTAGAAGCAGTGGCATACAAAACCAATTATCACAAAGTTGTCACTCGTTTCTTGAAAGGAAATATCTTCTCCAGATTTGGTATTCCACGAACTATCATCAATGATGGTGTTAAACATTTTTGTAATCACCTATTCAAAAAATTGATGAAATTATATGGGGTGATTCACAAAGTAGCTACCTCCTATCATCCTCAAACAAGTGGACAAGTGGAAATATCAAATAGAGAAATCAAACATATCCTTTTGAAGGCAGTCAATCCATCTCAGAAGGACCGGTCTTCTAGACTCACTGATGCACTATGGGCTTATCGAACTGCGTTCAAGACACCCTAGGAATGTCACCTTATCGCTTAGTGTATGGAAAGGCTCGTCATCTTCCAGTCGAAATAGAACACAAAGCCTACTGGGCAATCAAGCGTTTAAATTTTGCTCTAGATTCAGCTGGACAACTCAGAATGTTTCACTTAGCTGAGTTGGAAGAAATAAGAAATGAAGCTTATGATACGGCTAAAAAGTACAAAGACCGAATGAAAATCACACATTCTCTGGAAAGTATTTACTATTGGTCAAAAGGTCCTATTTTACAATTCTAGGTTGCATCTTTTTCCTGGAAAATTGAAATCCAAATGGTCCAGTCCATGCATTGTCACAACCATATTTCCACATGGTACCATCCAGATCAAGCATCCTAAAAATGGTCATCCTTTCAAAGTCAATGGTCATCGTTTGAAACTATTTTTAAAGCCCTACACTCCAAAAAGAACAGAAGAAATTCTGCTCATTGGTCCAATTTACCAAAACTGATTTGCACATCCATTATCTTCCCATTTACCCAATCCCATTTACCCTTACCCACTTCTCTTTACCCAGACCCATCAGCCCAATTGTCTATGTCTGAGTTGGTCTAAGTTCATCAGAGTCGCCAGTGTCTAGTTGTTATTTGAGTCTAGTTTTCTTAGAGTGAATCTAACCTTAAAGTCAGTCATTTCATCCCACGGTTCAACTCATATTTAGATTGTTCGTTTTCTAAGATATTTCTTCATTTACACTAGCCAAAGTAGATTAAGGAACATTGAGGACAGTGTTCAATTCGAGTTTGGGGGTACTAAGGTCATTCATTCATTTTCATAAAAAATCTTAGGGGAGAATAAGTTCACAACTGAGACCCCTTAAAAAAAAAATTTGGATGCATCGCCCATCTTTGTCTTTGTGACCAATAGATGTTAAAGAATTGGATAGAAGTCATACACGTAGACAGTTGAGTTTTCATTTTTGCATTGTGTCTGTCTAGAACACAAGTTCCCCCAGACTTGTGTAGGAAAATCATTTCCTTGGCTATGAGGGTGAGGAAGCTAGAAATCCAAGACGAGCAACCTAGACCTCTCTGTGGCCAAAGCACTCTGGCTGCAAAGAGGATGCAGAGAGGTTAGGTATCTGTCATAAATGCGGACGTTGGAATTGTAATGGAATAAGATCAAATTATAGAGTCCGCTGTGAAACAGCTGTAAGTAGACTTATAGGAAACCGACAGATCTATATAGATCTATGCAAGTGCAGAGTAAGTCCAGAAATACTGAGACGCCTTGAACTACAGAAAACTGTTGATTTCCGATTAGGCACTTACAAACGTCTTGACAATCTGACGTTAAACGAGTCATAATCTTGTTAGACAAAAATAGGCAGAATCATTTGAGAGAAGAGAAAGTGAGGACTGAGACTTCTGGAGCTTAAACACTGCCAATTTTTAGTTTGGAAAAGATTACCTACATATTGACAATCTGACGCAAAAATAGTCACATTTTTAGCATTAATACTTAGATAGAGATCTTTATATCATACTTTTTAGGAAAGATTTTTATAGGATTTATATTTGGAAAAACTTGTACACAACCATATTAAGTTTAGTGTAAAAAAGAAAAATATTCACAAGCCGAGTAATCACTAAAGGAATACCGGTGGAGACTTAACTCAGTGAGCTTTAGAGACATTCTTTTCTTCTGAGGGTTATAAGTCAATTCTATTTTCGTTGGTAGCGTAAATAAGTCGTTGTTAATCTCATTAATCTTCATCTTGGTCATATTACTGAGAATGCCAATAAAATTGAGTTATTACACTTGAAAGTTTTTGGAATTTATTTGGAACAAGGAAACCACCTCTTGAAAAGGATATGATTTAGGCCATGTTTGGATCGTTTGAGCCTAAAAGCCCACCTATTTTTGGTCATCTTATCTTGATAGTTCTCCAGTTGAGCTTATATAAGCCTATTTTCTTGACTAGCCATGTTTACCATGCACTACTCCAAACCAGGAGTACGAGCCAATCAAAAATATCCATGACCTATTCTTAGAAAAAGTTAGAGATGTAAAATTAAGGGATGATACTCTAAAAACAAAGGCACAAGAAAGAAAAGAAAAAGAAAGAAAATAGCATCGAAAAAGGGGAAACATCCATATACTAAAAGAAGGATGTGAAAAAGAAAAGAAAAATAAAGAAAAAAAGAAACATACTTTGAAAGTGCCAAAAAGAAAAGTAGAGGAAAAATATCACATTCAAAACAATGAAGACCTCTAACCAATTCAAAGTATTTATCTTTAGAGTCGTCTATCCTTCTTTGATTTAACCCGATCCCAAGCCATGTTTTGTCCTGAAAGGAAGTCCTATTGATCTTAGGTCTAAATACGGTGTTCCATGTGGAGAATAAAGGAAGAAAAATGATGGTATTTGACTCAACGTTCTCAAGAAAGCGGCATCTATTAATGAGATCATTCATCTTCTTTGATATGAGCCGTCTTTGTTAATACATATGTGAGATACTTTGATTTTGAGTACATAAATTATGCTCACATATACCTTGAGAGAAAATGAACCCAAACCTCTGAGTGTTAATTTTTCTAAGAGATATATTCAGTGAGGTTTGTAGTCAAAGCGCATTTTCCAACGGTGTGAACAAAACTTGGATCTATTTGGAAAAAGAGGTTTATCTTAATGTTGGCTAAGCACACACTACACTCCAAGTATAAACCTTATAAAATGAATTTTAGAGTTTTATGATGTCTAGACCTCTCATCCTTGTGTTCTTGTTAAATATGTTGATATTTGTGGGTACTATCACTGTAAGCCCTCACGGGACTATAACTCGTCCACTAGTGGTGAACTAGGGCTTTAAAGGCTTATTGCATACGCTAAATGCAATAAAAAATACCAGAGAAGGTGGTTTAGTCTAGGCTTTTCAATTTATTCAATTGGTCTAAGATAGGATTTTTGTGTGTCTTTTGAATTTTTTAGCTTTAGTTTTGCTCGAGGACTAGCAAAATCTGAGTTTGCAGGGTATTTGTTGAGCACTGAAATATTATATTTTTACCCCTGATTATTGGGTCAGTTAATCCTCAATTTTGTATATAATGATGCATTCAATGTAGTTTGTCAGTTTTATAGAAAAAAATGGAAAGTTCAGGAAAATCAAGGTAAAACAAAAGAAGATTGCAAGTTAAGTGCTTTAAAGAGAAGACCTAGAATTATTATAGTTATTTTGTGTCATTTTCTAGGATTTTTATGTAAATTAATTAATCTGGATCCAGTTATGAAAGTATGATTAATTAATAATTTTTAGATTTAAAGTGCCTCAATAATTATTAAATTCTAGGGATTAAAAGATGCAATCCAAGTGCCAAAGCCTAAATTTCAAGTCATTGGGCCAAGACTCAGTTCAAATGGGCCTAGCTATGCTCCACAAAGGTTCAATGGGTCAAGCCACATGCAAGCCCATGCGCATTTCACACTTTGGGCCAGGTCATTATGCAAGCTCAGTCCAACTAAGGCCCAAGCTCTAAAATTCAATTAAAATGGGCCTAAGTTGTGGTCTAGATCCAAATCCAAAGCCCAAGTCAAATGAAGTCTGTGGTCCATGTTTGAATTTACCTAAGTCCAACCCAACTACCTATGTCCAAAACCCATGACCCAGCTCCACATCCACACCATCCAACTTCCATCTTAGATCTTAACCCTCCATCTCACATACCAAATTAGGTCAAACCTTAGATCCACCATCAAATCTAACCCATCCATTCATATATCATTAGATTTAGGTCATTCATCATCATCATGATCATCTTAACTTTAGATTAGTATTCATCCATCCATCACCTATTAATCCTTGCATTCATTTCATTCACTGATCATCTTAACCATTAGATATTAGGCAATCCAATAACATCCATTCATTCATCTCATAGAAACCCTAGAGCCTCCACATGCATCCATACATACATACATCATCTTGAAATTAGGTCATGCATGTCATCATCCATTTAGATCCACCTGTGCATCTAAACCCTCCATTAACCATCTACCCATTCCTATATTTATTTTCCCAAAATACTTTAGAGCCATTAGATCAAAACCCATTTAATCTAAGCCCTCCATTAAAAAACCCTAAGGAATGAATAACTTGTAGTTCAAGCTAGCCTCCATGTACAATTTACAAGTCATCATCCCATGATTTTTGCAACCTAAAACCTCTCCATGCACTTGGACCAAATACCATCTAGATACATCCCTAAGATCCCAACACACCTTATCATCATCATCATCCATGTCATTCACGATTTTTGCACAACTCAACCCCTCCATTCGAATTTCACACCTATTCAGTCCTCCATTTTATATTCCTATCATCCATCCATTCATTCATCTCATTTCTTAATCTCATCAATTCATTCATCATCTCATTGCACTAAACCCAAAAACTACATAGCAAATTCAAATTTCTCAGTGCTAATCCAAATCATATCTTCTCTCCACCTTGCACTTAGCCACCAAGGAAAGCCATACCAAATTCTTGTGACTCTCCTTGTGCAACCCTAAAATCCAAGCTTAAATCCCCATCATCCATTCGCATTTAAATCCAATCCAGTCCTTTGATTTCCCTACTTAAAACTTGATTTAATCTAATCCATCCTTCTATTTTCAAAACCTATAAATACCCTATTACCCCTAGGGTAAAATTCGAATATGACCTGGAATTCAAGAGGACTAGAGGCTGGAGAAAAGACTAGAAGATAGAACACCACACGATTTCCAATGGAGCAATTAATTTTTCCATTGTAATTTTATTGCTTCTATGTAATTTCTTCCAAAGCCTTGTACTTTAATTCTTCCATTTAATAAAGTGAAGCATTCATTTAGAACCCTGGAACATACAATTTCTAAAACTCTTTGATGATTATTTCACTTTTAATTTCAAGATTACAACCTTTGTTTATTTGATTGAATATGAACATATGCAATAGTTAGGATCTTGATTGTAAGACTTGAATCATGATTACTAAGGTTTGATTAACTAAATTAAAAAGTTGTGGATCTTGTTTTATTAGTAAATATTGTAATGGCCAGAAATTTTTAAATCAATAAATATGTGGTTATTATTTATTTTAATGGTGGAAATGGGAAATTTGATGGAATAAATGGTAAATGGACCAAAATTTGGACAAAGGCCCAACTAGGGCCCAATGGGTTATGGATTGGATTTAAGTTTACTTAAAGGGTCAATGGTGGTCAATTGGGCCAAGGATGGTCAAATTGGGCCCAATACCCATTTGGGACCCAATGGATTAAGATAATGTAAACTCTAAGATAAATGGGTAAGGATGAATGTAATTGGGCCATGGGCCCAATGGTGGCCCAACTACTGGGAATGGACTTAATGAAATTTGAATCACCTAAGTTGGTGATGAGTTGACCAAGGTGACATGGTCCAATGGGACCCATCTCCACCTCACCAAGTGAGGTGGCGTGTGGACCAAGAATTGGTGGGGTCGGCCACCATGGTTGACTTGGTCAACCATGGGTGGATTTCTTAGAGGGAATTTAATGGAATTAAATTAAGTAGGAAATAAATGAACCTAAGTAATTATCTAGTTGATTAATTAAATAAAATAAACAAAAGGTGGTCAAATGGTCAAAGAAGACCAAAAGCCATCTTATTTTTTTTTACACCAACGTTGGCTAGTGGTGGGGTTCCAACCACCACCATAAAGCATGAGAAATATCTCATGTGGGGTGGTTGGGAAAGTTAATGATAAAGTGTGTTATAAGCAAAAAGAAAAAAGGTTGTCTTTATCTCATTCTCTACACTTCACTCTCATTTCATTCTCTTTCTCTCTTGCTCTCCCACACCACCGTCCCTCATCTCCAAGAAATAGAGAAGAAGAAAACTAAGAAGAGAAAGAAGAAGGAAACTTAGAAGAGAAGAGAAGAAAAGTGCAAACTCGGGGCCACCTCTTCAAGACCAAAGCTTGAGGTAATTTTTCCATCCTATTCTCTCTCTCTCTCTCTCTCTCTCTCAAGTACACCCCATGGTAGATGTTTGATTTATTTATTAGGGTTTATAAAAATGGAAGCATGGAGAATGATTTAGGGTTTTAAGTTTTTAAATGATTAAATGTGGGTAATTTTAAAGGGTTTTAAAATGGAAGCCATGGTAAGTGAGGTATGATTTTTAGGGTTTTAAAGAATGGAATACATGGAGGGTGGTTAATGATTTTAGGGTTTTAAATGAATGAATGTGAGAGAGTTTTAAAGGGATTTAAATGAGGAAAAATAAATGGGGAATGCTTTTGAACCCTATGTTGATGTATATGTAATGATGATGGGTGTAAAATTATGGAAATTGATGGAGAGTGATTTGTGAACTTAGAGGTATTTGGATCATAATGATGATGAGGGAAACTCCACTTTAATAATTAGAATGATTAGTTTGCCTATTAGGTGTATGTGTAAATGCCTAAATGAATTATCATTATGATCATACATGATATGTGATCAATGAAATTGAATGAAATAGGTGTGGGGTGATGATGGATGAATAGTTTTTAATATGTGGTTAATGAGATTTATAATTATTATATTGTGGATGAGATTATAGGGTAGAACTTGTGTTTGACTGTATGGTTTGAATCTAAATGAACGGCTCATGTACTTTGTTGAGAAAATGGTGCTCATATTAGATGAACATGTATCGATGAGGAATGGAGGGTGTGTACCTACCATACCAAGGGTGGAAAGAGTTGTTGGTGAGGACTTATCCCCTTTCTTTGGTTAAACTTGCTAACTTGGTTGAGTTTTCAAATGTTTGAAGCTTGAAATTAAAATGGATGATTGTTGTAGAAGGTGGAAAAATGTTTTATATGTTAGATATGGTGTAGTGATGATAGCCATGAAAATGGCATATGGTGCTCATAATAAATACCATCCTACAACTTTATCTCATAGGAAGATTATGTAATGAAAATGTGAAGAGACTTGAGGTGGAATTGCATTTCATGTTAAGACCTTGGAAATGTATGTATACTAAACATTGGAGTGTAATAAGGTGTTGTATAGCCCATGCAAATTGTGGTGAATTGAGAAATGCATGTAATATCAAGGTAATGCTTATATGAAGGGTGATATACACGTGAATGAGGTGTGGAGTATGTTATGGGAGTGTGAGGGCTCAACCCTTGATGCTCTAAGATTGTGATTAGGGAATGGATGAATATTCTTTGTTGGAATGTTTTACCTTTTACTAAATTGCTAAGCCATTGTGTGAAAAGTGTGGGTATGATTGTATCTATGTTGAAATTGGTATGTTTGGAAAAGAGGTGGTGGCAAAACCGTAAATATTGGCCAAAATGAAGAACCCATGGAAGATGATCATGGACTTAGGGGCACTAAATAATAAGTTTATGTATGGTTAAATAAAGCCTAGGAGGCTGATTTTTAGACCCATGTAATTAAAATATGCAATGGATTAAATGGGACCCACAAAACCTAAATAGTGACCGATTTTTCATGTGGACTTGGAAATGATTAATGGGCTTAGAAATAGTAAAATGTGGACTGATTATGTGTATGTAATAACGTATTGGATATCGCAAGCGGTGCGTGATCGGCGACCGGATTATCGGACGGAAGCGAGAAAGGACGCTAGTCGGTATTCGGTAGGATTCTAACCTTTTTGTAAGCCATGGATTGAGTGATGGTTTTTTTGAATTATTTTGGAAATTATATGGTTTGTTTTAAGATTGGTTTTGAATTATGTATTATGTAGGGGTTTTTACTTGATCTATTCTGATAAGTATATGAGTGGTTTAAAATGGGTTTTAAGGCTATGATGTGATTATTGAGGCTTTGCTTGATCTATTTTGATAATCAAGTTATATGTTTTATTGATGGGATTTATAAGTGTCATGGTTTGTTATCATATTCATCACATGGCATATGGCATCTACATCTCATGCATGGCATGAGAGGGATATGGTATGGGAAGGATGAAATGAAACCGGAGTCCATGCTCCGTCGGGGGGACCGAGAAGCAGCCATGGGGATAGCCTGATAGGTAATAACCGGAGACCATGCTCCGTCGAGGCGACCGAGAAATAAGCATGGGAACACCTTGACGAGGCCTTACCGTCAAGGGGGATACAGTGTGATTGGTTATATTTTGACGAGGTTTTGCCATCAAGGGGGATACAGTGTGATTGGTTATATCTTGACGAGGTTTTTCCAGTCAAGGGGAATATGGCATCATGATAGTAAGGATGATGGGTGGGATACATGACATAAGACACCCATGGCATGGCATTCACTTTCTAGTTTTCATTATATGATTATCTGTATGCTTGTTATCACTAATCCATGTGTTAGCCCTACTCGGAGTCCTACTAGGCGCGTTGTCTAACGCCCTACTTCTACCCTAGCTGATAACACAGGAGACGGCGGAACAGAAGGACGAGATGGGAGCCAAGCTTAGGAGCTTGGGGAGACAGACTATTTAGTTTATTCAAGTTTAATTTGGAAATGTATTTGATAGCTTAGCTCGTCGGAATGTATATTTTAGATTAATTGCTATGTTTTGGATTTTATTTTGGATATTATGTTGTTGAGGTATTTTTGTAATTAAATGAAGGTATCTCCCCTGCTATCTCAAATTTGTAGGATAGTCTTTATTGTAATTCCGCATGTAGTTTAATATTCCGTGAGCTACTTCTACGTGTGAATCATTCTCCGTGGACTTCGTTCCACACACGCGTAGGGTTGGCCAGTTAAGGTCCGGGCTTTAGAAGCTCGGACTTAACTCCCGTCGTGACGTCCGCGCCCTTTGTCACTATTCAAAAAAAAAAATAGACTCTGATTTCGGTGAAAAGGTGCGGGCGTTACAAATATGAATTGCATTTTAGATCGTTACATGAATTTCAGATCTAGGCCTTTACTTGGTTTGCATATCTTGGGTGATGAACAGTCTATTCCAAACAACCAACCTTTACATTACTGCACATTTAATTTCAGCCATTTATTTTCATGCAATTTAATTCTTTGCCTTTTAATTATGTTAAATATCATGTTTGTAGTGTAATAGTTGTTTTAACCCAAGGAGTAATAGTAGGATCCTCCCAATAAAGACGAACCCAAAGCAAGACTACTTGTTGAGACAGCTTAGCCAAGTCTTGAAGAAATTGAGATATCCAATACTTGGACCACCAAGGTATTCCCAAAGGATTGTGTATGAGAGACCAAACTCAACCATTTTTGGTCCTAGGAGATAGAACATTAATCATGTTTTGTTTTGGCTTAAGATTCACTTACATATCTTAGACCATTACAAATGGATACACAAGAGACCATGTGAGTTCACATAGCAAAAAGTGTTGTGACACGAGGAGAAAAAAATTGGCTAACTACAAGTCTAGAATGTACTTTTCCTAGCTATAGTATGTATTCTACTTGGAAAGTCATACATTCCATTCAGCGTATTTTGAACTGTATGTGGTTATTTTTGGAATGTGAATTTTTCACCTTGTGCATGCTATAAAGATTTGATGATCTATTGGTTGTCATATCTGTGCTTCATCATATTAAAATAGATCTACGAATGGCATGCTCAGAATAGAATTTCATCAAATTGCACAAATCAGGAATGATTGTTGTGATCTAAACCTCTTGTTATAATCGACATATTAGTAAATAGACTAGTCGGTGTAACAGACATGTCGATACTTTGCTGAATTGAGTAGTGATTTTTGAAAGGTTCGACATGTCAATGAAAGACGACATGTCAGTAGGACAAAAAGCTTAAGTTAAAAAAACTGTTTTTGTGAAAGCTACAATCCATTCGAATTTTTCTTTCTCCCTCCCGCTAAAGCGCTGCCAATTTCTCCTCTTGCTTCCGTGACCTAGACCCGTTGTTAGTACCTCTCGGAGTGATTTCTCATCAGAAACATGGGGTTTCTGCTCCTCACATCTCAATAAACGAAGATGCCACGAACAATCTGATTTTTTGTGTTCAGGTAAGCTCAAAAAATCCTCCCTTCACAATTCTTTCTTTGTGTCTGATTTACCCAAACAAATCATGCCAAAGATGAAAGTGCCAAAGAATTTTCAAACTCCTGACTTGGAGGAACAAGTTGAGGCTAGCTCTCCACCTCCCAAGAGGCTAAAACCTGCTAGGGAAAAGACATTTGTTGCCTTGAGACCTAGCCATATTCCAATAAGATTTAGGGATTCAGATTCTGAGAATACTCCCCTAGCTAAACTACCTTTTGTCAGATCCTAGTCCGTGGGGCTGTAACACCACGCCCTCTCCAAGATTCAGAGTCTAATTTTTTTTAAATAATAATAGAATAACACCGAAAGAGGACGGGCGACGTCACGACACGAGTTAAGTTCGGACTACCCAAATCCGACCCTTAACTGGTCATCCATGTGTGCATGGACTAAACCATAATCAACAACACACACATGGAACTAAACAAGTCATGCGGAATAATACTAGACGAATTGCGGAATTAAACTAATAGATAGCAAGTACCAGTCTCTCTTTAAAATTACTTAAACCAAATATCCAATATCAAACTATAAGCAAACCATAGCAAAGTTACTAGCTATTACATGTCCATAAATGTAATTCAAATGACAGTAAATATAATTCCATTCCAATAATCAAGCACTTAAGCTTGGCTCCCCTCCAGGTCCACGACCTTCTCTTTCCCTTTTCCTTTTCCTGCATTATCCTCTAAGGATAGAATTAGGGCGTTAGATCAACGCGCCCAGTAGGTTTTCTGACCAGGGCTACCACATGGTTAGTATATATAAACATGCATATATCATATTATATATGGTCATCAAAAACAGATAAATCAATGCTATGTATGTATGCACATGTAATGAGTCCCTCCCATCACACATATACATAGCCATCACTTGACGAGACTCTCATCGTCAAGGTAAATCACAATACTCTTTCATTTCTTCTTGATGATATTCCTCCTGGCGGGACCCTCATCGCCTAAGGAGGCCGATGTGGCTATCATCATCATAATATTTCTCCTGGCGGGACCCTCATCGCCTAAGGAGACCAATGTGTCTCTCATCATTATAACATTCCTCCTGGCGGGACCCTCATCGCCTAAGGAGGCCAATGTAACTCTTATCGCCATGATACTTCTCCTGGCGGGACCCTCATCGCCTAAGGAGGCCAATGTGATTCTTATCATCATGATACTACTCCTGGCGGGACCCTCATTGCCTAAGGAGGCTTTCCATAATCATCATCCCATGTCCATGCATGAGATGCCAATGTATATGTATGTCATTTGTAAATACATATCTCATCATTCAAAACCAATTTGAAACATAATATCAATAACAACATAACTTATAAAAACCATGATAAAACTAATATAACAGTGGTTACAAGTAGGTAGGAAACCTACGGAAACTTCGCTTAAGTGTCCGTTCTTTTTTAGCTTGACCCGATCACGACTCACACGCCGTTCAAGTTCCGTTACCTTATTTCATGTCAATAAGTCAATACAATATATCATCTGATTTCTAACTAAGTCCAAAACCCCATAAACCATCTTGTGGGGTTCGGCCATACCCATGGCCGAACGTTATCACTTTGGTTTTGGACCCCTCTTTTCAAGTCCTTTGATCAATCCCTTCATATTTAACTAGACCCTAGTCTTTCATCATCTTTATGGCTTCACAATTACTTAAGTCCATCAAAATTATTTCATGGGGTTCGGCCATACATATGGCCGAACCCTATGGTTCTTTATTTCTATCCATTTTCATACTACAATCCATCTATAATTTCCACTCCAAATAAACCATAAAATGGTCCATGGGGTTCGGCCATACACATGGCCGAACCCAAGGTAATAAACTTATCTTCATTCAACACATTTTAACACCCTTCATAACTTGTATGGTTTTATCTTTCAAAACCATTAAAATTAACCATAAACCTATTAAATCCTTAATGGGGTTCGGCCAATCCAAAGTGGCCGAACCCTATGGCCTATGATTTGAACTTCTTTATCAAATACTTAACCTCATTAAAACATGTAAACATCACCATAGTATTGTATGGTTTTTACCTTTCAAAACCATCCAAATGCCTAAATAACTTCATGGGGTTCGGCCATCCAAAGTGGCCGAACCCAATGATCCATTTTTATCATTTAAACCAACTTTACCCAAGGTTTTGTAATGGCCCGGAATTTGTAAATCAATATATAGGTGGATATTATTTAATTTAATGGTGGAAATTGGAAATTTGATGGACTAAAGGGTAAATGGATCAAGATTTGGACAAAGGCCCAAGTATGGCCCAATGGACTATGGATTGGATTTAAATTCATTTAAGGGGTCAATGATGGTCAATTGGGCCAAGAATTGTCAAATTGGGCCAACACCCATTTGGGACCCAATGGATCAAATAATATAAGCTCTAAGGTAAATAGGTAAGAAGTAAATTTTAATTGGGCCATGGGCCCAATGGTGATCCAATAAGAGTGAATGGATTCGATTAGTTGATGTGAAAATCACCTAAGCTAATTCTAATTAGACCAAGATGATGTGGCCGATTGGGACCCACCTCCACCTCACCAAGTGAGGTGGCGTGTGGACCAAGGATTGGTGGGGCCGGCCACCATGGTTGAATTGGTCAACCATGGTTGGAGTAATGGAGAAGAGTCAAGGAGATTAAAGGAGATAAAGTGGGAATTAATTAACTTAACCTAATGATCCAATTACTTAATTAATTAAGCTAATAAAAAAGGTGGTCAAAGAGGGGAGACCAAAACCACCCATTTCAAGACACAAAAAAAAGACGTTGGGCTTGGTGGTGGTTATCCCAACCACCACCATAAAGCATGAAAAATATCTTGTGTGGGTTGGTGGGAGGAATTAATGATAAAGTATAACTTAAGCAACCAAAAAGGAGATGGTTTCATCTCATCTCTTAAATCCCATTCTCATTTTCACTCCCTCCATCTCTTTCACTCTCAAAACCGTCCCTTACACACCCAAGGAAGAGAGGAAGAAAACTAAGAAGAGAAAGAAGAAGAAAAGCTTGGAAGAAAAAAAAAGAAGAAGGAAACTTAGAAGAGAAGAGAAGAAAAGTGCAAACTTTGGGCCACCTCTTCAAGACCAAACCTTGGGGTAATTTTTCCATCCCATCCTCTCCCTCTCTCTCTCAAGTACACCCCATGGTAGATGATTGATTTGTTTATTAGGGTTTATAAGAATGGAAGCATGGAGAATGATTTAGGGTTTTAAGTTTTTAAATGATTAAATGTGGGTAATTTTAAAGGGTTTTAAAATGGAAGCCATGGTAAGTGAGGTATGATTTTTAGGGTTTTAAAGAATGGAATACACGGAGGGTGGTTAATGATTTTAGGGTTTTAAATGAATGAATGTGAGAGATTTTTAAAGGGATTTAAATGAGGAAAAATCATGGGAAATATTGGTGATTTCAATGGCCTCAAAAATGGTGGATGAAAGTGAACCCTATGGTGATGAAATGGTGGATTTATTGGGTGTAAAATAATGGAAAAATAAATGGGGAATGTTGGTGGTGTTGATGAACCAAAGTGAACCTAATGTTGATAGTTGTAATGGGAATGTGGCTAAGTCAATGGACTTAAATATGATTAAGGAATTATGAATTGAATGTATGGAATTTTTGGAAGGAATCATGGTGAATAATTAAGTAAATTGGAATGGGGTTTTTAAAATCAAAACCATGGAAGGGGGATTTATGATTTTAAGATGTTAATGAATAAATGTTAGTGAAGTTAAAGAGGTTTTAATGAGGGAACCTTGCACTTGAGTATGCTTAAATTAAGTTGAACGGGATTTTGTTATTATTGATGATATTATGTGATATTAAATTGCACAAGCATACTTGTATTGTGAGTGCATGTGAATATACATGTATTGAATTCTTATTGTTGAGTGTATGAGGTGGTGAAATGAGGAAAGACTAATAGTTATGATCATACTAATTAAGTGAGGAAAGAGGATGTAAAAATGTACAATGATGAACTACATGCGTCAAATGATGATAAGATGCATGAACGTTTGATGTGGGTTATATGTTGCATATGTTTATGAGCGAGATAAATGTGAATAAAAAGGGTGGGGAGTGTTTGATAATGTGATATATGGGTATACTTCGGGGATGGTACAATGGCTTTTAGAAATGGCTTTTATATTGGTGATGACTCATGGCTTGACAATTTGTCATGACCCAAGTGAAGAGATTTGTGTTATGACATATGATGGGTGATGATGTAAACACTTTGTGAGGGGGTATAAGAGATTCTCATATGAATAAAGTGCCCATTTGAGAGATGTTAGATAAACAATGTACTTGAAAGAGACCGGAATGCATGGGTTAACTTGCCACATGAAACTCGTGAGATGACGACACTATGAGGAGGCTGTGAAGGGTCTAGCTTGCAAAGACTAATATGTGGTATGAAAATCTTGTATTTATAATGCAATTGCATTCTCCCCAATGTGTAGTGTAGATTATGAACGAGTGATGATAGGCCTTGAAATGGGAGTAATGGCCAGATTCAAAGTGCGGACCACGACATGGGGGTAGTGGCTGATTTTTGATGATGTTGTGTCATGGCTAAGGAGTCATTAAGGGATCCAAGTCTATGGATCAATTATGGACAAAGAAATGTATATGGTTAAGTGAATGTCTAACCATGGGAAAGGTAGTGGCAAAACCATAATTAATGGCCAAATTCAAGAACCCATGGAAGATGATCATGGACTTAGGGGCTCTAAGTAATAAACTTATGTATGGTTAAATAAAGCCTAGGGTGGCTGATTTTTAGATTCATGTGATTTAAATATTTGATAGATTAAATGGGACCCACAAAACTGCATAGTGAGGTTCGGCCATGATGTATGACCGAACCCCACTAAGGCATGAATTAGGGACTTAATAATGGTTAAAAACACGGACTAATTATTGATATATAATAAGGTACCGGACATCGCAAGCGGTGCTCGATCGGCGATCGGATTATTGGACGGAAACGCTAAGGAGTAACAGTCGGTATTCGGTAGGATTCCTACTTTTTTGTAAGCCATGGATTATGTGTTATGTATGGGTTTTTCCTTGATTTATTTTGGTAAGCATATAATTGTTTTAAGATGGATTTTAAGGCTATGATGTGTATATTGATGCTTTGCTTGATCTATTTGTTGATAATCGAATTATATGTTTTATTGATGGGACTTTAAATGCCATGGTTTGTGCTATCATATATATTACATGGCATATGGCATCTACATCTCATGCATGACATGGGAGGGATATGGCATGGGAAGGATGGAATGAAACCGAGTCCATGCTCCGTCGGGGCGACCGAGAAGCAAGCATGGGGATATCTTGATGTGTTTCATCCATCAAGAGGGATATTATGAGCTATAACCGGAGTCCATGCTCCGTCAAGGCGACCGAGAAGCAAACATGGGGACACCTTGACGAGGTTTTGCCGTCAAGGGGGATGATTTGTGATTGTTTATATCTTGACGAAGTTTTGCCGTCAAGGGGGATGATTTGTGATTGTTTACACCTTGACGAGGTTTTGCCGTCAAGGGGGATGATATGTGATTGTTTATATCTTGACGAGGTTTTGCCGTCAAGGGGGATGATTTGTGATTGTTTATATCTTGACGAGGTTTTGCCGTCAAGGGGGATGATTTGTGATTGTTTATATCTTGACGAGGTTTTGCCGTCAAGGGGGATGATTTGTGATTGTTTATATCTTGACGAGGTTTTCCCGTCAAGGGGGATATGGCAGTATGATGGTATGGATGATGGGTGGGACTCATGAAATAAGACACCCATGGCATAGCATTCATTTTATGGTTTTCATTATATTATTATCTGTATGCTTGTTATCACTAATCCATGTGTTAGCCCTACTTAGAGTCCTATTGGGTGCGTTGTCTAACGCCCTACTTCTACCCTAGCTGATGACGCAGGAGAAGGTGGAAATGAAGGACAATACGGAAGCCAAGCTTAGGAGCTTGGGAAAGCGAGCGGCTTAGTTTACTTAGTTTATTTTGGAAAAATGTAATTTGAGTAGCTTAGCTTGTCGGAATGTAATAAATTAGATTACTTGCTGTGTTTTGGGATTTTATTTTGGACATTATTATTTTGAGGTAATGTAGTGATTTAAATGATGTGATCTTCCCCTGCTATCTAAGAAATTGTAGGATAGTCTTCATTATAATTTCCGCACTTAGTTTAATATTCCGCAAGCTTACTACTATGTGTGAACCATTCTCCGTGGACTCCGTTCCACGCACACGTAGGGTTGGCCAATTAAGGGACGGGCTTTAGAAGCTCGGACTTAACTCGCGTCGTGACGTCCGCGCCCTTTGTCACTCTTTACTTCAAAAAAAAAATAATAAATAAATAAAATAGACTCTGATTTCGGTGAAAAGGGGCGGCGTTACAGTTTGAACCTGATAATGCATTCGGCCATTCCATGGCCAAATCATGACATCCAAATCCATGATTTAAAAACCCTTTCAACTTGCATCTTAAGTCTAATTAAAAAATCCAAAAACAGTCCATCATTTTGCATGGTTTTAGCTTACAAAAACCATCAATCATAACCATAATATTTCATGGGGTTCGGCCATCCAAAGTGGCCGAACCCTATGGTCCATGTTTTCTATTTTTTAAACATCAATAAACATACTCCAAACCCTTGGTAGATTCGGCCATCCCATGGCCAAATCATGTTCCATTTAACACATTGTATTAAACAAAATTCCATGGAATTACTTACCAATTCTCTAAGCCTTTCTCCTTGCTTTTGATCCTTGCTTCCTATCTTTCTTAGCCTCCCTTCCTTTGCTGATTATATGCTTGATCAATGGTCAAAAATACCCAAGAATAATTCGGCCAAGAAGGTGTGTTCTTGAGAGAGGGGGAGAGAGATGAATTCTATGGTTTCATTGAGTGACAATCGACCAAGCATATGGTTTATCTCCTTTATATAACAGCCCCAAAAACCATTCATTTACCCTCATTACTCTCTGATCAAACCAAGGAGTCACTTGGCACCAACCAAGACATCCCTTGGCACCAACCAATGCATCCTTTGGCACCAACCAATGCATCCCTTGGCACCAACCAATGCATCCCATGAGATGGAAAGACTCCTCCATCTTACATCATTTAAGCCGCCCCCAACCATGGTGACCCTTGGCTTGGCCAAGGCACCCCTTCACTCCCAACGTGTGGGACTTGTACTCTTGATGATGTTTGAGATCAAGACAGCCCTTCAAATTCCATTTGACTCACTTGAACTCAAGGTCCCTTTGATTTCCAACTCAACACACCCAACTCACTACACTTAATGCATATCATTTAATGCACTTGAGTCAACTTATTACTTGATTTAATTCCAACTCACTTCAGTCCCAACTCAACCTAATTTAACTCATATTTGAGCTCACTTGAGGGTCCACACGGTCAACCATGGTCCACATGGTCAACACGACCCATTTTGTCCCTATTTAACTTATTGACCCAGTTGACGCCATGACCCAATTATGGGTTGTTTTATCCATTTGCATGTGATTTTCATATGTGCCTCAAGCCTACCCATTTATGCTCCATTTAGTTTCCAATCATTTCAGCTTAACCCCATTAAATTTGGGCTCACCCAATGGTCAAACAAGTCCATTATGACCCATTGGGTCCCAATTGGGTCCTTTGACCCAAATAACCATCTTGACCCAAATAGATGTACAATAACCATTTAATCTAATTTGATCCTTATAATATGTACAATAGGCCTTAATTTGAACAATGGGCCTCACCATTTTTTATCTACGATCATGACCTTCTAATTTACCATTCCAATAGCATTTTTGTAAATATCAATATCTTTGAGAAATCGGGGTGTTACAGGGGCAAACCCATCCTCAAATCTCATTTGAACAGGTAGAAGAACCAACTGCAGAAGAACACAATGACCACGAAGAAGTCAGAGAAAAAGGAGATATGGATGAGGAAGAAGAAAGCACCAAAATTAGGAGCGAAAAAGAAGTTAGGGCTTCTTGGATGAGTGATGAGGAAGGAGAATCCTTAGATGAAGAGGGAACTGGCCCCTATCTTCAACCTTTAATTTGACATAGATGTTTTAAAGACTTTAACATAGAATGGACTAGTTGTGCAGCTGGTTTGCATAAATTTGGGGCTATGCAATTGTTACATGACATGGACAGGTCAAATTTGGTGCATTGGGGTGGAAAGATGTATTCTTCTTTGGCCATGAGAATGTATTGCTCAATCAGAGATGATTCGAAAGCAAACTGCTTCAAAATTTTATTTAAAAATGGAGAATCAGTACGAATCTCTCTTCAGCTTGTCTCTAAATTTATTGGGATCCCGCTTGTGCCAAATAATGCTCTACCCATCATTCCTCCAAAGAAAGAAGTAACAGAGCAAAAGAAATTTGCCAAATGACTGTGTGGAAAAGAAGTAGAGTGGAAGAAAATTATATGGGTCAGAAGTGCAGACTTATTACCACAATACAAAGTTCTCCACCTTGTCTTTTGCTCTAATTTATATCCTAGACATGGGAACATGGCTGATTTAAATCCTCCCAAGATTATTTTCCTAAGCAGAGTTGCTCGCAAAAAAAACTTTTGCCTGCCTACTTGAATGTGCCATTCCATCTCTATGTACTGGAAATCAACAAGGAAAGGATACCCTCCTTTTTGTTACCTTATGTCCAACTGGCTGAGCACTTCAAAATCAAGCCAAGAAAAAGGGAAGTGCCAAGATCCACCAGACCCATCGACGAGGTCATTCTTCGAAAAAGCCTTCCTAGAAGTCTAGCTGAGTCCATCTTTGGGAACAGTGATCCTTCCTCCTCTGACCACCCTATGTTTGAAGAACCAGAAGAAGGAGATGAAGAAGAACAAGAGGGAGAAGCAGCTGAATCTATTCCTACAAGTCTGAAAGCCTTAGGGCAATACACCAAACACAAGTCGGTTCATCTACGTTCTCAATGATTTCTATACATACTTATATCACACACTCATTATTTTCACAAGCCACATATCAGGATTCATTAATTTGATTACCCAATGTTATTCATACCATCTATCATACACAGATATATAGTGCGGCCACCACAGCGCCCACGCACTACAATTCAACACCTAGAATTTAAATTCCATTACGTTTCTCAACTAGCATTCAGGCAATAAAAAACACCGTTCATAAGTGGCTATCATTTTATTCACTCTGTTGTGGTCTATACCACCCAATCTCATCATCAGTCTAAACACATCACGTCTTTGGAGCTTTTTTCTTATTACCATGCTCAACTCACTCAAGAGTGAGCTTATCACATCTAATCATATTTCATTATTAAGCTAACCATATCAGGTCTTCTAGTTCTCATTAGAAATCTGCACATATCACATATTTCAAGCTCTACTTCACAATGTAATCATCACATATCCTTTCAAGCTCTCGTGGAATTCCACTGGCTATCTATAGATTCAGCCGGCCGGACTAACTCGATAGACGCCCATAGACTCCCAATCAGGCTTTTATCTATCAAATAACACATCAGTTCAATGCTCACCAAACTAAACACCTCTTCAATTGTGTTCTAGTCAATGTGTGACTAACACCTTTAATTATAACCTTATAAATAAAATTACAATTAAAACACAAATACAAACAGAACACATTTTTTAAGCATACATGTCATGGTTCTCAATGTAAAACATACAATCGTTTTCACAAGTTCACGGGATCAGTCTTACTTGACCAAGACCATTTCCACTATCTAAAGGTTTGAAGAAGGTTCAATTTCTCTTGTTTCCATAGTATTCCATCTCAGCGCTCAACATTATTCATTCTCTTAAGTGATTCCATGAGTCATTCCTTTAAAGGAACAATTAAAGTAATCCTCCATAATCAAGTAATTGAATTTTGTACATGAATTCGTTTATAACGGTCATACCTCGAATCTGCGAGTGTCTAGCTGTCTTTCGGTGTTGGGGCAAAAGGATCCAATCATCTAGAACTCGTTGGAGGATGAGATCGTCCCATCTGAGCCTGGGATCGAGACATCTGTGGCTATCTAGGCCTACCTTGTGGGCGACGAGAAGTCCCTGCTTGAGGTGTTCGACTGAGTCAGAGAGAATCTTTTTTGATGTGGCCTCTCTGCCCTGCACTGATAACAAGTGGAGATATTCCAAGAGTTTTGCATTGTATATTCTTTGTGGAGATTTGGACAATGTCCTTTAATATGGCCCACTTGTCCAGAGTGATTACACGTGGCGCTTGTAAATTTCATTGCCTGTATTTCGCGAATTTGTGGACAACTTCCCTTGATATGCCTAGCTTGCCCACATTAATAACATGAAGTGTCTTTGTAGAAGACTGCACCGTAAGGGCAGCAACTGATGGATGTTAAGAGTTTGATCAAAGCCTCTTGTGGTGTCGCGAGGAACTTCCACTGTTCTACTCCCTCTCATTCCCAACGTGTTCATTTGATTCCGCAACATCCTTTTCAACAATGCTCACACTTCTCACTGGCTCAGCAAATGTGGCAGCTCAGATAATTAATACTCTTGACCTGATGTCAGGTCGAAGACCTCTTTCAAATTTCTAAGCCTTCTTGTATTCCATTTCGACCATGTATGGTGCATAGCAGGAGAGTCTAATGAATTCTCGTTGGTATTCCTCAACGGTCATGTTTCCTTGAGTCAACTTTATAAATGCTTGTGCCTTAGCTTCTTTTTCAAAGTCACGAAAGTAATTTTCTAGAATAGGTCCTTGAAGTTTTCCCATACCATTTCCACCACTGACCCGTATCATCCACCAATTGTGAGCTAGCTAGAAGGATTCTATCTTGATCCTCAGCTTCTTTGGATCCCTCAATTCCCTTCAAATATGGAGAGCGCTGACGTTGAAAATCTCTCACGAGAGTCCGGTCTCGAGAGTCAATTGTGATAGTCAAGCCGATCCTTGTTTGATCAGGCTGCACCGTTGCATTTGTTGTCGCATGTAAAAGGCTCTGGAGTTCCGGTGGCACAAGTGGGACATTGTTACTGGTCCCACCCACATTCCCTGGGTGCGTACGGGTTCTTTGGGTACGCTCTCTTGGCGGCATCTTCCTATGCCATGAAACAACCAGATTAGTATTCCACTTATTTGATAAACTTACTCAATGGTTCATCCCAATACGTGCATTACATCATCAAGGAAATTCCTTCCATATGATTGCCTAACATTTGATTGGGGGATTTCTAGTGTGGCCTTGTAATCCTCTTCAAGGAATAATTCTATGTCAAAGTTCAACACACACTGGGGATTATTTTGACTTCTCATGTTAATCTCACTGGGGAGACTACTCTAGACTCGTTCATACTCAACTTCCTTTGTAGTTTATTTTGGAAAATTTTCAAGTCCTATTTGAATTTGACTCAGGGAATTCTCCTTATGTGTTATTCATGCTCTGATACCAACTGTAACACCCCTCCCTCTAACCACCGTCATCAGAGTATATTATTATGAATATTTGAGTGGAGAGGGTGACGAGCGTTACGACGCGAGCCAAGTCCGAGTCCGAAGACCCGACCCTTAACTGGCCCAACTAGTGTGTGCAAGATAACATTTGCACACACTCTGATAATCTCGCGGAAATTTAAGCATTTATAATATTGCATGAATAACCAACACATCTCATTGCAAAATAAGGAATTCCCATATACTTGAGTCAAACACAAATAAACTTAAATACATTGATTCCAAGTCAAAAATATTACATTCTCCAAAAGTTACATTCTATAAATTACATTGCTCTCAAATCTCTCAAAACATAAGAATGAAACTAAGTCCTCTAGACTTGCTTCTTTGTTCTCCGTCTTATCCATGCTCGGCCATCGCATAATCCGATATCGCCTACATCTTCCAAAACCTGCATACAAATCTAGATGAGGAAATTTATGGGCTTAGTCAACGCGCTCAATAGGAATTCTGATCACATAGTATGCACTATGGTGTGTCACGCTAGGACACTCTATATGCTTATATATTGGTGATCAAACCTGTACCTGTCATTTACCTACTATATTTCTCAAATCCCAATCATTTCTCAAGGCTATCATAGTTCAACATATTCATTCAAATAACGAAATTACATTCTCTTTCATTTTAAAACCCTCATGCTCAAAATCATAACTATACCCTTTTCAACATATACATAATAGTTTTCTCAACACCCTATCGTATTTCAGTTACATAAAACCATGCTTCAAAACATACTATAGCCTTATAAGTATTTCGATACTTTTCCAAAAGTCATATTTAGTCATATGTTGAAGCATGGTTTTATGTAATTGAAATATGATAGCCTTATGAGAGTAAATCACTTCAAGTTTACTTCATGCTTTCGTTCTTAAAACAATAACACAAAGACTTTACATTGGAAACATGCTCACTTTCCTATTTTCAAATTTTATTTTCAAAGCACATTCTTTGCACCATCAATAACATTTCACATTTCATTACATACTCAAGTTCAATCAATTTCATAATTCATTTCACTATCACAATCATCACATTATATCCTAGTAATGCTCACCATGCCATCATTGTCAATGTGTAACATGTTATACCATGGGTGTCATGATACATCCATACCCTCATCATGCCGCATGTATAGGTATTCTCAACATCTCATCTAGAACCACGGGGCATTTCATCGTCCCGTATACTTAGTTCGTATTCATTTTTTCGGGGTGTCCTGTTACATGTCATCATACAACTCAACCGGTCCCACTGGTGAAATATGCTTTCTTGGCCATACACACACGACATCAAAGCATGTCCGCGTCAATTCAGCACTTTGATTCGTCAATCATAACATGACACCAAAGTCCATTCGGACATTCAGCATTTTGATTCGTTGACAGTAACCCCATAACAACTATCATGACCCTAAGGTCTAATTGGACAAACTGGTCCTTTGTTTTTATTCCTGTCTATCCGATCCCATGCTCCATGCATGAGGAATATGAATACAAATGAATGATATGCTCTTGCATACAACATACCTTCAATCAATATCAAGGACATGCAAATCTATTTTAATCACAATTACTTTGTACTTTCAAAATACATTAACTCTACTCAACATGGTCATGTACTCTCTTTAGATAGAATTTACAAAATCCAAGGTAGCTCAAGATCTCATATAGTTGAAATCTATAATGTTCTCATAATATCACATAGTCATATTGCATTTTTCAAAGCATCTCATTATCATATAATTCTAGGGGTGAAATATTCCACGTACTTCCATTTAAAATAAACTCAAGTTTATATCCCCAAAATACATGATTTTTAAAGGGATTCAAATTATCCTTTTCTCATTGCTAATAGGGTATTAGAACCACACCCATTGCATTACAACAAAGTAGGAAAATCTACCTGATCTTAGCCAATCAGTGAAATAAGGTAGTTCACAACCTAGCTCCTTTGATTCTGATTCCACTCCTTGACCCTTCGTTCATTGTTCATGCATCAAAAACATTACATACACAACATTAGATTTCTTCTCATTAAATGTTCTTCATTTTCTAATCTTTACGTTGTTTTTCATCATCTAAGACTTCATCATGTCTCATAGGTCAATCAGGTGAAGACTAGTACCACCCAAGTGGTCCAACAAAAAGATTTGGGTCCATTTGAACCAACTTCACAAAACTGGTCACCTCTATGGCCGACACATCAACCAAGGTCGATGTGTCCTGAAATACAAAACAGACACATCGACTCTAGTCGATGTATCCAATTCCTTGACCTCTGTTCAGGCACCTATTTTCTTCTCACATTTTCCTTAAGTTCTGATCTTAATATTGGTCCAGATTTTCTACCAAGTTGTGCAGTAAAACTTTATCTTTCATTACAAGAATTTGTTCACCACAAAGGCACATCGAAACAATCTGTGTGTCTCCTAGAATTAGTCTACCCATCAATCAATCCATTCTCAACAATTCTGCAAAACTTAGTAGTTCTGTTGTACATATCGAGCCCAGTCGATATGTCTGTAGCATAGGATCTGTACACATCGACGCTCGTCGATGTGAACACTAGATCTGATTTTTCTTTTGTTGATTTCCCTTCTTTTTATTACTATTTACTCCCAGAAATACAAGTCGACACCAGTTGATGTATGTCCCTAGGTTTGGTTCGAAAATCACAAGTCTTTTTCCTCCTTCCTTTCATTTTGTTCCCAAGGATACATATCAACCAGAGTCAATACATATCCCATGTGCCTTGGCTCAAAATAGTATATTTTCCAACATTTGGAATCCGTACTCAGAGTACATATCGACCAAATTCGATATGTACACCTGGGTTTCTCTGCAACCATTCATTCTGAGTTGCATGTTTCCCAACTTCAGTTTACCCTCTTCCAATCTCATTTATCTGTTCTATTACACATTTTAGTGTGATCATTTTACTCTATACTACTGTAAACATCTTAAATACCACGTACCTTGGGAAATACTTGAGGATTTCGATAACAAAGGTGCTTGGAGCTCAAGCTTGATGTTTATAATGGTTCGGTTAGCCAACCTACATCCACTGTTAGGACTAACTCAACCTTGAGCTATCCCCAAATTTACTAAGTGGGGACTTACACCCTCACAATTAGACTAGGAATTCCACCTCACTCAATTGGCTGGGAATTGCACCCACCACATGTGCCAGAGATGATGCTCTAGATTTTTTATAGTAGTTCCGGAGCCAAGCCTCCTTAATCCACTTTCAGGATAAAGGTTTTAAAACAAAATTAAAACCAAGAAGCACTTGCCTTATAGTTCTTTCTCAAAGATGTGTGCTTCTCAAAGATCCACTAAATGTGTGCCCGACTTAATCCCGACGCTTCTCCTTGTAGCCGTCGTTGAGCAATCACAATCTCAAGATGAATAGGAAATTGATTCTATCCTAGTTGGTATCTTTTCTTTTCTCCTCTCTTTCTCTCTTTCACTAACTCAATCAAAGATTGGGTGTATATGATTCACAGGTGTAGGCACAAGAGAGATGATCGTTCCTTAGAGTGTATGATTTTTTTCAGTTCATGGAAGATAGTTAAATGATCACACAACTCTCATATTTATAGAGAGGTCAACACAGTTTTTTCAAACTGTCCAGTACCGACAGGTCGGTGGCACCGATGGGTCGAAATTCATATTTGTTATTATACAACCACCGGACCATTGCACATTAAATGCACTCCCAACGGTTACTTCCAGGTAGACAGGTCGGTGTCGCCGATGGGTTAACAGTCATGGCACCGAGAGGTCGGTCCATACGAGGTTCTCGTTCTCGAGCAACACCATGCAGACAGAGTTTCATGTCCCGAAACTTGTCCTGCCCAGAACGACCTGTCGCCCTTTACCGAAGGGCCGGTCCTGGTACTCTCGATCTGTCTTGAAATACGGAAATGTATGCTTTCTTGAAAGCCCACTTGAGTTCAAATACCAGAACTCACAAGTTTTTTATCGACGAGTCGTTGACCATGAGGGTCGTTAAGTTCATCACCGAGGGGTCGGTGCATACAAGACTCTCGATCAAAGGCATACCCAGAATGAAAGTTCTATGATCCAGAAGCTTTGTCAATCTGGCCGACCAGTCTATGATCACGATGGGTTGATCCTGTCTCCACCGAGAGGTCGGTGAGACTGACTGGTCGAGCTGACAGTGAACTTAATTCATGTTTCCAAGTTCACTTCCAATTCACTTTTAAGTTTCCTCTCTAGGCTTTTTATGATTTTACCTTTTGTTCAACTAAGCCTAGGAAAGGTCTTTCTAAGGTGTGGGTACCACCTAAAGTCATATATGACCAAATACTTGTTTTGTGATTATCATAACGATGAGCTTTAATCCGGTGGAGCATGATCTTCACTCTTGATGACCTTGAGTCTTCAAGCTTCTAGCAAGTCTTCTTCCCGAGTCATGGAATTGACAAACATAGGGACTCGGCAAAGCCGGGGCACTAACAATCTCCCATTTTGTCAATTTCATGAAAAAACCTAGAAGTTAAGCCAATTACAAGCCCACCCTTATTACATCACATTTGAATACAAAAACTACATCAATTACATGTACATATTCAAATGGAAAACAAGACTTTGATCTTCTCATATTCTTGTTCAGCGTGCTTCATTTAATGTTTTCTTGTTGAAGCACATAAGCGAGAAACACTAGACAATCATTAGAGGGGTTAGTCCAAAACATAAATATGCATCCATGGACGAAACATGATTTGTATTCATGCTCCCCCAAACACCATGATTTCCTAGTATCCAACACTACTCATATCTTAAGCTTATCACAAAGTTTATCCAAGCTAACAGTGTTGAGAAGATTTTCTGCCCCAATCTTCTTTAGTTTCTCCCAAACTCTAAGCATAGACATTCCCCTATGTCTATTGGCTTCTTCATATTCCAGTTACTCCCCGTAATTTGTTTTGATGTCTTAGCTTCTACTAATTTCTCCCCCATTTTTCCATATAATTGACAAAGGTTAGTAGGCAGACTTTTGCAGCACTCCCCCATGCTTTGTGCATATAGTACTGAAAGGACTGCTCCCCCATAAGATGTGCTTCCCTTACCTCAGAGTGTTTTTTTTTTTTAAATATACAGGAAATAATATGTTTGTACAAGAAATGAGATGTGTACATGTATGAGCATGAGGAGTTATGGCGATGCACACACGCCAATGGTCTTTCGTAGGGATAGATATCGTGATGATTCCAAAGGTTTGGTCATGATATTTGCTAATAGGTTTTCCGTGCAGATGTCCACAAACTCGATAGTTTTCTCGTCCACCAATTCTCTTATGAAATGATGCCTTATGTCTATGTGCTTGGTCCTGGAATGTTGTACTGGATTCTTGGAAATATTTATTGCGCTAGTGTTGTCACAGTACAATGTCATGGATTCTTGCTTAAGCCCATAATCGACCAACATTTGTTTCATCTAGATCAGTTGAGTACAACAGCTTACAGTTGCAATGTACTCTGCTTCAACTATGGAGAGAGGGAATGAGGATTGTTTGCGACTACGCCATGCCACTAAACAATTTCCAACATAGAAGCAGCCTCGACTGGTAGATTTTCTTGTATCAATATTTCTAGCCCAGTCTGCATCTATGTATCCAGCTATCAAGGAGGAAGTATCATATGGAAACCAAATTCCATGTAAAGTAGTATTGGCCACATATTTTATAATCCTTTTAACAACTTTGTGGTGTGACTCTTTAGGTTTGGATTGAAATCTGGCACAAGCTCCTACACTAAATGAGATGTTTGGTCGACTTACTGTGAGGTACAAGAGACTTCCTATCATGTTTCTATACAAGCTAGGGTCCACATCTATCCCATTCTCATCTTTGAACAATTTGATGGTTGTGCTCATAGGGGTGATCGCATGTTTACATCCTTTTACATCCTTCTAGACAAAATTTCTTTACAAGTTCTTTTGCATATTTGGATTGGGAGATAAAAAGTCCATCATGACTTTGCTTGATTTAAAGACCAAGGAAATAGTTTAGTTCTGCCACCATACTCATTTCAAATTCAGATTTCATGAGTTTGGAGAAAATTCAGTGCAACCTTTTCACATTTAGACCCAAACACTATGTCATCCACATAGATTTGGGCGATAAGGATAGACTCCTTAGTCTTTTGGACAAACAAATTCTTATCTACACTCCCCTTTGAAACTTGTGACCAAGTAGGAATTGGGTTAATCTCTCATACCAAGCGTTTGGCGTTTATTTGAGGCCATATAGCACTTCCTTAAGTTTGAACACATGGTTTGGAAATGTTGGATCAATGAATCCTTTGGGGTCTTCTACGAAACTTGTTCATTTAGAAAACCATTCAAGAAGGCACTTTTCACATCCATTTGGTAGAGTTTCAACTTGAGGTGGCATGCAATGGAGAGCAATGGATTCTAATCTTGCTTCGGGGGCAAAGGTTTCACGAAAATATAAACCTTCAATTTGAGTGTATCCCTGAGCTACCAGTCTTGCTTTATTTCTCATAATGGTTCCATGTTCATCCAGCTTGTTTTTGAAAATCCATTTTGTTCCAATTATGTGTGTTTCCTTGGGCCTAGGAACCAAATCCCATACATCATTTCTATTAAATTGTCCTAGTTCCTCTTGCATAGCATT
This sequence comes from Chimonanthus salicifolius, assembly GCA_013350335.1. Lineage (NCBI taxonomy): Eukaryota > Viridiplantae > Streptophyta > Magnoliopsida > Laurales > Calycanthaceae > Chimonanthus > Chimonanthus salicifolius. Next base: position 28,218,751 of record CM023537.1, read on the forward strand.
AACCCATCTTCATCAGCTATGGTTTCTTCTATCCTTTGGGTTCTAGTTGTGAAGTAAAACACGCATAATTAACCAAGTTCTCAAGTTGTCTTCTTATTCTTACTCCAGCAATGGATTCTCCTATAATTTATTTGAGAGGGTGTTCCTTTATATTTTTCAAAGGTTTTGGTTCAGGTGGGGGATCTCGTGGTTCATCTTTGTTTTCTAGATTTTCTTCTTCTTAAGTTAAACTGATGATTTCCTCTTATTTTAACTCTTTATCTAGTGTACTTACTTGATCATCTACTACAACATTCACTGATTCTTGGATGTCACTAGTTCTAAGATTCTTTACCCTATAAGCATGACTATTTGTGGAATATCCTAGAAAGATGCCATCATCATTTTTGGATTCAAATGTTCCTAAATGCTCTCTATCCCGCAGTATGTGACACTTGTTTCCAAAGACTTTAAAGTACTTAGAGTTGGGTTTGCTACCAATCCAAAGTTCATACGCAGTTTTGTTTAGCCCAGCTCTCAAATATACTCGATTAATGATATAGCATGCAGTGTTAACAACTTCTGCCCATATATTTTTTGGAACAATCTTACTTTCAAATAAGATGTTGGCCATTTCTTGAAAGACCCTATATTTCATGTAACGCCCGCCCCTTTTCACCGAAAACAGAGTATATTTTTTTTTTTTTAAATGCAGAGTGACAAAGGGCGCGGACGTCACGACGCGAGTTAAGTCCGAGCTTCCAAAGCCCGGCCCTTAACTGGCCAACCCTACATGTGCGTGGAACGAAGTCCACGGAGAATGATTCACACGTAGAAAGCAAGCTTGCGGAATACTAAATTAAGTGCGGAAATATAATAAAGCCTATCCTAACAATTTTTAGATAGCAGGGAAGATTACATCATTTAAATTACTAAATTACCTCAAAATGACAATGTCCGAAATAAAATCCAAACCATAGCAAGAAATCTAAATTTATTACATTCTGACAAGCTAAGCTACTCAAATTACATTTTTTTTTCCAAAATAAACTAAGTAAACTAAGCCGCTCGCTTTCCCAAGCTCCTAAGCTTGGCTTCCGTCTCTTCCTCCGTTTCCGGCATCTCCTATGTCATCAGCTAGGGTAGAAGTAGGGCGTTAGACAACGCGCCCAGTAGGACTCTGAGTAGGGCAAACACATGGATTAGTGATAACAAAACATATAGATAATATCATATCTAAAACCATGCAATTTGGTGCAATGTCATGCAATGGGTGTCTTATGTCATGAGTTCCACCCATCATCCATACCATCATGCTGCCATATCCCCCTTGACGGAAAAACCTCGTCAAGATATAAACAATCACAAATCATCCCCCTTGACAGCAAAAACCTCGTCAAGATATAAACAGTTACAAATCATCCCCCTTGACGGCAAAACCTCGTCAAGGTATAAACAATCACAAATCATCCCCTTGACGGCAAAAACCTCGTCAAGATATAAACAGTCACAAATCATCCCCCTTGACGGCAAGGCCTCGTCAAGTTGTCCCCATGTTTGCTTCTCGGTCACCCCGACGAAGCATGGATTCCGGTTATATCTCATCCTTCCCATGCCATATCCCTCCCATGTCATGCCTGAGATGTAGATGCCATATGCCATGTAATATATATAATAGCACAAACCATGGCATTTAAAATCCCATCAATAAAACATATAATTTGATTATCAACAAATAGATCAAGCAAAGCAACAATATACACATCATAGCCTTAAAACCCATCTTAAAACAATCATATGCTTACCAAAATAAATCAAGGAAAAACCCATACATAACACATAATCCATGGCTTACAAAAAGGTCGGAATCCTACCGAATACTGACTAGCGTCCTTTCTCGCTTTCGTCCTATAATCCGGTCGCCGATCACGCACCGCTTGCGATGTCCGGTACCTTATTATACATATCAATTAGTCCACGTTTTTAACCTTTTAAGTCCATTAATCATACCTTAGTGGGGTTCGGCCATACACCATGGCCGAACCTCACTATGTAGTTTTGTGGGTCCCGTTTAATCCATTAAATATTTTAATCTCATGAGTTTAAAAACCAGCCACCCTAGGCTTTACTAGTCATACATAAGGTTATTACTTAGATCCCCTAGGTCCATGATCATCTCCCATGGGTTTCTTCATTTTTGGCCAATATTTACGGTTTTGCCACAACCCTTTTTCCATGACTAATCACTCATTTATCCGTGGACATTATGGTCCATAATTGATCCATACCTTAGACCCATTAATGATCCATAAATTAGGTCCGTCAATGACCCCTTAACCTTGTCATAAGATCATTGAAATCAACCATTTAATTAACTTAACCTTTATTCATTCAATACATATATAACCCCATACTTAGCCCATCAATTGATCCATAGACTTGGATCCCTTAATGACTCCTTGGCCATAACATCATCACAAATTAGCCACTTTATTACCCTAATCCCCATTAATTAATCCATATGCATATACCTTAATCTTAGTCCATCAATTGGTTCACAAAATGGATCCATTGATGTCTCATTAACCATGACATAACCACATTAGAAATCAGCCATTTAATTAACCTACTCTCCATCCATTTAAACACATTCATAATCCCATACCTAGCCCATCAAGTGGCTCATAAAAATGGGTCATGGGTTCATCATTCATTGGTGACATTTAAGACCATAAAAAAAACATTAACCTTCATCCATGGATTCCCTCATTTAAAAACCCCTTTTAAAATTACCATTATTTTTTCATTCAAAACCTTCAAAATCATTAACCCCTTTGATCAACATTATGTTTATCATTTTGAGTTCATCAACATTACCAACCTTCCCCATTGAAATCACTTAACCACCTTCCAAGCTTTTCTTCACTAACATCCCTTTAAAACTTACAAACACTTGACCCTCTTTAAGCCTCCAATACATTAACACCTTACTCCACATTTTCTATCCTTTTAAACCCATTTAAAAACCACCATTACATTACCATAGGATTTAAAAACATTCCATCCCTAAAATCTCTCCATGGTTTTATTTTTAAAACATTACTTCCCACACTTAAAAATCCATTTTAAACTATCCCATTCTCAACCATTCCTCCCTATTTTGACACCCTTCAAATTTACAGCCACATAACCCTAAAAATCATAAATTATCCTCCATAGCTTCCATTCTTTAAAACCCTCATAAATCACCTAATCACCTACCATTTCATTACCATAGGGTTCGGCCATTCACCATGGCCGAACCCATGGTTCATGATGCATCATTTTGGTACATTTCTTGAGTCCATTAATGACTCATTTAGTCATGCCATACTTCCCATTCTTTTCATGGTTTCCAAAACACTTAATTCATCAAAGTTTCCCCATGCCTTTTAAGGCTACCAACACCATTCACACCTCCCATGCATTTCCTCATTTAAGCCCCTTTAAAAATTTCCTACATTTAATCACTAGAAACCCTAATAATCCTAATCATTACTTCCATGAATTTCTTCATTTAACAACCCTTTACAAATCACCATATTTAATCATTAGCACCTTAAAAAAAAAACATAAACCATCTTTCCATGATTTTCATTCAATATCCCTTTAAAAAGAATTACCACATTTAATCAATAAACACATACAAACCTTAAATCATCCTCCATTCCTTAAAACCCTAAAAAGGAATCATACATACCTATCACCCACCATGGGGTTCGGCCATACTACATGGCCGAACCCTATGGCCCATAATTTTCTTCCAAATTTAAATAATTCCATGCTTAAATAATTTAAATACATTACATCCTTAATCCATTTATTTTTCCTTAACCCTAATTTACCCATTTAGGGTTTGCCCATCTTTCCATCCTTCCATTTGATGGATTTGAGATGCAAGGCCTATGATCATTTGGCCACCATCAAATTTAACAAGAATGGATCCCAAATCTTAAACCCTAAAAAAAAAATCCAAATCTCTTGTTTAAAAAAAATACTTACAATCCGTCGTCTCCTCCGACTTTCTTTGCTCCCGTCGGACTCCTTGGCCTTCTTTCTTCTTCTTCTTCTCCTTGTTTGATCGGCTAATATGCTTGATCCTGTAATACCCTAGATTTTTCAATATGGCAATATTTATGAAAATGCCATTGGATTTATGAATTAAAGGGTTATGATCATAGATGAGAAAAATGGTGGAACCCGTTGCTCAAGTAAGGCTCAATGTACTTGTATAAGGAGTAAATTAAGTTAAATGGGTAAGGTACATTTATTTGGGTCAAAATGATTAAATGGGTCAAAGGACCCAATGGGTCGTTGTGGACATAAGTGATCATTGGGTGAGCTTAAGATTAATTGGGTTAGGCTGAATTAAATGGGAGTGCCAACAAGTATTTAGTTAACTCAAATTAAAGGGATGAGTTGAGTTTAGAAGTGAGTTGAATTAAAGGAAGTGAGTTGAGTTAAATGAATTGAATGGAATGTTAACAAGTGTTTAAGATAACTCAAATTGAAGATTAAGTTGAAATAAATGATGGAGTTTAGTTGAGTTGAATTTATGGGTTATGTGTTGGAAATTAAATAAATGGGTAATGTATACTCAAGTGGGTCAAGAATTTTAAATGGGTCATAATTTGATAAAAGGGTCAAAATGGCCAATTTGGATCCAATGGGTCGGGTTTGACATTGTTGACCACTAAATGAGTCCAAGATTGATTAAATTAGGGTTGTTTGGAGTTTGAAATAAAATTATATAGTTGAGTTAAATAAGTGAGCTGATTTAGAATAATTATAGTGAGTGAGTGGATTGAAATAAATTTAAGTGAGTGAGTTGTTAATAAGTTTTAAATGAGTGGCGTGTGAAGTGGAAGAGTTGATGTTTCAAACTCACACCACTCCACACGTTGGAGGGCAGCTAGAGGGGTTGGGGGAGTTTCATCTCAAAGATGAAAACCCCACACAAAGTCTTTAATGAGAAACAAATGGGAGATGAACGGCCACATAGTCTTAACCCAAGTTGAACATTCACAACGTTGGAGTACATGGGAATATTATTGTATGCATGTAACTCCTAAGATAGAGATGAATGGGGTGGCCGTTTGAGAGTTACAAATACAAGGGGTGATGTTTTAAAATTTGGTTTGTTAATGAGAGAAGGAGCTAAGGAGGGGGGTTACACAAATACAACCCAAAGAGACGTTGGATGCTTGTGGAGGTTTCATTTCATAGATGAAACCCCCAAGTAAGCATAAAGGGCATTGTTTAATATGGGAGTTACATGAGAGATAAACATTGGACTGAATTTGAGTAGCCAAAGAAGTTTCATTTCTTACTCTCTCTATCTCTCTCTCCCTTGGTCGTCCTTCATCTTTTCAAAAGAAAGAACAGTAGTTGGTTACTGATTTGCAATCAGTCCTTGGTTGATTTCTTTCACCAAGACAAAAGCACACTTTGAGCAAAGGAGTTTGGCACCAAGGTTTAAGATCAAAGTATCCTTTCTCTCTCCTTCTCCCTCAAATCCATATCACCTGGCTGACTTAGCCCAAGGAGCTTGCAGCAAGACCAGTCTCAACCAAGAGAATAAGAAGGTAGAGGGAAGGTTAAGGATCTAAAAGGAGTCAAAGAACTGAAGGAGTCGCGGTGTGGTAAGTGCACTATGAACCTTGTCAAATAAGTTGGTTAAGGGAATGTGATCCGGCCATTGTATGGCCAGATCCATCAAGGGTTTAGATCATGTATTATACTGTCTTAAAATAACAAAATATGGACCATAGGGTTCGGCCCCTTTGGATGGCCGAACCCCATGAGAAAACTTGGTGATTTTTATGGTGTTTGAAAGACAAAGTCTGTAATGGCCCGAAATTTTTAAATCAATAAATATGTGGTTATTATTTATTTTAATGGTGGAAATGGGAAATTTGATGGAATAAATGGTAAATGGACCAAAATTTGGACAAAGGTCCAACTCGGGCCCAATGGATTATGGATTGGATTTAAATTCATTTAAGGGGTCAATGATGGTCAAATTGGGCCCAATAGCCACTTGGGACCCAATGGATTAAGATAATGTAAGCCCTAAGATAAATGGGTATGGATAAATGTAATTGGGTCATGGGCCCAATGAGGATCCAATTGGTTGGAACTGGACTTAGTTAAAGCTAAATCACCTAAGTTGGTGATGGAATTAGACCAAGGTGATGTGGCCAATTGGGACCCACCTCCACCTCACCAAGTGAGGTGGCGTGTGGACCAAGAGTTGGTGGGGCCGGCCACCATGGTTGACTTGGTCAACCATGGGTGGATACATGGAGGGAATTTAAGGAAAGGTAATTAGATTAAATAAGAAATAATTAACCTAGGCTAAGGATTTAATTAATCACATTAGTTAAGTTGGTCAAATAAGTCAAGTGGCGGTTTTTAACAAACACAAACAACCCAAAGAAACACACCAACGTTGGCTTGGTGGTGGTTATCCCAACCACCACCATAAAGCAAGAAAAATATCCTATGTGTTAGGTGGGAAGAATTAATGATAGAATGTAACATAAGCAACCAAAGGAGATAAGATGGGTTTTCATCTTATCCCATCCTCACCTTTTCCATCGGTGCTCTTTCACTCTTTTCCTCTCTTGTTCTCTCCACCACCGTCCCTCACCTCCAAGGAAAGAAAGGAGAAGAAAGCCAAAGAGAAGAGAAGAAGAAAAGAAAACAAGAAAAGAGAGGAGAGGTATAAGTATAAGCCTCCACCTCAAGATCAAAACTTGAGACCTTCTCTCCCCCATCTCTCTCTCTCTCAATCTATTTCCATCATTGGCTGACCCAAGCTTGGAGGTTTTTCATCTTAATCAAGCCCATCTTGGCCGATCAAACAAGGAGAAGAAGAAGGTAGAAGGCTAAGGAAGCCGACGGAAGTGGCAGAAGTCGGAGGAGGCGTCGGATTGTAAGTATTTTCTTAAACAAGAAATTTTGGATTTTTAGAGTTTAAGTTTGGGATTCATTTTGTAAATTTAATGGTGGCCAAATGATTTTATGCCATGGATTTTAAATCCATCAATTTGAAAGGTGGAAAGCGGAGGAAACCCTAATGGATAAATTAGGGTTAGGGAAAAAAAAAAATGGAAGCATGGAGAATGTTTATAATTTCTAGGGTTGTAAATAATTGAATGTGGTGAATTTTGTAAAGAGGTTTTAAAGGAGAGAATCATAGGAGATGGAAGATAATTTTAATGACCTCAAAAAGAATGGTTTAGGGTTTTAAGTGTTTAATGATCAAATGTTGGTAATTTTTTTAAAGGGATTGTAAATGAGGAATTGATGGGAGATATGAATAATTTTGTGGCCTTAAAAGAAACGAATGAATGAAGATTGGACCATGAACCCTATGGTGATCCAATGGTAGATTAATGGTTATGAATTATGGAAAAATAAATGGGAAATGTGGGTGGTGTTGATGGACAAAAAGGGACCCAATGCTATTAGTTGTAATGGGAATATGGTTAAGTTTATGGACTTGAAGGTGATTAAGAATGATGATTTAAATGTATAAATTAAACCCTTCATGGAAGGGCTTGTGATGGGTGCAAATGTGGTAAATAGGCCTAAGAAAATAATGGGAAATTGGGATGGACTAAGTATTTTGGAACCATGGAAAACAAATGGGAAAACAAATGGGGAATGTAGCTAAGTTGATGGACTCAAAATATATTTAATGTTGGTGGTTTTGGAATGTACCAAAATGAACCTAGTGTTGATATTTGTAATGGACCCCAATGTAGTAAAAGATGAGGGTTTAAGTGTGTGAATTAGACCCCTTCATGGAGGGACTTGTGATAAATTCAAATGTGTAACAATGGATCCAAGAAAAATGGGAAAATGACACCATGGGTTCAGGCCATGGTGTATGGCCGAACCCATGGCTCATTTGTGAGCCTTTTGATGGGTTAGATTGGAGTATGAATGTGTTTAAATTGATTGGGATTAGGTTAAATTAAGGACTCATTTTTAATGAGTTCATGTTATGGTTGATAGGTCACTAATAGATCTAAGTTATGGATCAATTTTGGACTTAAGTGTGGCTAAGTTAATAGACTTTAATGTGATTAAGGGTGATGATTCAAATGTGTAAATAGGCCGAAGAAAGAATGGGGTAAAGACATCATGGATTCAGGCCATGGTGTATGGCCGAACCCATGACCCATTTGTGGGTAAAATTATGGATTAAAATTTGGTATTATGTGTGGGAGAAATGAATGAGAGTCAGAGTATTTAAATACCTAATTTTTCTAGTGTAGTTATGTTATGGGTAATAATACATCAATGGACCCATTTTGTGAACCAATTAAGGCCTAAGATTAATGTGTATTTGTATGTTAGGTTAATTAAGTGGTTAATTGCTAATGTTCTTATGTCATGATTAATGAGACATCAATGGACCCATTTTTGTGAACCAATGGATAGGCTAAGATTAAAGTCTATGGATATGCTTTAGCTAATGGGAATTAGGTTAAGATATGGTTGTATCTCATGATTGGTAAGTGTATGGATCAACTATGAATAAAGGGAATGAGTGGATAATGGACTCATTGTGGTTTAAATGCATGATGTAAACCCCATGTAAAGATTTGATGAATTGGGTATTTTGAACCCATGATCCATTAGCCATTTAAAGGGTTAAGTATGGGGTTTTGTATGGGTTTAAAGGAATAAGGATTAGGTCAATAAAAGGATTAATTTTATGATCACAGGATATGATTGCTGGGTCATTAACGGACCTAAGTTATGGATCATTAATGGGTCTAAGTTATGGATCCATTATAGACCATAATGTATGTGGAAGAGGGAATGAATTATCCATGGAAGGGTAATGGCAAAACCGTAAATATTGGCCAAAATGAGGAAAACCCACTAAGACATGATGTATGGGCTTAGAAATGGGTAAAACATGGACTAATTGTTAATATGTAATAAGGTACCGGACATCGCAAGCGGTACGCGGATCGGCGACCGGGTCTATCGGGCGGAAACGAAAGAAAGAACGCTAGTCAGTATTTGGTAGGATTCTAACCATTTTGTAAGCCATGGATTGAGTGATGGTTTCTTTGAATTATTTTGGAAATTATATGGTTTGTTTTAAGATTGGTTTTGAATTATGTATTATGTAGGGGTTTTTACTTGATTTATTCTGGTAAGCATATGAGTGGTTTAAAATGGGTTTTAAGGCTATGATGTGATTATTGAGGCTTTGCCTGATCTACTTTTAATAATCAAGTTATATGTTTTACTGATGGGATTTTTAAATGTCATGGTTTGTTATTATATTCATTACATGGCATATGGCATCTACATCTCATGCATGGCATGGGAGGGATATGACAGGGGAAGGATGAAATGAAACCGGAGTTCATGCTCCGTCGGGGTGACCGATAAACAACCATGGGGATATTCTGATGTGTTTGATTCATCAGAGAGGTCACTATGGGCTCTATGATATGTTGATAAGGTTATTCAAACAATAATGTTACTATGTGTTATTATACCTTGATGATGGTTTTTCCATCAAGGGGGATGTTGTATTTAATGTTATACCTTGATGATGGTTCTTCCATCAAGGGGGATGCCTAGTGTGGACCGCATCTTGATGAGGCTTTTCCATCAAGAAGGTCATGGCACGATGATGGTATGGATTTTATTTAGAACACTATATATGGTTGAAAAAGGGACATTGTACAATGATGATGAGATTGATGGGTGGGATTCATGACATAGAACACCCATTACATGACATTGCCCAAAGTGCATGGTTTTATTATAATATTATCTATATGCTTTATTATCACTAATCCATGTGTTAGCCCTACTCGGAGTCCTACTGGGCGCATTATCTAACGCCCTACTTCTACCCTAGCTGATGATGCAAGAGGTGGCGAAGCGGAAGGACGAGACGGGAGCCAAGCTGAGGAGCTTGGAAAGGCGTGCTAGATAGTTTACTAATGTTTATTTTGGATAATGTAATTTGAAATAGTTTAGCTTGTCGGAAATGTAATATTTTAGACTTATTGCTATGTTTTGGATTTTGTGGTAGACGTATGATGTTATGGCATTTTGGTAATTAAATGATGAAATCTTCCCTGCTATCTAGAAAAATTGGTAGGATGGTATCTAATTGTCATTCCGCATTTAATGTATTATTCCTCGAGCTTACTTCTACGGGTGAGCCATTCTCCGTGGACTCCGTTCCACGCACCCGTAGGGTTGGCCAGTTAAGGGCTGGGCTTTAGAAGCTCGGACTTAACTCGCGTCGTGACGTCCGCACCCTTTGTCACTTCTTATAAAAAAAAATAGACTCTGATTTCGGTGAAAAGAAGCGGGCGTTACAAAGTCCATATTGGGTAATGAAGATTTTTAAAGGATTTTAAGTGAAGATAGCTTACTATTTTTGAGTAGCTATGGCTTGGCTGAAACATATTATTGTTATGGCTAATTTATGGATTAAACCATGAACAAATGTTGGAAGGATTACACCAAGAGAACCATAGGGTTCGGCCATATGTATGGCCGAACCCCATGGACTGTTTTGATGGCATGTTTGGGTTAAATCATATTGGAAAACTATGATGTGTTTAATACTTTTGATTAAGGAATTACCTAGGCTTAGTTATGGAGTTAATATTAAGTTGATCAATCATGATATAAGATGGAAGGTGGGGATACAAATCAGTTTGGTGAGGTTCGGCCATGTAGTATGGCCGAACCCCACTAATGGTGATTTATGGACTTAATGATTAAATTGTATGGATGAGTGAAGGATTTAAAAGGACCAAATTAAGATGGTGAGGTTCGGCCATGGGGCGTAACACCCCAGTTTCTCAATGAAGTGGAAAATTACGAAAATGCCCCTGAGTTGTTAAATTAATTATTTTATGATGTTAAGTAAGGAAATAGTGGGGCCCATTGCTCAAATTAAAATCATATGAGCACATTATGAATGTTAAGTTTGATTGGATGGGTAATTTTCATCATTTGGGTCAAAAATGGCTAAATGGGTCAAAGGGCCCAAATGGGACCCATCGGGTCTTACTGGATTATTTGACCGTTTTGTGAATTTAAATTAAATGGGTTAAGTCTATTTGATTGGAAATCAAGTGGAGAAGAAATGGGTAGGCTTGATCCATATGTGAAAACCATTTACAAATGACCAAAATACCATAATTGGGTCATGGAGTCAAAATCGGGTCAAGGAGCTAAAAGTGGACCCAACGGGTCGAGTTGACTATGGTTGACCGTGTGGACCCTCAAGGGAGCTAAAACACGAGTTAAATCAGTTGAGTGGGACTTGAGGTGAGTTGGAATTAAATCAAGTAGTGAGTCAACTCAAGTGCATTAAATGAAATGCATTAAGTATGGTGAGTTGGACATGTGAGTTGGGTGAGTCAAAATGGAAGTCAATGGGACTGTAAATCAGTGAGTTTAGAGGGAATGTGAAGAGGTTGGCTCAGCTTTAACCACCAAAACAAGTCCCACACGTTGGGGACTTGTTTGGGGTGATTTCCATGGTGTATGTTAAATGAGATGCATGGGAATGAGAAAAGATTGCATGGGGCTGCCAAAGGGTGTGTTGGAAGTGCCAAGGGGTGCTTTGCTTGGCTTCAAGTGACTTCTTGGTTTGTGCAAGGTTTGATGAGGAGTAAATGGGTGATGTGAGGCTGTTTAAACAAAAGCAGCCAGCACCCTCACTTGGCCAACTTTATCATTGCAAACCTTGGAATTTCATCTCCTCTCCCTCTCTCAAGAACACCTCTTGTAATAGCCCGAATTTTCGAATCAATATATATTTGGCATTTATTGATTTTAAATTGAATTTTGACATGATAGAATACCAAATGGATCGAAAGTTGGGACAAGGGTCCAAGAATGGCCAATTGGGCCACAAATGGGATGAAATCCATTTAATGGGTCAATGAGAAGTAATTGGGTCAAAGATAGTCAATTTGAGTCAAAGTGGGCCCGATCACCATGTGGGACCCAATGGATCAAAATTGGTCCAAACCCTAAGGTAAAGGGGTAGAAAATAATCGGTTGGGCCGTGGGCCCAATGGTGGGCCAATTAATTTAAAAAGGGTGATTTGGAATTAAAACCCCTAAGTTAGTAATGAAATGAAATGGTATGACCAAATGGGGCCCACCTCCACCTCACCAGTTGAGGTGGCGTGTGGACCAAGGAAAAAGTGGGGCCAACCATCATGGTTGACTTGGTCAACCATGGATAAATTTAAGAAGACTAAGGTGGATTAAGGTAAATTAAATGGATTAAAATTATTGTAAAAAAATCAATGGAATTAAAATAACTTAACCAAGTGGGGCCCACCTCCACCTCATCAAGTGAGGTGGCGGGTGCTGTAGGTATAGGTGGGGGCCAGTCCACCATGGTTGACTTGGTCAACCATGGGTGGATTTATTAGATAGATAATTTAATGGAATTAAATTAGATGGAAATTAATTAACCTAAGTGAGGGCTTAACTTAATTAATTAGGTTGATTAATTAGGGTCAACATAAACAAGTCAAAGAGGACATGGGAGCCATGCTTGGTGGTTGGGTCTCAACCACCACCACCCAAGTCAAGCTAGCCCATGCTTGGTGGGTGGGGAAATTAATGTGGAGTCTAAGTCACTCCAACCACCTCCATCTCATTTCAAACTACCCATTTCACTCTAGCCTCCATACACACAAGAAAAATCGTCCCCCACCTTGCAAAGGAAAGAGTGAAGAAAACTTAGAAGAAAAAGAAGAGAAGAAGAGAAGAAAAGAGGTGGAACCTTGGATTCACCACTTGGAGATCAAGGGCTACCGTCTTCATCATCTTCCCCTCTTCCCCTCTCTCAACCTAACACTGTCTTAGCCAATCCAAGCATGTCCCACCATTGATCAAGCTCATCTAACCGATGAAACAAGGAGAGGAAGAAGAAAGGAGGCCAAGGAAGTCGACGGGAGCGTCAAAGACCGGATGAGTCGTCGGATCGTAAGTATGTTCTAAACAAGAAATTTAATTTTTAGGGTTTTAAATTTTGGAATCCATTTCATTGGATTGGATGGTGGCCAAACCATCATGGGCCATGGATTTAAAAATCCATCCAATGGTAGGATAATGAATGGATAAGATGGAGGAATGGATTAAGAAAGTGATACAGTAGAATAATGGAATTTTTAAGTCTTTATTAAGCATAGGAAAAATTGGATCTTAATGGTTTAATGGGCCATAGGGTTCGGCCATGTAGCATGGCCGAACCCCATGGTAAATGTGGGAGCCATTTTAATTAGGGTTTGAAGGTTTAAAATGGTGGAGAATGATCTATGATAAAATGGACTTATTGAGTATAGAATGTGATGTTTAGATGGAATGAAAATGGTGATGATTTAGTGATTTTAAAATGGATTATTTTTGGGACAAAAATTAATGGTTTTTATGAAGATCTTAAAGTTGGTGATAAATAGTAATTTTAATGGATGAAAAAGGGTAGAAATTAATGGAGGAAATAATAGTTGCAAATGGATTCCCAAAGTGTATGATATAAGTTTAAATGGACCAAATGAATGATATTATTGATTTTAAATGGAATTTTTTAACAAAGAAAAATCATGGACAAATATTCATAGAACTTTGGTCTTAAATAGTTCTAAGAAAGGTGGGCCATGAATATACCATGGCCGAACCCTATGGTAATGGTATGGGATTTTTAGACATGGAAAATAATGTGGAGGAATGGGAATTTGAATAGATGGGTAAGTATGGTATATAGTAATTTTTTTTTATGGAAATGAGGATTTAGATGGATGATTTAATTTTCATTGGAAGTATGTTAGAATGGGTAAATGAAACCAAGAAAAATGGAAAAAGAAATATCATGGGTTCGGCCATGGTGTATGGCCCATGGCCGAACCCATGACCCAATTTTGGATCAATTTTTAGGCTAAGGTTAATGTATGTATCAATGCTTAGGAGTTTGTTTTAAAGGGCCAAAATGAATGAAGATTAGCAATTTTAAATTGGATTATTTTGGGACAAAACTTAGTCTTTAAAATGACATCCATGAAAGTGAACCATGAACCATGGGTTCGGCCATGGTGTATGGCCGAACCCTATGGTGACGATTTAGTGATTTTTAATGAAGGTAAAAGGAATGGAAAATGATGGAAAGAGATGATAAATTTAAATGGATTTATGAGTAGGTATGTGATGTTTTAAATGAGATGAAAAATGGGATTTTAAATGAATGAGTTAATTTCATCTGGTGAAGGTAAAATGGACCCAAGGGAATGGAAATAGGCACCATGGGTTCGGCCATGGTGTATGGCCGAACCCATGACCCATTTGGAGGTCATGATTATGGGCCAATTATTGAATCATATATTGTAATACCCCAGCCCAATTTAGGAGTTAATTATGATTAATTAGGATTAATTAAATAATTTTTATCCGTTAATTATGAAATATTTTCCTCTAATCGTAAAGTGTATCAAATAAGTTTTTCAACGGATCTAAGTTTGACTTGATCCGAATCCGGTAACTCTTCTAATTAAGTTTCAAAGATATATGGGTGAGTTACGAATATAATAATAATATTATTTTAGGCTTAAACCTTAGCTGCTGTATAAATTCAGTCATTTGATTAAGTTTGAACTTTAAATTTTAGATTATACATTATTTTTAAATTCCGGACCTAATAACATGCCAATCTCGCTATAATTTCGCTAATTTATTTTACCCCTAAGTTTTAAAGTGGTAAAACCCCATTTTGACAGGGTAGAGGAAGTCCTAAAAATATACAGAGAGAGTCAGTACTCAATCTGTATTATAACTAAGTTGTTTATTTCTTTACACTCTAAAATAGTTAGTTTTTTTATATTTATTTTAAGCCATGAAATATGGGCCGTTGAATATTCTTTCACTTAGAAAATGTGGTTTTTGACTTCAAAACCCTTTGAAACTTTAGAATGTTTTTATCAGACAAATTTACTCTATCAAACTATAAGGTTGGATACTTTCAAAAAGGATCTTGAAGATTAGGAGATTTTCTTAAAACGGTGATTTTTAGCGAAAACACTGGGTTTTTGAGATAGATTTCACTCCAATTTTTAATACCATGCTCAGTTTTTAATACCTGACCTACTGAACTAATTGTATCAATTTAGTGAGATCCTGAAATACCCCGATAAAAGAAAGGACATAGATGTAAATAGTAAAAAGAATAAACTAATATTATATTATAAAATAATATCAGAAACATGTGAAAGATGAGTTTAAAGCTACGGATGTAGCTTATAGCTGTGTTGGAAGATTATAACACCGCCAATTGCCTATGCGGTTGGTGGTAGTTGGAATAGTAATTATAAAATATATTGCAGAGTTATTAAAAAACTTATAAACCTACGAATAGCTTAGGCAACCTGTATGATTAAAAAAATGCATACGGTTGCCTATAAATAGGTGTAATCGGCGAGGAAACCAGAAAGTAAAGAAAAAAAAAAAAAAACTCTTCTGCCGTTTTGCTCCCTCTCCCTCTTTCAAAAACAGCAAGCCCTCTCTCTCCTATTTTCTTTTCTTTCTTCTTCTTTCTCCTGCTTTGGCCATACCAGCAGCAGCCGAACGTTCGGGTTTCCCGTATTCTTTTAAAGGTTTTCAAATTTAGTCAATCTTATACAGAATTTTGCACCCAAGGTATCGAAATAATTCTATTTTATTTTATTAACTCCATAGCAAATTAAGAGTAAAATAGCTTAGTATTGGGGTTCAAAAAATGAGATTTTTTTAAATGGAGGAAAAATAGATTTCCTCTTAAAATTTAAATTTTACCCTCAAGATTTGTATTATTTCACATTCAAAATATAATTTTTGACCCTAAGTAAAATCGGGGAAAAGATTAACCCCAGCTGACTATTGTGTGTTTATTTTTCCGCCTTGTGTGTTTAAATTCCTGTACTGTACCCTCTGGGCCATATTCTCAATACGTCCTTCTTCTAGAAGACAATACGAGGATAGGGCACTGAGTACTTTTATTTACTTTACTGTCTCTGTACCCTCTGGGCCTCTCACAATACGTCTCCATGGTCCTTTCTCCAGAAGACAAGAGAAGGCACTGAGTACTTTTATTTACTTTACTGTCTCTGTACCCTCTGGGCCTCTCACAATACGTCTCCATGGTCCTTTCTCCAGAAGACAAGAGAAGGCACTGAGTACTTTATATTTTTCATTTTATTGTAATGTTTTGGATGGCTGACAACTAACTTTCTGACATAATTTAAAGGAATAGAAAGAGCCTAAGGTGACTCATTACACATATCATGTTTTCTGGAAAAAAATAGCACGGGGTTTGGGAAATTATCATGCGTATATACTGACAAATAGAAAATTTATACATTTTACTCTATCTTACAGATTTTCTGTGAAAAACTCAACCGGAGAAGGTGAGGAGACTCGAACCAACACTTGTATTGTGTTATATGTTAAACCCACTAACACCAGACTGAAATGGGACCCATGGTCAATTAAAGATGGAAAAGGCTATATAGGTCCAGAATACGAGACCTGACACTGCCTACATGTAAGGGATGTAAATGTTCTAACTGTTTAGAACGTAGGCGTTAAAATGGTGTCGGGGAGTCGAGGACTTGTAGTCTCTAACGCAGTATGGACCCATGGAGTGTCTGGAAATTGTCGGGTAAAAACTGGGTGAAGGCATTCGTGTTATTAAATCCAGTTTTATATGTTGTGTGATATTGATTATTTTATTGATCTCTTGTATTGGTATTTGATACACCAAATGGTAAGGCTGAAATATGGTGGTTCTCTCAGAATAAGTCCCTGTGTAAGGAGGGCACTGGAAATCATGCATTATCATGCATTTGACATTTGCATGTGATAATTATGTTCATAAGTTAAATCTGTGGAAGATAATAACTTTGTAAAGTTTGATATTTGCCGTTGGGCTATAATTGCTGAGATTAGCCGAACACCGTTTGCGAACCGCTGGGTTGGACGTGTTAGTAGGCTGTGGTCGACCGCCATCAACCGTTGGTGTTGGATGGGCTAGTAGACTGGGTCGTGGAGACCGTATGCACTTGCAAGTTGCTATATTATTTCCGTGGAGGAATTAATATTAGTTCTGGTTGGAACTTTGAATGGGGGCTGACCCCGGTGTTGTAACATGGCTGGGGACCGACCCCGGTGTTAACAATACAATCTGAGTAAAAACCTTAGAAGATGATCCTAGGGTGAAAATGGGTTAAGTAGATTAACCGCATTGCATTCATGAAACATGCATTATTTATTGTTTCATCTAATATGTTGGATGTTATGGTGAAATGAGTTAAGTGGATTAACTGCATTTCATTTATGGAATATGCATTGTTATTTATTCCATGAATATTGTATATTGGATTTTATGGTGAGTTCTCCCCACTGGGCTGTTGCTCACGTCCCTTACAATGCAGGATCTGAACCAGAGGAGGGATTGGAGGGACCAGTGGTGCCTCGTTGAAAGTAGGAACTTAGAAGTTCCTAAGGTTTTCCGCTCATGGAAACCATTTGTTTGCTTAAATATGTTTGAGTATTTGTAATAAATATGCCTCATATGGCATAAGAAACTTATGTCTGTAAGTTTTAATGTCGATGTTTTAATGTCGTATACATTATATCCACTATGTTTTCGTGCGTAACGCTGATAAGACAAGTGAAAATATTCGTTGTGTGATATGGGTTGTATATGGGGACATATGGTACATGTTTGAGTCCATGTGTGAAAAGCACGTGTGACATTTTCTAGGATCGGGTTTTGGTAATTTTAAAGATATAGCCCAGTTATGACGTTGGGTGATTAGAGTTTATTGTTTTCAAAAAAAAAAAAAAATTTAGTCGCGTTCCGGGCCCACATCTGGGTTCGGGGCGTGACAAGGTGGTATCAGAGCATGGTTCAAGCTCTCGGACTGTGTATGGGAATTAGTAGAATGATTGTTTGAGTTTAGGTTCATCCCCTTAGTTTTTAAAGTTAGGGTAGATGGAACCTTGAGTTGGAATGAGATCAAATCCCCTTTATTTTGATAAGTGGTGTGATTTTAGTATCAAAGTTGATACTTTAAACCCAATATTTGGATGTGAGGATATCTTGTGGATTGGAATCAAAAGATGTTGGGAGTACTGAGAGGCTCTGACATCGATTAGGCTTGGGAAATAACCTAGAAAGAGGATAAAAGGGAATGTTGTAAAAATGTAAGAACATGTGAAAATGTAAAGATGTAAGGAAAAATGTGAGAGTGATCGTAGACTGTAAGAAAGTATTAGTATGGGAAACTGGAAGGAGTAGGAGTATGTATGTGTGAATATCTGTATGCTTGGATGTATAAAGGACTATGTATCTCCTTTGAATGTAATATATATAAGTATGTTTAGTTACTGTGTGTTGTGATGAAATTTTTACTTTAAACTCTGTTATTGATACCTATGATCCTCAGGATGTCAGAATCACGGGGAGATTCTGAAAACCAGGGGGAGAATGCAGTACCACCCCCAGGGAATCAACCTGAACTCTTAGACGCAGTCCGTGTCACTGTGGAGGCTTTCCAAAGGGTTGTAGATGATCTCCACCGACCACGGGAGAGAACTCCCGAGGGAAGAGCTACTTCAGCTCTGAAAAATTTCAAACAATTGAACCCGCCGACTTTCTCGGGAAATGCGGAACCAACTGAAGCTGAAAACTGGATTAACCAGATGAGTCGAATCTTCGATACCCTAGCCACAGCTGAGGACCTAAAGGTGACTCTCGCCACCTATCAATTGGAGGGAGACGCTTATAAATGGTGGGAAGTCAGATATAATGCGAGAAACCGTGAACCCATGACTTGGGAGGAGTTCTCTACAGCTTTCCTTTCTCGCTATTATCCAAAGGTGGCAAGGGATGCTAAGAGGAGACAATTCCTCGATCTCAAACAGGGCTCCGATACGGTAGCCCAGTACACCGCAAAATTTCTAAATCTTTGTCAATATGCTCCCCGCATCTTTGACAATGAGGAGGAGAAAATCCAGCATTATGTTGAGGGACTTCGTCCTTTCCTTCAGCGGCAAGTGGCAGGAATTCAATTTGCCACTTTAGAAGAGGTGATTAGTCGAGCTTCTATGGTGGAAGCAGTTGACACCACTAACAGAAATGTGGATCGGTCTCGGCAAGGAGATGCACCGAAACCTCCTCTGCCTAACAAAAAGAGGAAATTTAGTAAAAGTTCATTCACTAGGAAGGGACAAACATTTGTTGGACAGACCAGTTACACTGGGCCTAGGCAAGTGGTATGCTACACGTGTAATCAGCCGGGTCACACGGTAAAGCAATGTCCACAGAACAACGTTCCAGCAGCTAACAGCCGAGTATGCTTCAGATGCAAACAAATGGGACATTTCATTAAAGATTGTCCTTATCCTGACACCGGAAGCAACATGGCAGGACCTTCTCAGAATGTTAAACCGATGCAATCTCAAATGCAGTCTACTCCACCACCCTCTAGAGGTTCAGTGGCATCTGGAAATGCGCCACGAAGGACTGGGGAAGCTAGAAATCAAGGACGGTCTCAGACGACTCGAGGAAGAGTCTACACCATGGGAACTCAGGAGGAGGAGCCGACAGAGAACGCTGTAATGGAAGGTACCATACCTCTCTTTAGTTTCATGGCACAAGTATTAGTAGATACTGGCGCTTCACATTCATTCATCTCTAAATCATGTCGGGATAAATTGAATTTATCATCAGTAGTTGCCACCAAACCTTTGATGGTAGTGTCACCATTAGGAAAGAAAGTACGGGTTGATCAGATATGCGAATCCTGTGTTCTTAGAATGAATGATCTAGATATAGTATATGATTTCTTTTTAATAGAAATGACAGATTTTGACATCATTCTAGGAATGGATTGGTTAACTGCACACCAGGTTTTGATAGATTGCCTACAAAGAAAGATTTATGGGATATCACCGACCAGAATCCGATTTGTAGAGAAATTAGTACCATATGAGAACATCAGAGTTCAGTTCTCTGGTTTGAAGGCATATCCTGGTAGAATTGTAGCTAGCATGGGATGGGAGGATGTAGAAAGTATAGAAGCCAGTTTGCCTCGAGTGGTTTGTGAGTTTCCAGATGTATTTCCAGATAAACTCAGTGGTTTACCTCCACGCCGAGAGATAGACTTTGTTATTGACCTGCAACCTGGAACATCTCCTATATCTATGGCACCATATAGGATGGCACCGGCCGAACAAAAAGAGTTAGCCAAGCAAATAGATGAACTGCTCCAACTTGGTTTTATTCGTTTGAGTACTTCACCTTGGGGTGCACCAGCTCTCTTTGTGAAAAAGAAAGATGGGTCACTGAGAATGTGTATAGACTACCGGCCATTGAACCAAGTAACTATAAAAAACAAGTACCCATTGCCTAGAATAGATGATCTATTTGACTTGTTGAGAGGAGCAAGGTGTTTCTCAAAAATTGACTTGAGATCTGGGTATCACCAACTTCGAGTCAGGGAGGAAGATATTCCCAAAACTGCTTTTCGTACTCAATATGGCTTATATGAGTTTCTGGTCATGCCTTTTGGAGTAACAAATGCACCAGCAACTTTCATGGATTTGATGAATCGGATTTTCCGACCATATTTAAGAGAATTCGTAATTGTCTTCATCGATGATATTTTAATATATTCGTCGACTGAAGAGGAACATGAACAACATCTACGTGTCATTTTACAGACTTTACAGGATCACCAATTGTATGCTAAACTCAGTAAATGTGAATTTTGGCTGACACAAGTCCAATTTCTCGGACATGTGGTGTCGGCAGATGGAATTTCGGTGGATCCGACAAAAGTGAAAACAGTTATGAATTGGGAAAGGCCTAAAAATGTCACAGAAATTCGAAGTTTTATGGGTTTAGCGGGCTATTACCGAAAATTTATCCCAAATTTCTCTCAAATTGCAGTACCAATGACTCGTTTGACACGAAAAGATGTCAAATTTGAGTGGACAGAAGACTGTGAGAAAGCATTTCAGGACCTAAAGGATAAACTCACCACCTCTCCTGTGTTAATCATACCTGAACAAGGACGTGGTTATGAGGTCTATTGTGATGCTTCCAAACTGGGATTAGGGTGTGTTTTAATGCAAAAAGGAAAAGTAGTTGCTTATGGGTCCAGGCAGTTGAAAGGACACGAGCAAAACTACCCCACTCATGACTTAGAACTAGCAGCAGTGGTGTTTGCCCTGAAACTTTGGAGACATTACTTATATGGTGAACGATTCAATGTCTTTTCTGATCACCATAGTCTCAAGTATTTATTCACTCAGAAAGATTTAAATATGAGGCAACGGAGATGGATGGAGTATTTAGGAGATTATGACTTTGAACTCTCCTACCATCCTGGAAAAGCTAATGTGGTAGCAGATGCTCTAAGTAGGAAGTCTCGTGGTGATGTTGCAAAGGTAGCGTCATTACAATGGAAATTATTAGAAATTCTATCTGACTATGATTTAGAATTGGTTGAAAGTAGTGAATCGGCATGGATTCAAAATCTAGTGCTGCAACCCGAAATAGTCGGAATAGTACTGGAACGACAGCAAAGCGATGTTGAGGCACAAGAAGTGATAGCTCAACTATCGAGTGGAGCAGGGTTAGAAGATTGGAAGGTTAGAACCGACGGAGGTTTAACTTTCAAAGGACGATTGTTCGTCCCAGAGTCAGGAGGATGCAGAAAGGAAGTGCTTAGACATTTCCACCACTCTAAGTTTGCCGTTCATCCTGGTAGTACCAAGATGTATCGCGATTTACGCCGACAATTCTGGTGGAAAGGAATGAAGAGGGAAGTGGCCGACTTTGTTTCTAAATGTTTAACCTGCCAACAAGTCAAAGCTGAACATCAACGACCTAGTGGAAAAATGCAACCTCTTCCAGTCGCCAAATGGAAGTGGGAACATATCACCATGGATTTTGTAATAGGATTTCCAAAATCAGTAAGAAAGAATGACTCCATATGGGTAATTGTGGACCGACTGACTAAGTCAGCCCATTTTCTACCTATCCAGAAGAAAGACACTTTGACCACTCTGAGTAAGTTGTATATCAAGGAGATAGTCCGACTACATGGAGTGCCAGTCTCCATCGTGTCAGATAGAGATACCCGATTTGTCTCTCGTTTTTGGCAGGGATTACAGACGCAGTTAGGCACCAGGTTATGTTTTAGTACAGCATTTCATCCTCAGACGGATGGTCAGTCTGAGAGGACTATCCAAACGTTAGAGGACATGTTGAGAGCATGTGTCATGGACATGCAAGGAAGTTGGGAAGATCATCTAGCTTTAATTGAATTTGTATACAACAACAGCTATCAGTCAAGTATACAAATGGCACCGTACGAGGCTTTATACGGTAGACCCTGTAGATCACCTCTGTGTTGGACAGAAGTAGGAGACAAAGCTTTGTTAGGACCAGATATGGTACGTGAAACGACAGAACAAGTGGAAGTCATAAAGCAACGTCTCAAAACCGCTCAGAGCCGACAAAAAAGTTACGCTGATAAAAGACGGAGACCATTAGAATTTGAAGTCGGAGACTTTGTGTTCCTACGTGTAGCTCCACGTCATGGAATACAGAGATTTGGACGTAGAGGAAAGTTGTCACCACGATACGTTGGACCTTTCGAAGTTTTGAAGAGAATCGGAGAAGTTGCTTACCAGATAGCACTACCTCCAAGCCTAGAAAAGGTACACAATACATTTCATGTGTCTATGCTCAGGAAATACGAACCAGATCCATCTCACGTGTTGAACGTAGAAGACATTGAAATCGCTGAAGATCTAACTTTTGAAGAAATACCCATTGAGATCCAAGATACCAGGACTCAGGTGCTTCGACGAAAAACTATACCACTAGTGCAGGTGTTATGGCAACACCAAGGAACTCAGCACGTCACTTGGGAACCAGAATCGACTATGAGGAAAGTATACCCGAGTCTCTTCGCTAATAAAAGGTACGATTTTCTTTTTCTATTTAAATTTCGAGACGAAATTTCTTTAAGGGGGGTGGGATGTAATACCCCAGCCCAATTTAGGAGTTAATTATGATTAATTAGGATTAATTAAATAATTTTTATCCGTTAATTATGAAATATTTTCCTCTAATCGTAAAGTGTATCAAATAAGTTTTTCAACGGATCTAAGTTTGACTTGATCCGAATCCGGTAACTCTTCTAATTAAGTTTCAAAGATATATAGGTGAGTTACGAATATAATAATAATATTATTTTAGGCTTAAACCTTAGCTGCTGTATAAATTCAGTCATTTGATTAAGTTTGAACTTTAAATTTTAGATTATACATTATTTTTAAATTCCGGACCTAATAACATGCCAATCTCGCTATAATTTCGCTAATTTATTTTACCCCTAAGTTTTAAAGTGGTAAAACCCCATTTGACAGGGTAGAGGAAGTCCTAAAAATATACAGAGAGAGTCAGTACTCAATCTGTATTATAACTAAGTTGTTTATTTCTTTACACTCTAAAATAGTTAGTTTTTTTATATTTATTTTAAGCCATGAAATATGGGCCGTTGAATATTCTTTCACTTAGAAAATGTGGTTTTTGACTTCAAAACCCTTTGAAACTTTAGAATGTTTTTATCAGACAAATTTACTCTATCAAACTATAAGGTTGGATACTTTCAAAAAGGATCTTGAAGATTAGGAGATTTTCTTAAAACGGTGATTTTTAGCGAAAACACTGGGTTTTTGAGATAGATTTCACTCCAATTTTTAATACCATGCTCAGTTTTTAATACCTGACCTACTGAACTAATTGTATCAATTTAGTGAGACCCTGAAATACCCCGATAAAAGAAAGGACATAGATGTAAATAGTAAAAAGAATAAACTAATATTATATTATAAAATAATATCAGAAACATGTGAAAGATGAGTTTAAAGCTACGGATGTAGCTTATAGCTGTGTTGGAAGATTATAACACCGCCAATTGCCTATGCGGTTGGTGGTAGTTGGAATAGTAATTATAAAATATATTGCAGAGTTATTAAAAAACTTATAAACCTACGAATAGCTTAGGCAACCTGTATGATTAAAAAAATGCATACGGTTGCCTATAAATAGGTGTAATCGGCGAGGAAACCAGAAAGTAAAGAAAAAAAAAAAAAAACTCTTCTGCCGTTTTGCTCCCTCTCCCTCTTTCAAAAACAGCAAGCCCTCTCTCTCCTATTTTCTTTTCTTTCTTCTTCTTTCTCCTGCTTTGGCCATACCAGCAGCAGCCGAACGTTCGGGTTTCCCGTATTCTTTTAAAGGTTTTCAAATTTAGTCAATCTTATACAGAATTTTGCACCCAAGGTATCGAAATAATTCTATTTTTATTTTTATTAACTCCATAGCAAATTAAGAGTAAAATAGCTTAGTATTGGGGTTCAAAAAATGAGATTTTTTTAAATGGAGGAAAAATAGATTTCCTCTTAAAATTTAAATTTTACCCTCAAGATTTGTATTATTTCACATTCAAAATATAATTTTTGACCCTAAGTAAAATCGGGGAAAAGATTAACCCCAGCTGACTATTGTGTGTTTATTTTTCCGCCTTGTGTGTTTAAATTCCTGTACTGTACCCTCTGGGCCATATTCTCAATACGTCCTTCTTCTAGAAGACAATACGAGGATAGGGCACTGAGTACTTTTATTTACTTTACTGTCTCTGTACCCTCTGGGCCTCTCACAATACGTCTCCATGGTCCTTTCTCCAGAAGACAAGAGAAGGCACTGAGTACTTTTATTTACTTTACTGTCTCTGTACCCTCTGGGCCTCTCACAATACGTCTCCATGGTCCTTTCTCCAGAAGACAAGAGAAGGCACTGAGTACTTTATATTTTTCATTTTATTGTAATGTTTTGGATGGCTGACAACTAACTTTCTGACATAATTTAAAGGAATAGAAAGAGCCTAAGGTGACTCATTACACATATCATGTTTTCTGGAAAAAAATAGCACGGGGTTTGGGAAATTATCATGCGTATATACTGACAAATAGAAAATTTATACATTTTACTCTATCTTACAGATTTTCTGTGAAAAACTCAACCGGAGAAGGTGAGGAGACTCGAACCAACACTTGTATTGTGTTATATGTTAAACCCACTAACACCAGACTGAAATGGGACCCATGGTCAATTAAAGATGGAAAAGGCTATATAGGTCCAGAATACGAGACCTGACACTGCCTACATGTAAGGGATGTAAATGTTCTAACTGTTTAGAACGTAGGCGTTAAAATGGTGTCGGGGAGTCGAGGACTTGTAGTCTCTAACGCAGTATGGACCCATGGAGTGTCTGGGAAATTGTCGGGTAAAAACTGGGTGAAGGCATTCGTGTTATTAAATCCAGTTTTATATGTTGTGTGATATTGATTATTTTATTGATCTCTTGTATTGGTATTGGATACACCAAATGGTAAGGCTGAAATATGGTGGTTCTCTCAGAATAAGTCCCTGTGTAAGGAGGGCACTGGAAATCATGCATTATCATGCATTTGACATTTGCATGTGATAATTATGTTCATAAGTTAAATCTGTGGAAGATAATAACTTTGTAAAGTTTGATATTTGCCGTTGGGCTATAATTGCTGAGATTAGCCGAACACCGTTTGCGAACCGCTGGGTTGGACGTGTTAGTAGGCTGTGGTCGACCGCCATCAACCGTTGGTGTTGGATGGGCTAGTAGACCGGGTCGTGGAGACCGTATGCACTTGCAAGTTGCTATATTATTTCCGTGGAGGAATTAATATTAGTTCTGGTTGGAACTTTAAATGGGGGCTGACCCCGGTGTTGTAACATGGCTGGGGACCGACCCCGGTGTTAACAATACAATCTGAGTAAAAACCTTAGAAGATGATCCTAGGGTGAAAATGGGTTAAGTAGATTAACCGCATTGCATTCATGAAACATGCATTATTTATTGTTTCATCTAATATGTTGGATGTTATGGTGAAATGAGTTAAGTGGATTAACTGCATTTCATTTATGGAATATGCATTGTTATTTATTCCATGAATATTGTATATTGGATTTTATGGTGAGTTCTCCCCACTGGGCTGTTGCTCACGTCCCTTACAATGCAGGATCTGAACCAGAGGAGGGATTGGAGGGACCAGTGGTGCCTCGTTGAAAGTAGGAACTTAGAAGTTCCTAAGGTTTTCCGCTCATGGAAACCATTTGTTTGCTTAAATATGTTTGAGTATTTGTAATAAATATGCCTCATATGGCATAAGAAACTTATGTCTGTAAGTTTTAATGTCGATGTTTTAATGTCGTATACATTATATCCACTATGTTTTCGTGCGTAACGCTGATAAGACAAGTGAAAATATTCGTTGTGTGATATGGGTTGTATATGGGGACATATGGTACATGTTTGAGTCCATGTGTGAAAAGCACGTGTGACATTTTCTAGGATCGGGTTTTGGTAATTTTAAAGGTATAGCCCGGTTATGACGTTGGGTGATTAGAGTTTATTGTTTTCAAAAAAAAAAAAAAAAAATTTAGTCGCGTTCCGGGCCCACATCTGGGTTCGGGGCGTGACATATATGGAGTTAGATGATTGCAAATTTAATTAAATTAGGTAGCTGTTTTTATGGATGTTAGGTCATGGTCAATGAAACCCTAATGGATCTAAATTAGGGATGAAGTTTGGACTTAGAAGATACATAAACAAATGGATGATTGAACCATGAGAGAGGAGTGGCAAAATGGTAAATAAGTGCCACATTGAAGAACCATGGGTTCGGCCATGGTACATGGCCGAACCCTATGGGGATTAGACATGGAATCGGATATTACGAATGATTAAATGAAACGGATAGATGCTGTGTTTTAGGCTCGTAAATCGGAATTTTTTTAAAATTGGCCAAAATCGAATTTATGTATGAGTCTAAAATCAATGGACAATGGGCTAAGTTAGGGACTTAATCATGGATGACGTATGGACTAATTCGGTAAATGTAATAAGGCATCGGACGTCACAAACGTTACGCGATCGGAGACCGGATTATCGAACGGGAAGCGTAACGGAACGCGACACGGTATTCGGTAGGATTCCTACCTTTTTGTAAGCGATGGATATGTAATGGTGTTTTAAATTATTTTGATTTGGCCTATGATAGATCTATGATTATGATTTATCTTATGATGAGTTATAAGTTTATGAAACATATGGTTTATATTTTAATATTATGCATTATATGGCTATGTATGATTTGTCAAGTATATAGGTTACATATATATTACATAACATAATGCACTACATCTCATGCATGGCATGGGCAGGAAAATAATGAAACCGGAGTCCATGCTCCGTCGGGGCAACCGAGAATCAGACATGGGGATAGCCTGAGGGCTATAACCGGAGTCCATGCTCCGTCGGGGCGACCGAGAATCAAACATGGGGATAGTTCTATAACCGGAGTCCATGCTCCGTCGGGGTGACCGAGAAGCAAACATGAGGATAGTACATTGTATGATCATACGGATGATGGGTGGGACACATGACATTGGCACCCCATGGCATAGCACTCATTACATGCTTATTTTGTTATATTTTATTGTATCGGTATGCATGTTATCACTAATCCATATGCTAGCCCTACTCGGAGTCCTACTGGGCGCGTTGACTAACGCCCTACTTCTACCCTAGCTGATGACGCAGGGGATGGCGGAAGCGGTGGACATGACAGGAGCCAAGCTTAGGAGCTTGGGCAGCGCAGTCTTAGTTTATTTACGTTTACATTTTGGAGATGTAATTTTAAAGTAACTTAGCTTGTCGGGTTGTATAATTTTACATTTCTTGCGATGGTTTGGACGTTACTTATGGACCATTATATTTTGTGATGTAAATATGAACATAGGGGTATTTTGGTAATTCAATGTTGTATCTTCCCTTCTATCTAAAAAAATTGGTAGAATAGACTCTATTATCATGTTCCGCAATAATCATAATCCACGAGCTTACTTCCTACGCGTGAACCGTTCTCGTGGACTTAGCGCCACGCACGCGTGGGGTTGGCCAGTTAAGGGTCGGGCTTTAGAAGCTCGGACTTAACTCGCGTCGTGGCGTCCGCGCCCTCTCTCACTCTTCTATTTCAAAAAAAAAATAGACTCTGATTTTCGGAAAACGGGTGAAAAAAGGGCGGGGCGTTAGAAAATTTCTATTTTTAGCAACTATTTAAAGTTAAAAGTTTCTATTTAGAAACTCTAATTTTAGAAGGTTACCCAAATTTGAAGTTTCTGAAAATAATAAAAATCTAGAGATGATCTAAACTTGGAATTATTGCTAGATTTAGAAAGTTGTTATTTTGGAAACTTCTAAAATTAGCTAGTTTATGTTTTCAGAATTTCTAATCTTAGACTTTTAATTTAATTTAGTCACATTCTATTTTTAGAAAATGGATCTAAATTTAATTTTAATTTTGGAACTTCTGTCTATGGAAAATCTGAAAATTGTATTTAAGAAATTCCTATTTTTAGAAAGTATCTAATTTTGTACAGTTTCTAAACTTAGAAAATTTATAATTTAAGACCCTTATCTACATTTGGAAGGTTCCAATTACAGTGTCTAATTAAAAAAATCATGAAACAACTTTGGACTTTAATGGATTATTCTTAGACTTGAAGTTCTATTTTTTTATTAATTTGGTGGATATTAGTTTAGAAATTTTTATGGTCTTAATTTAATTTAGAGGTCCTAATAAGGTTCAAATTAGTTAATTTCCTCCACTAGTTATAACATTAAAAAAATTGCATTTAGATTAGGTTTCATGCATTTTTTTTTATGAGATTCAAAATCTTTACCAAAATTTGTGGTGTTTTATTTTGCAGAGGGTTTTAATCGCGTGCGCTAAAATTTTCGGAAGTAAGCACTATACGCCAATGTAAGTGCCTAAAGCTCTTTACTTTAAATTTTCAATTTTCATACATTCATATAGATTGTATTAGGTTGTCTTGCATTTATTTTGCAAAAAAAAAAATTGCATATTTTATTTGCTTATGCATAATAGATTGTTAGCTTCATGCATTAGCTTAGTTGTTTGATTATTGTTTGCATATTTGCTTTAAGTATTGAATTGTTAGATTAGGTTGCATAAAAAGAAAAAAAAAAACTTGTGTGATTATTTGATAACTAGATTAGGATTTAATTGTTCGTATTTGTGAGTTTGTTTGTCAGTTTGTTTAGGTTAGGCGTTTGAATTTTGTGTGAATCTCTGAGTCTATGTTAAATTTATCTGTGTGCCCGTTGTTAGTTTGTTAGTTTAGTTTAAGTTTTTGTTTTTGTTAATTCAGCCATTGTGTTAGTCTAAAAAATCTAGAATCGTTGTTTTGTGTTTTTGTGTCTATTTGTTTATGCAAGTTTGAAATAACAAAGTTATCTTAGGTATTTCTCATCTCAAGTTATTCTTTTTTTATATTTTTTTTCTAATTTGCAGGTGCACATGTAAATTAGGGAACATTGAGGACAATGTCCAATTTAAGTTTAGGGTATTGGGGGGTTACAATGTGTCAGTTTTGTGTGCTTTTTAGTCCCTTTTTTGTGTTTTGTTTTTAAGTCCATTTTTTTTTAAACAAAAATTAGTCTTGTGTCAATGTTTAAAAAAAATTGAAAATTGGAAATTTTGAAAAAAAATGATTTTAGAATTAATATGTCAATAAAAGAAATGTATATCATGGTTTTCCAATTGAATTTTATGAAATTTATGCTTGGAAATTTTTTTACACACCCATATTAATTTTAGCCTTAAAAGAAAAATATTCATTAGTTAAGTAATCACTAGAAGAATACCAATGGAAACTTATGACACAATGAGCTTTAGAGCCATTCGATTTTTTCAAGAGTTGTAAGTAAATTCTTATTTTCTTTGACGTGCGCATGATTATTATTTTTTTTAAGATCTCTTTATTCTTTGTTTTGGTCAAATTACTGAGAATGACATCAAAATTGAATTATTACACTAGAAATTTTTCTAAATTAATTTGAAGCAAAAAAAATAGTCATATGAAGTTTATGAAGTGATATAGGCCATTATTTTGGATTGTTTGAGCCTTTGAAGCCTACCTATATTGGTCATCCTATCATGTTTGTTTCCATTTTTTAGCCTTTAATGTGAAATTAGCTTTTTTTTTTTATGTTAGCCATGTTATCCATACCCAATTCCGGTTGTGGAGTTTGAGCGTTCTTTGAAAATTCTGTCACTTATTTTAAGGATCTAGAAAATAATAGAGATGAATTTTTTGGATCGTACTCTGAAAAAAATATGGCACTTGAAGAAAAAAAATTGAATGATGCAAAAAAGAAAAAAGAAAAAAAAAAGGAAGAAGAAAAGCATCAATAAAAGAGGGAAAAAAAGGAACATCCACACATCAAAAGAATGATGTGGAAAAAATGCTTTGAAAATTCTAAGTATTAAAAGAAAATAGAAGAAAGAATATCCCATCTATAAAATATTGAAGACCTCCAACTTTTTCTAGTCAAAGTATTAAATTTAAAGCATATTTTATCCTTCTTTGATGTGACTCGGTCTCAAGCCATGCTTCTTCCTATTATGAAGTCTTATTTGATCTTGAGTCTGACACGATATTTTAAGTGGCAAATAGATGAGGAAAAGTAATGGTGTATTATTTCAAAAGTTCTCAGGAAAATGAAATCTACTCATGAGATCTATATTTTTATTTGTTAGAATCTGTTCTTTGTTAATATATATGTGAGATATTTGTATTTGAAAAATAATTTCGTTTACGTACACTTTTGAGATAAAAATAACCAAATCTCTAAATGAAAGTCTTTCTAAGAGATATCTTGTGAGATTTGGAGTCAAAAAACATTTTCAGTTAGTGGTTGCCAAACTTGTACGTATTTTGAAAAAGAAAGTTATTTTAATATTTGGCTATCACACACTACACTCCAGGTATAAGTTTTGTAAAATAAATCTGGAGTTTTATGATGTTTAAATTTTTGTTTAGATATTTTTGTTGAAATCCGAAATTTGATGTTTGTGGGTATCATAACTGAAAGTCCTCACAAGACTATAACTCGTCCACTAGTAGTAAGCTAGGGGTTTAAAGGCTTGATGCATACACTAAATTCAATCTAGAGTGCTAGTGAAAGTGGTTTACTTTAGGATTTTTATTTTTATTTTATTTAGTTTTTATTTTGCTCGCGGACTAGTAAAATCTAAGTGTGGGGGTACTTGATGAACAAAGAAAAATGACTATTTTACGTTGTATTTGCACTAGTTAGCTATTCTTTTGTGTGTATTATGATATGTTTAATAGGATTTTGGAAGTTTTGCAAGATTTATAGGGAAATAAAAGATATGAGAATTCAAATGGTGATTTATGTAATTTTTTTTTTTTTTTGAGACCTAGGGAAACCTCGAGCCCACCTTGGCACCCTGGGGGAGACACCCCACACCCACATAGAGTGCCTCCGGTTAACGCCACCAGAGATTGAATTTGTTACCTCTCACTGAAAGTAATGGGAGGCAACCAGTTGGGATACCCAGTGTTGGGTGGTGATTTTTGTAATTTATAGGCATAAGTTGATATTTTTTAAAAGTTAAATTTTTTAATAATTATTTTACCACAATTTTAGAGGTTTTATTTGTAAATTAATTAATTTGAATCCATTTATGAGAGTTTTGATTAATTTAGTACATTTTTGAATTGAATGTAAGTGGTAAAATTATTTATTAGATTTCCATATTTTAAAAAAACTCAATTATTAAGTCCATTAAGAAAAGATCATGAAGAAATTTACCTGTGGGAAGTCTATTTTCATCATCTCAAGATAGATATGAGGAAATTCGAAATTTACAAGTCATTAAGAGAATATTTTCGAATTTGCCAAGTGGATTAAGGAAAAAGAAACAAAATAAGAAGTGGAGAAAAAGAAGGAATGTTTGATATAGTCTCAGTATTTTGACCATAACTTTTCCCTTCGATGTCCGATTGCATTGATTCTTTTTGTGTTGGAAAGAAGACTTCAAGGAATACAGCTTAATAATTAAGACATTTCGTGATTCGAACATTAACTAGGTCAAAATTGAGCTTCAAGGTGGTATATGTGCAAAAAATTGGATTTTGCACCCAATTTCCATGGTGTATTTACACCACGGCTAACTCAACCCTTTTGTGTTCACAGCTTACACGAATTTTAGTGGTTTTTTTTACCACATTACCTCCTTTAAGCGATTCCATATTTAGCATAAACTATATCATCCCTCTAAGTGTCTCTTGCTTTATTTAAATCTTTAAATCCAAGTCATTCACTCCACCTCCTTTCATCTATAAATAATATCCCTCTCCCTTTGAGAAAATTGAATTGGGTAAAGAATTTCAAGGCTTGTGCTGTGGAGAGGAAAAAAAGAAGAAATGAAGAAATGAAAATTTGGAATTTTCAACAATCATAGTGGGTTTCAGGTTGGTGGTTTTGAATTTCTTATGGATTCTTTTATTCTTTTTATTCCAAAAATTCCAATTGTGTTGTCATTTTTATTACATGTTTTAATTAATAAGAGAATGTGAGAATTAAAATTATTTTTTTCCAATTGTTCTTTCATGTGTAATGAAAATTTCAATTTTATTTCCATTTTTTTCATGATATTATGTTATTTACTTTTCTAAGAAATTCAAGTAAAGTGAGATAATTTTTGATTGGTAGAACTTGATTTTTCCAGTTTAAGGTTCTTTTTAAAATCGAGATTATTTTAGATTCGGAATTAAAAATAGAAAATTTACCTAAGCCTAAGGTAAGAATTGAATTTTCTTAGTTAAATGGATTTCATAGATTTCATATTTAGAATTTTAATGAATGAGAGATT
This sequence comes from Chimonanthus salicifolius, assembly GCA_013350335.1. Classification (NCBI taxonomy): domain Eukaryota; kingdom Viridiplantae; phylum Streptophyta; class Magnoliopsida; order Laurales; family Calycanthaceae; genus Chimonanthus; species Chimonanthus salicifolius. The sequence continues at coordinate 28,251,706 of CM023537.1, forward strand.
TGAATGCGTGTTAAATATTTATGTGAGCTCCATGTTCTAGGCCATTAATTTATTGTTAAAATATGGGTAATAATGCCTCCTTGAGTCTCTGATCGAATTCCACTATAAGTATGTACATATGTTATTTTCAATTTTTATTTTTGTTTATAAAATCCAAATTCTTAAGAATTATGGAAGTAGGTTGGAAATAATTTAATTACATCTTAATTTTGTGTTATAAGTTAGATTAAGATTAATTACAATTTTTAAATTAATTCCACCATCTTAATTAAATTTAGATTAATTTTGTATTTTCCATGAAAATTGGATCTCCTTAATGTTTAACTTCTAATTTTAGATGTGATTCATATTTTTAGACTTGGTTTCTATTTTTAGAATATCTCTAAATTAATACAAAATTTCCTAGATTAGGTAATTAATTCCATGTTTAAGATTTATTTCATGATTTTCTAAATTTCTTAAAATATATAATTCAATGGTATGTTTTTCATGGATATATTTTCATAAGTTCCAATGGGTTGGTCCTCGCACTCTAACTTTTATACTATAAATGGTTCATGTGCTTGCGATTATAAATTTAAAACACAACAGAAAATATATACAAAAATATCACAAAATATATACTAATCATAAACTTTGGAATAAAATCATTTAAAACATGCATTGGTGGAATTAATTAAGAAATCCAAAAATAATCTAGATTTAACTTAGAATTAATCAAGACATCTAATTTTAACTCCAACTAATTCCATTGTTTTACAAAAGAAATGAATTTAACAAATAAAATAAAAGAATGAAAAATTAAATATTCACATAATTTACAATGGAATTGAGACAAGTATTTATGGAGGCATTTTATCCCATTTAAAGATAAAATATGGCCTAGACTATGAAATCTTGTAGAATTATCAAGTATATATTCAAATTTGGCTTTTATTAAAACTCCTAATTAAAAACATTATGGTGTCCATTAAATAAGAAATTCTTAATTCAAGCATAAGGCTTAGGCAGAATTTACACTTGTATTCCTGGATCTAAATTAATCTACTCTTAAAAACAATCTTAGATTATAAAATAAAACAAGTCCTACCAATCCTAACAAGGTTCTACTTTCCTGAAAAATTCTCAAAATAATTTCTAACATAGCATTTATACGAGAAATTAAAATAAACGAATCAAACTATCATTACATAATATTTAATAATTGGAAAACCATATATTGTAGTCTTACATTTGTACTCGTAAGCGCACGAACCATTTAATAATATAACATATGAGTGCGAGGTCGAACCCAAGGAAATTACGGAAAGTATATCCAAAATATTACAAAATGTATACCAATCATAACCTTTGGAATAAAATCATTTAAAGCATGCATTGGTGGAATTAATTAAGAAATCCAAAAATAACCTAGATTTAACTTTAGAATTAATTAAGACATCTAATTTTAACTCCAACCTAGTTCCATCGTTTAGAAACGAGTTTATAAACAAAAGAATAAAGAACAAATTAAATCAAAATATTTACATATTTATAGTGGAATTGGTTTAGAAAATCAAGGCGGCGTTGTTTTCCATATTTTACAACATAACAAAGGACTAGAATAAGAAGCTCACGTAAATTAACAATTATACGTTCGTATATTTCATTCATAATTATTCTGAAAATCAAATCCATGAAATTCATTAAAATAAACATTTCAAACTAAACCTTAGACTTAAACAAAATCTATACTTTTTCTCCAATTCTAAAATATTTCATTACACTTTTAACATAAGAGCCTTAGAAAGAGAGAAAAAAGTCCATCCAAGCTAAATTTTCAACACATTCAATTCGAAACATTTAAAATTAAATCCAGACATAGACTTGATTAAATGAGTAGTTTTACACACCGAAATAGTTTTGATGTTACTATTCACTATTTAAAAAAATAATAAACGAGATATAATAATTGACTATTTTGCCCTTTCAACTTCAACGAGTCAAATTTTTGAGTTAACTAGCTCGGGTCAGGCTAAACTTGAGCTGCTTAGAAAGCTCACACAGTAATTCACAAACTAACCTTTCACAAAGCAAAATTTACGGTGCTAATTACACAGTTTAGGCTAATCAAGTGCCAGGGTATTACATAAATAGCTTGCTTTTAAACATGTTTAAAGTCACACCCAATACAAGATTCAATTAATTTTTTTATCAAAATCATTTAAAAAATAAAAAATAATCATCAATCAATACTATGCCGTATTGATCGATAATGTGGCATATATGACCCTTATTTGGCCGTAATGATACGTGTTGTCAAGAAAAAAAGACCCGTTGTAGTAAAAGGCCCAACCGAAACCAAACTATTTAATGGATAATTGAACCTGATCCAAATCTATTTTGATAGATTCAACTTGAATTCAATTGTAAATGGATAAACGTAACTAACCTAACTATTGTGATGTCTGTATGAAACATATCAAATTATATGAGCTTTACATTTATTTAAAGAGTAATCTTGATTTCTCAAAAGTCTCTTTTGTTAAATAAATGAATAAATCTGATCCAAATTGAACATGGAATAGATCTTATTTAATAAAATTCAATCCAGATGAGTCAATCCAACCTGACCCGACGGGATGCGATTTCTACTCAGTTTCCCCTCTCGAGACTCGCCCCTTTTAGCCCTTCCCACAAAGCCCAAGATCGTAAGCCCTTCTCCTCTGTTTCTCTCGTACCTAAAAGAGGGTGCATTTTCTACAAAAATTCCATTTCCTTTCCTTTCTCTTTACCCGCAAATCATCGTCCTGCTCTTACTCTACCACAACCTAAAAGGGTATTTTCGTCATTCTACACAGAAAATCCATTTCTATTTCCGTTCGTCCCACTGAAAACCATAGAGAGAGAGAGAGAGTTCTTGTGCCGTCGGACGCACTCCTTGTATCTCTTTATCCTACACACATCCCTTTTTTTGCTATCTTTCCCCTTTTTATTTAAGTAAATATGGCGGATTTACAGCCACCCTCAGATGCACCGGCGAATGGAGTTGCTACAGAAAACCTTGGCCATTTCTTGGGTTCAAAGAGGCAGCGCAGGCCGAGCGTCCGGTTGGGCGAGATTGGCGAGCCGTCTGCTTCTGCTGCCATCTCCTGCGAAGCCTATGTTCGTAAGAACAAGCAATGGAAGATCCCAACTCATCTTCCGCCCAAGGATGCGGTGAGTACTGCGAAGCCAGCATCATCATCGAAGACGCGCCCACTTACCAATGTCGGCAATGGTGATTCACATGAAACCCACGACTCAGTCGATGAAAAAAACCCACATCGAGATCTGGACTCTCCACTGATTGGATTCCGGAAAGGGAAGGATCAGAAGCAGAAACGGGGATTGGCAACTGGGATTAAACGGGTGAGGTCGAATTGGGTTTCAAGAATTGAGGAAGGAGTGACAGATGGAGAGCACGAGAAATTGAGTGGTGGTGATGATGCTGGATGTGAAGATGAGGACTTTCAGGATTATGAACTGGAAGGATCAGAGAGCCCATCAAAAGATCAAAGTCCAATCCGATCAATGGAAAATACGGCTGTGGTTGATCTCCGGCATGGAAGTGAAAAGGAAGGGGTCTTTCCAAGGAGAGCAGCCAGGGCCAGGGTTTCAGATACTAGAGACCCCGATGCGATTGAATTGGACATTCCATCCGACATGGACGGTGGAGATTGGAGGTGTGGGACGAGTATGGAGCGGAATGGCGTGCGTGATAGGCGGTGCCGTTCGCTTGATGATGGCGTTCGGTTGTGGCTGAACGGATTGGGGCTGGGTCGATATGCACAGGTTTTTGAAATCCATGAGGTGGATGATGAAGTGCTGCCACTTCTGACATTCGATGATCTAAAGGATATGGGGATAAATGCTGTGGGATCACGTCGGAAGATGTTCTGTTCAATTCAGAAGCTGAGGAAGGGTTTTACGTGATGTTTTTATAATTATTAAAAATGTAGCTGCTGATCAAAGGATTGGCATTGGCGGAAATGGAAATATGCTTGTCTAAGATGGTCCGTGCTCTCTTATCTTTACTGCATTGCTTCTTTACTAACAAGTTTTGGAATCACATCGTTCTTTTTTTTTTTTTCTCTATTTTTCTTTCTGATGCTCTTTGTATATTTTGATGTGGTGAATTTCCTTCTTGAATATGTTGGATTAATAGTTGGTGGTTTATGTCTTGTATCTTTCTCCTTGATATTCTTTTGAACTAGTTGAGATTCCATTCCCCTATGACCTTTCAATGATCTTGGTGTTTCAATGGTTATGGACAAGAAATATGAAATTTCGGGTAATCAAAAGAAAAGCACAAATCTCATCCGATAGTTTTGTAACAATCATGAGAATCACAATGATGCAGAACAGGAGATAGGGTAACTCTAAATGCCTATTGTGGTGATGAAAATATTAAAAGGGATGAAAATAATGCACCCTAAATCTAAAATGGGCTGAAATTAAACTTCAATTAATATTTGCAATTAATTAATTTAAATTTATCACAAATAATCACGCAAAAAATATCCCCATAAAATTTAGTGTGACAAATACACAAAAACTTTAAATGAAAGGGTGGAATGGGCGCATATGTGACTTAAACGAAATGTCATGGGGTTTTAAATAAAAAAAAAAATGGGTAAAAAGGGGTCACGAAAGGGCTATAGGGAAGGATAATAAGGGGCAGAAGAAATAGAGGATGATGCGAAAAAGGGGACTCAACCTGGGAGCTCTCGCAGAAGCTAAAGAAGGGCATATGGGTTGTGGTAGGGTGGGAGGGCTCTTAAGAGGTCACAGTAAGCAAGGGAATGGGTTAAGGAGGGCACGACATCGGTAGCTGGGCAAAGGCTAGGAAAACCCAAAAGGGGGTGGCGGTGAATCTGTTTGACAGATCTGGGGCTAGATCTGGGGTTGTGGGATAGTAGAACAGGTGACGGACATGGCAGGGGTTGCTATGGGTGGCGGTGGTGGCTAGAGGACCCACAAAAGGGGGTGGCAGACATATGGGAGTTGGATATGGGGGTTTACGGCAGCAAAAAAATGATTTTTTTTGGGGTTCATGACAATGGAAGAAAACAAGAAATAAAGAAGGGAAGAAGAAGAGTGAGAGATAGAAAATACCTGTAGGGGATTGAAGATTTCACACCTTCCGGGCTTCTCACCAAATTTCTGCGGCTTCTCGCCTCTCCGATTTCTCACTAGAGTTTCATGGTTTCTCACCAATACCGTTCTTATGAGGCAAAGGTAAATCTCTTTATTTCATTCATCAATTAAAAAAATAGCTTACAAGAGGGGTTTATATAAGATTACAATACCCCCAAAATAAGGAAACTCAAAATTACATAAATACCCTCATCTAAAAATAGCTTAAACTAAAACTTAGGCAAACAAATGTGGATGTGGATGTGGAATATGGAGTGCTTTGCATCAATCTTCCCATCTGAAAAGAACTCGATCTCGAGCTCAAGCAGATGAAAAGACAAACATCTACCCACGGGCCCGTCTTCCCAATGTGGGGTCTTCAAAGTGCAATCACGCACACGCGGGGCCTTTAGACGTCGTCCAATCGTGTCATCGTCGAGCCACAATGGTAGCACTAGAATGACTCTCCTCCACCATCGATGGTATACTCGGAAGCCAAAAATGTCGTCACGATCAACTCTGGATGGCGGCAACAAGAAGATGTGAGTAGAATACACTTCCGATGAGACAAAACTCTGATATCGCTCTAGGAGATCTGGATCAGGTTGTTGTAGCTCACACTCAGCAACCAAGTGACATCTGTCATGGGCCTGGGCTTCCATGTCATTGGATATGGTTGATGTTCTCCTATAATTGTGGAAACAACTTCCTCGACCAAGATATATTCTATCTTTTCTCTCTTGGGTGGCAAGGAAGGTAAGGAAGGTACATGCTGAGTGGATTGAATAGGTGCATAGAATGGGTCATGTAGTGGAGCTGGACAGGTGCATGCCATGGGTCATGGAATGGATCAGGAAGGCCAATCATGGGTTAGAGTCATGCTAATGTGGGGTGGGGTGGGGTCTGGAGGTGAAGGTGTTGGACCTGGACAGGGTGTGAGGTCCTCCACATGATCATCCACATCAAATTCCTTGGACTTGCAATGAGTATCTACAACAAACTTATATTGTTCATCGCTTATATTAATTTGACTTTTAATTTTAGCATATAAATCGTAAATGTGATGTGCTGTGCAGATGCATGTATAGACTCAGAAGACTCGGGTGACATTGACATTGGGGTGAGGTCTATAGGCTGGGATGGAGTGAAAGTACACCTAACCAAAGCAAGCGGAGTTTTTCTAGTATCCTCAGGTTTTTCATCCTCGGGAGAATTTACACCTTCAAAATCTCGATGTTTTCATCTTCATGATCAGTCTCATCCTTGGACTGTTCTCCTATCAAAAGAACTCTCTTCTGACTCCTGGTCTTGAGTCTTTGTCTGTATTTGAGAGGGACGTATTTCTCCTTTAACAACTCCTTCATTTTGTTCCAAGTCAAATTGAGGGGGTTGTCTTTTAGTCTCCTGGTTTTTTGTTCCCCTGTGGACCAGAAAAACCAGGATTGTCCAACCAATTTCCATTTTGCAAATCGGATTTGTCAAACTTCCGACATGTTATGCCACTCAAGTAGCGATCCATGTTTGACACCCAATCTAGGAAAACTTTAGGGTCTAAACGTCCATCAAAAGTAGAGGCTTCTATGTGTACGATCTTCAAAACACGTTCATCGTTCTCGGTAGGTTCCTGATTTTTACAGCAAATACCCCGGCATTTGAATTTCTTATCCCCGTTACAACTTCTTTCTTTGATGGGGTGTTCTTGGGTTGTAGAGGGTTGAATTTAGCATTTATGGCCTCCTGTATCATCTGAAATTCAATCGTCTGGACAGTCAACTGGGTGAGGAACTAATTGAACCAAGCTGGGGGTTGTTCCTGACTATTCCAAGTTGGGGGTTGTGCTCTTGACATTTCGCTAAATGGTGTGGATTCTTTCTGATAGGCAACTAAAAGGAAAGTTTGATGACTAGATGCTATGTCCTAGACTCTACATGCATGATGACAAAATTGATTTTTTTTTTTTAGTAATAAAAAATGCAATTTTTTTTTCAAAAATAAATGCGACCGGAGACCACGGATGTTTAAGGAAATAACCTAATTTTGCTACTGATACCAAATTTGATGCAGGACAGGGGAAATGAAACTCCAATTAATACTTGCAATTAATTAATATAAATTTATCACAAATAATCACACAAAAAATATCCCCAAAAAATCTGATGTAAACAAATACACAAAACTTTAAATTAAAGGGTGGAATAGGTGCATATGTGACACAAACGAAATAGCTTGGGGTTTTAAATAATACAAAAAGGGTAAAAAGGGGTCACGGAGGGGCTACAGGGAAAGGATAATAAGGGGTGGAAGAAATAGAGGATGATTTGAAAAAGGGGACTCAAATTGGGAGGTCTTGTAGAAGGTAAAGGACGGTGTATGGGTTGCGGCAGGGTGGGAGGGCTCTTAAGAGGTCACGGTAAGCAAGGGAATTGGTTGAGGAAGGCACGATAGCAGTAGGAAGGGTTATATGGCTGAGCGAAGGCTAGGAAAACCCAAAAGGGGGTGGCGATGAATCTGTTTGACAGATCTGGGGCTCGATCTGGGTTTGTGGGAGGGTAGAACAGGAGGCGGATAGGGCGGGGGTTGGTATGGGTGGCGGCAGTGGCTAGAGGACTCACAAAAGGGGGGTGGCAGATAGATGGGAGTTGGATTACGACAACAAAGAAAAGGATTTTTTTTGGGGGTTCATGGCAATGGAAGAAAAGAAGAAATAGAGAAGGGAAGAAGACGAGAGAGAGATGAGAGACTGAAAATAACTGTAGGGGATTGAAGATTTCACACCTTCCGGGCTTCTCACCAAATTCCTGCAGCTTCTCACCTCTCCGATTTCGCACTAGAGTTCCATGGTTTCTCACCAATACCGTGCGTATGAGGCAAATGTAAATCTCTTTATTTTATTCATCAATTAAAAAAAATAGCTTACAAGAGGGGTTTATACAAGATACAATACCCCTAAATAAGGAAACTCAAATTTACATTAAATACCGTCATCTAAAAATAGCTTAAACTAAAACTTGGCAAAAAAAATGTTGATGTGGATGTGGAATATGGAGTGCTCCGCATCACACTTGCAACGGTAGTTCAAAGTAAAACCCATTTCATATTAGGGAGTTATGCAGCTATATGTTCTTGCTTTAATTAAGCTTCTTGATTACGCACTACTTGAAACGTTATCCTAGTTAGGCAACCCTCTATGATTCGGGAAAATAGTTAGTGAATTCACTTATAATAAGAATTAACGAAATAGTTAAGTAGCAAAAGGTCTTGTTTGGTATCTTGAATGGTAAAGAATCAGTTGGAACAAGAATGATTCCAAAGAAGTTAGTGTGTTTAGTAGATAAAATGATTTTGAACAGGTATGATGTAGGTCAAGTGATGCAGGACAAGGGATACGGTAACCCTAAATGTCTAATTTGGTGTAGGACACAAAATAGGGTAACCTTAGATGCCTAATGCAATTATGAAAAGATGAAATAAATGCACCCTAAATCTAATATGGGCTAAAATTAAGCCAACAATTAATATTGCAAATAAATAATATAAATTTATTACAAATAATCATGCAAAATATCCTCGGAATCTATTGTAAACAACCACATGAAAAGCAAATAAAAGGGTGGAGTGGTTTTGAACAAAAAGGGAGCCGGGAAAGCAATATGGGAAGGGAAAATACGGTTCAACAACAAAAGAGAGGAAATGGGGCTTGCGGCAGTAGGGCACTGGAGGTATGAGGGTGGCGGGGCAAAACAGGGGAGCATTAGGGGCTGCAACAACAGTTATATGGCTGCTATAGTAGGTAGGGGGGGGGGGGGGGGGGGGCGCTGTGCAGGACAACTAATAGGGTAACCCTAAATGTCTAAATTAAGTTTCCTAAATATAGGAGGGATGAAATTAATGTACCTAAAACTAATATGGGCTGAAATTAAATTCAAATTAATATCTGTAATTAATAATATAAGATTTACCATAAATAATTTAATAGATTTTTGGAAATCTAATGTACACAATTATATAACTTACTAAACCAAATTAAGGAAGGGTAGTGGTAGCAGGGAGTGAAATGGATGGGTCTGGGATGGGTCGGGACAGATTTAGGAAGGGTATGGACGGATTTAGGACGGGTATGGATGGATTTAGGACGAGTCAAGATGGTCTATGATGAGTTCGGGATGGTAAAGAAGGACTGTTCTAGGAAAGATCTGGGACGACAACAGGATGATTCTGGGACAGATCTGGGATGGTTTTGGGATGGATATGAGACTGCAGATGACGTGGCTATGAAACGTGACGGCAATGACTCAAAGGCTTTTTGTTCTTGGAAGAAAAGAAAAGAAACAAAGAGAAAGGGGAAGAGAGAAGAGAAGATATAGAAGATGATGGATAATATCTAGAGATGGAAGGAGGATAGCCTCACGCAAGGCTTCACGCCAAAAGGGCCTCACGCCAAAGGAATCACTCCCAAATTATTTTCGTTGCATAAACAGCGGAAGAAAACTTTAATTTCATTCATCATTAAGTGTCCATCCCGTATGGAGGGGTTACATCACATATATAATGACTTAAAAACATGAAAAAGACCAAAATACCCTCAAATAAATAAATACCAAACTACTCCAAATGATTAGAAAACCCTAATTACATATAAAATCACTAAATTTCCTCAAACAAAACCAACTATTGGACTATACAAATAAATGAAAGAAAAAATACAATCATGAAAAGTTGGAAATCCTAAATCTAAATATAAAAACTTACTAAATATGGAAACTCGTGTGGTGCTCCGCATCAGGGGCAACAATTTAGGGTGGGTAGAACAGGAGAACAACAACAAGAAAAGGACCAGAGAGGCTTATTGGCAGCAGGTTTGGGGTCGAGGAGGGCTAGAATTAAGGTTAGGGTGCAGATCTGAGAGGGAACCAACAGATCTGGGGTCTAGAAAGGTACAATAACAGTTTGGCAGGCTTAAAAGGAGGTGGCAGTGGTTTAGGGAACCTTTAGGGGGTGGCGAAAAGGACAGATTTGGCACTAGCGAAGGGTGGCGATGGCTGTTTGGGTTTGGGGAAGGCGCGGGAAGGGGTTAGGAAGGGGCGGAAGTGAAAATAGGGGAGGGAGGAGGCAGCGACAGCAAGATATGGGGCCTAGGAAGGGGCGGCAGCAAGGAGGGAGGCTGGTGGGGAGGTGGCGACAGCAATAGGGATGGGTTTTGGAGGCGGTGGCACAGTTTTTATTTTTTTGTGGGATAAAAAAAAATGAAAACAGAGAGAAAAGGAGGAAGGAGAGGAGAGATAGAAGAGATAGAAGTACCTGGGTGGAGGGCTTCTCACCGTCCGTGGTTTCTCGTCGGGGTTTTGTCGGTTTCTCACCAACTTCAATGGATTCTCACTATCGATGTGCGCATAGCAGCAATTTCGTTCTTCTGTTCTGTAGTGTTTGAATGCCTGTGGAGGAGGGTTATAAAAACCCTAACTTAAGTTGTGGCTGGCTCAAGACTGGGCCAAGGCTCAATTGGCTGCTCTGCAACATCAAGGTAGTATTAAGAACCGTCCTTGGTCCACACAGCCAGTACGGACCAAACAAACTTTCGTTCAAAGCTGTTTTAAACCAAATTGAACTTCAGTCCGGAAAGAATCAAAGTGGCTCCTTACCAAAGACGTCTCTGCTAGCAATCTTTGGTGCTAGTTTCCAAAGAACGCTAGTTTCCAATTTAAATGAATTAAATTGAAGACAAATGCAATTCCAATCAAGTAATGCAAACTTAGACAAAATTAGGTGCTGAAGTGAAAATGGAAAAGCAATCACAATCTAATTCAAGAAACCGAAACTTAGCTTCAAATTGAGAACGAACTTTGGAACTTATTCCAAACTTGAGACCTTATCTCTACTTGAATCTTCAAGATTACAAACTCCAAAGTTTGATGCCTAGAGTGGAGACCCAAGGCCTTTATTTATACTACAAAAATTAACCCTTAACCAAGATTTAACCATGCATAAACCAACATGGTTGGCATGAACTTTCACCCACATGTGTGGGAGTCCTTTGATGTTGGACTGTATCCTTGCCACATCAAACCAATCAATGAATAAAAAAGAAAAATAAATTACAACCAATAAGAAAAATCCAACTAAGAATCTAGGACTCAAGTATCCCATGTGTCCAAGAGCCATGTGCACGATGGAGATGGATGGAGGAGTTGCATTTGACCAAGCCTTGTGTGTGAGCATCCAATGGGACAAAGCCACTTGGGCCAATGATGTGTCACAGCCAATGGGAGAGCTTCCTTTGTTAATGCGCATGGAGAGTCCCAAATTCACTTGGAGATGAAATCCAAAGTGTCCATGGAGTTGTGCACCTAGGGTTGGACGATCATGTGGAGAAGATTTAGGAGTGGCGGCCAAGCAAGGAGTGGTGGCTGTTACGATTGCATTCCATCTCTTCATTCGGATTTTTGGTGCGTTGCGTGTCAAATGGGGCCCATGGTGGTCCCAAGTAAGCCCAAACCCACATGCATTAACCCTACCAAAGGAAAGCTTTCATTGGGTGGTTTCCATTTACTCTTGCCTCGGTCAAAATGATTCATAAGTCCAAGGAAATTTTGGTATTTCATCAATGTTGTCATTACCCTATTCCGGCATAATGTCCATGAGGTGGATGGCAAGTGCCTGCCACTTCTGACATTGGATGATCTAAAGGATACGGGGATAAATGTTATGGGATTGTGTTGGAAGATGTTCTGTTTAATTCAGAAGCTGAGGAAGGGTGTTACGTGATGTTTTTATAATTAGTGAAAATGTAGCTGCTAATCAAAGGATTGGCATTGGCAGAAATGGAAATATGCTTGTCTAAGGAGAAGGCCCAATCATAGAGAGTAAAGAAGCAACTTTGAAAGAACTTGAAGGTTGGCACAACTTAGAAGAGGAAAGGGACCTTGGGGAAGAAGAATTAGCAGAAAAAAGTATTTGTAAATCCATTCTATGGACTTGTTTGAGAATGGAAGAGGTTGAATGTTGACAACGTTCACGGATGCGATGGCTGCACGAAGGAGATAAGAATTCTAAATTCTTCCACAGATGTGCTAATGCCCACAAAGCGGCTAATACAATTAGATCCATTGTGGTTGATGGGCGTCGGGTTGTCGATAAGTCAGGTATCAGGAAGGCAATTAGAGATCATTTTGTGGCAATCTTCCTGTTTTCTCCACCTCTTCCTTCATGTTCCGCTCTCTCTCCTGCCTCCCCTCCGTGTGGTTTCCCCTCGCTGGTGCCAGATCTGGGTACCCTCTTTCCTTTCTCCTTTTATTATTCTTCTAACGCCTTTTTGCATCGCCTACAGGGTTTGTTCTCTAGATTGGTTTGTCAGGTTAAGGACGCGACTCCTCTAGCAGATACTCTTTATCCAGTGTGTTTCTCCTATTCTGGTGATCTTCATCCAGTTTTTGACATCAGATCCTCGTCAGGCTCCATGGCGGGAGGGCGGGACCGAGTTTCTGTGACCTCCTCCTTCTTGCGGATCTTCTCTTCGACCCTTGGGCAGCTTTCAGTCGTCTTCATCTTCTCTTGGTCCCAGTCTCTTACTCATGTCTCCCCTGTCCCCCTCTCGGAGTCAGGGTCTCACGATTTACGGATAGTGAGGGACTCTTGGGAGCTGAGAGAGGCTATGCTGAACCATAATCAAGCGACTCATCACATATTCATCGAGCCGTCTGGAGTGTTGCCTTTTCTCATTGTCGACAGGATACTTTTGCTCCTTTCCCCTCCTCTCTCTCCCTTTCTTTACCCCTTCTTTTCAGGTGGCGCTTCTTCCCATGCTCCATGTGTGTTGCATATGCCGATCCCCGAACATGGAGTCCTCCATAGCCAGGATTTTAATGCCTCCAGCTCTCCTTTTGTGCCGTTATCATCATCTTCTTTGAATCTTTCAAGCTTCTCTAGACCCACTTTAGACGGAATTCAGTTCAATCAGATTAGTAGTGACAATGCTCGATGGTTGGAAAGGGAGTTCACTTCAGCAGAGATAAAGGAAGCCTTGGATAGTATGGCCGGTGATAAAGCCCTTGGTCTAGATGGTTTTAATTTCTCCTTTATGAAGGCTTGTTGGGAGATTGTCAGTTCAGATTTTATCAGATTCTTCAAGGAGTTCTTTCAAAATGGAATTATCAATAAGAATTTAAAAAAATCCTTCATTACTCTCATTCCCAAAAGAGTGTCTGGTCAGCCTTTCACATTATCGTCCAATCAGTCTTCTGGGAAGTGTTTACAAGCTTTTAGCAAAGGTATTGGCAGAAAGATTGAAAAAAGTATTGTCAGAAATAATCGGTGAGACCCAGGGTGCTTTTGTGGAAGATAGACAAATTCTTGATGGGGTCTTTATAGCTAATGAGCTGGTTCATATGAGGCAGAAAGACAGGAAACTTGGAATTTTGTTTAAGATAGACTTGGAAAAAGCATATGATTTTGTTGATTGGTCCTTCGTGGGTTATCTATTTAAGAGGATGGGATTTGGGACCAAGTGGTGCAACTGGATGAGAACCTGCATTGAAGATATATCTTACTCCATCCTGGTGAATGGTTCCCCAACTTCCCCGATTCATGCAAATAGAGGGTTGAGACAGGGGGATCCCTTATCCCCTTTCATCTTTACTTTAGTGGGAGAAGGATTAAATAAGCTGGTGGATAAAGCTAGAGAGTTGGACATTGTCAAAGGCTTTAAGGTGGGATCAAACGGACTAACAGTCACTCATTTACAGTTCGCTGATGATACTTTATTCTTTTGTGATCCTTCCAGAGAGGAACTCCTGGGATTCAAAGCTATTCTAAGATGCTTCGAATTGGTTTCGGGTCTCAGAATAAATTTGGGGAAGAGTTCCCTCTTTGGTATTGGTCTGGAGGAGGATCAGCTTAAGGATTTTGCAGGAAATATTGATTGTGGTATTGGTAAGCTTCCCTTCATCTATCTTGGTTTGCCTGTAGGTGGGAATCCCAGACTGAAGCGTTTTTGGACCCCAGTAATTGAGAGGGTGGAGAGAAGGTTGGCGGGTTGGGGCATGAAATTCTTATCTCTAGGAGGCAGGGTTACTCTTATCAAGGCCGTACTTCTACATTTGCCAACATTCTATCTCTCCATTTTCCAACTTCCAAAAGGTATTGAAAGAAAACTCGAACAACTTTTTAGAAAATTCCTATGGGGAGATAAGGAGTTGGAAAAAAAAGGTTCATCTTGTGGCATGGTCTGAAGTTGTGCAACCCAAATCTAAAGGTGGGCTAGGCCTGGTGCCCCTACATCTTAAAAACCAAGCCATGTTATGTAAATGGGCTTGGAGATTTGGTAGAGAGAAATATGCTTTATGGGTCAAAGTCTTATCAGCCAGGTACGGTGTTGAAGCTGGGGGTGGTTGGTTCCTTGGTGATAGAGTTGATTGTCTTGGCTCCTCCGTAGTGAAAGCTTGGTGGAAATTAGGGTCGGGTCATGGTTTGGTTGGAAGCTTGTTTTGACAAAACTTAAGATTCTTGGTTGGTAGAGGTGACAGAACTCTTTTTTAGAAAGACCTTTGGTTAGGAGAGAGGCCACTCATAGAAATATTTCCAAGACTCTTCAGAATTGCAAGGAATGCTAATGCGTTGGTTCAAGACCTTAACAAGTGGGATAATGGATCTTTCACATGGAATTTGGAATTCCGTAGAGAATTAAGGTCCTTTGAAATGGAGAGCTGCGATGGTCTTCTGAATCTTTTGGGGGAATTTCCTCTCTTGTCTGAATCGGATGAAATGATATGGACTTGTGACTCCTCGGGTCTTTTCTCAGTTAGAGCATTAGTACAGCTGGTGCAAAATCAACTTTCCAATGATGCTAGCATCTCTAGTTTAGTTTGGGAGAGTGCAGCCCCTCCAAAGGTCTAAATATTTGTTTGGTGTGTTCTTAAAGGAAAGATCTTAACGAAGGTTGAGCTAAAAAGAAGAGGCTTGCTTGGGGATACGGACAATCTTTGTTGTAATCCTTTGTGACTCTCATGAGGAGGATGTTGATCATCTATTTCTTAAGTGTGATATGGCTAAAAATCTTTGGTCAAAGTTCCTCAAATTCTTGGGTATTCCTTGGGTTTTTTCAAACTTGTATGCCAAATCTATCGGAGCTTGGAGTATTTCGAGATTGACACCGAGACTGAAATGTGCTTGGCAGTTGCTTCCGGCAGTGATTGTTTGGTCTCTATGGAAAGAGAGAAATGTTAGACTTTTTGAAGGATTATCGTCATCGGAAAGTAATCTTTTTCAAAAAACTAAGTGGAGATGGTTTGTGTGGTTGTTAGCGAACTCCAATTTTAAAGGTCTTAAATTTAATGATCTTTTATTATCATGGGAGGGATGCCTGAAGTTTCAAAACTGTATTGTAAAGGTGAAGGAGAAGTGGACCCACCTCTTTTAGGTATATGGAAATTCAACATTGATGGGGCTTCCAAAGGGAATCCGGGTCCAGCAGGGATTGGCGGAGTACTTCGAAATCATAGAGGTGAAACTTCTATTATGTTCACTGAATCGGTGGGAGTAAAGAACTCCAATGAGGCTGAAATTCTTTGCATTAGGAAAGTTCTTCTTATTTGGAAGATTCTTGGTCAAGGCAAATTGATTGTAGAAGGGGATTCTGCTAATGCTTTCAATTGGGCATCGGGATTGAGGTGACTACCTTGGAGACTGACTGACGTGGTTAAGGAAGTGAGAATCTTGGCAAGAGAGATGGACGTTTCTTTTGCTAAAGTTGGACTAACAGCTAATGGAGTGGCGGATTATTTCGCTAAATTAGAAGTTGACAGCCATTAGGCGGGAGTTTTTCTTATTTAATTTTGCTTCTTGTTTTATGTTTGTTGTTTCTCTTATTTTCTTTTGGTCTATCCCTTTTAGACCCTTGCTCTGTACTATATCTCTTTTAATGAATCTTTTTTCGTGACTGCTCAAAAAAAAAAAGATGGTCCGTGCTCTCTAATCTTTATTACGTTGCTTCTTTACTAACAAGTTTTGGAATCAAATGGTTCTTCTCTCTATTTTTCTTTCTGATGCTCTTTGTATATTTTGATGTGGTGAATTTCCTTCTTGAATATGTTGGATTTATAGTTGGTGGTTTATGCCTTGTATCTTTCTCCTTGATATTCTTTTGAACTAGTTGAGATTCCATTCCCCTATGACCTTTCAATGATCTTGGTGTTTCAATTGTTATGGATAAGAAATCTGAAATTTCGGTTGATTAAAAAAAAAGCACAAATACCATTAAAAAAAAAGCACAAATCTCATCCGATGGTTTCTTAACAATCATGAGAATCACAACTTGCAACAGTAGTTCATCATTCACAAATTAAAACCTATTTCATATTATGGAGTTGTTCAGCTATATGTTCTTGCTTTAATTAAGCGTCTTGATTACTTACTACTTGACACGTTATCCTAGTTAGACAACCCTCTATGATTTGGGAAAATAGTTAGTGAATTCACTTATAATAAGATTTAAGGAAATAGTTAAATAATTAAAGGCCTTGTTTGGTATTTGGAATGGTAAACAATCATTTGGAACAAGAATGATTTTGAAGAAGTTAGTGTGTTTGGTAGATAAAATGGTTTTGAACAGGTATGATGTAGGCCAAGGTAGCGTTCAGAACCGTCCTTGTCCACTTAGGCAATACGGACCAAACAAACTTTCGTTCGAAGTGGTTCCGAACCAAATTGAACTTCACTCTGGGAAGAATCAAAGTGGTTCCTTACCAAAGACGTCACTACTAGCAATCTTTGGTGCTAGTTTCCAATTTAAATGAATTAAATTGAAGACAAATGCAATTCCAATCAAGTAATGCAAACTTAGACAAAATAAGGTGCTGAAGTGAAAATGGAAAAGCAATCACAATCTAATTCAAGAAACCGAAACTTAGCTTCAAATCGAGAACGAACTTTGGAACTTATTCCAAACTTGAGACCTTATCTCTACTTGAATCTTCAATATTACAAACTCCAAAGTTTGATGCCTAGAGTGGAGACCCAAGGCCTTTGTTTATACTACAAAAATTGACCCTTAACCAATATTTAACCAAGCATAAACCAACATGGTTGGCATGAACTTTCACCCACATGTGTGGGAGTCCTTTGATGTTGGACTGTATCCTTGCCACATCAAACCAATCAATGAATAAAAAAGAAAAATAAATTACAACCAATAAGAAAAATCCAACTAAGAATCTAGGACTCAAGTATCCCATGTGTCCAAGAGCCCTGTGCACAATGAGATGGATGGAGGTGTTGCATTTGACCAAGGCTTGTGTGTGAGCATCCAATGGGACAAAGCCACCTGGCCAAGTGATGTGTCACAGCCAATGGGAGAGCTTCCTTTGTCAATGTGCATGGAGAGTCCCAAATTCACTTGGAGAAGAAATCCAAAGTGTCCAAGGAGTTGTGCACCTAGGGTTGGACGATCATGTGGAGAAGATTTAGGAGTGGCGGCCAAGCAAGGAGTGGCGGCGGCTAGGATTGCATTCCAACTCTTCATTAAGGTTTTTGGCGTGTGGAGTGTCAAATGGGGCCATGGTGGTCCCAAGTAGGCCCCAGGCTCACATGCATCAACCTTACCAAAGGAGGGTGACTAGGCTAATTCAACCATTTTTAGTTTCACCTTGTCCAAGTCTTTCAAAGGACCCAAGATATGCTTGGTCCCATCTTTGAAAAAGAGTAAAGATTCTTTCGGTTGTGGTGTCTAGTATCCCCATCATACTGCTGAGGTCTCCTCAACAATAGATGACAGACGTCCATTGGCACAACACACTACATGTTATCAGAGTATTTGCCGATTGAGATAGAGATAAGGCACTTTTGGTCGATTGTTACCTCATTGCCCTTTTTAAACCATGAGATCTAATAGGGTCAAGGGTGCTTTTGTGGTCTAAGCTTGAGCTTATCTACCATCTCTTGGACCACTACATTACTACAACTTCCACTATCAATGATTAAATGGCATAGCTTGCCACCGATGGGGCATCTGGAGTGAAAGATGTTTGTGTGTAGCAGTTGTCCTTTAGTTCTTCTTTGGGTGCTATGAGAGAGTGCTGAATCATAAGATTGTCCCCAGAACTTCCCTGTTGAAGGAGTCATGGTCATGGTTGCTCACCTCTTCTTCTTCCAAAGCATCACTGTCTTCTTGTGGTAGGTTCACTTACCTCCTTGGACATTCATAAGTCATGTGCCCTAACCTGTTGCACTTGAGGAAATTTACCTTGGTCCACCCTTCTGGTCCAAGGTAGTCTGGTGAGCCGTTGACTTGGATGCTGTTTTGGAAGACGAACCCTTGTTTGTGGTGGGTCTAGGGTTCGTTGGTCAACCTCTGGTTAATGGGTTGGATCGACCTCTCCTACTCTCGATCTTTTCGAACTGAACTGCATTTTTGTAAGCATCAACCAATTCGTAGAAGTCGAAAGGTGACATGGCATCTGCAATGGAGGGTCGAAGGCCGTCTATGAATTGTGATACGCTTTGCTCTTCTGGTTCAGTCAAGTTGTTGCGAGCTAGTAGGAGGTTGAATTGTTCTGCATACTCTGCAACTGACCTCCCCTGCTTGATTTTTTGCAGTCTGTGAAACAACTCTAGTGTCTAGTTATTAGGGAGGAAGGTCTTGTACATAAGCTTTTTTGGCTTGTCCTACGACCGATCTTTTCTTTTCCCCTGCCTTGTTGTTCCACTTTTTGACTTTTTTGAACCAAGCCAAGGCTCTTCCTTTAAGTTTGATGGCCACTAACTGTACACGTTTTTCATCAGGGATATTTCTACATTAAAAAATATTGTCAATGGCTTCAACCCAATCTATGAATTTATCACCAGTCATACTTCTGGAATATTTGGGGATGTCAAGTTTGATGCTGAAGGAGTCGTCTTCTCTGACGTGGTTTCTTTTTGGCCTTCTTTCCACATGTCTAGGCCATTGTCTGTGGTTGTAGTATGCTCTGTCAGCATCTTCCTCTGATGACTCATGGAATGCAGCTCGGGAGGCTCTGGATCTGACAGAAGGTGAGCTGAGTCGTTAGGGAGCTCTCTGGTGCATGTTGGCTTGCAATCTAGCCAACTCTTTTGTCATGTTGGTTATCATCTCCCTCATCTCTCAAGGATCCATCTCGAACGTCCCTTGAAACATGATGGCCATGATGGGCTGGATCAGATTGGGACTCGTCACCATCTCTGTCTAACTGGTTGCGTATTGTGTAACCTCTTGCCATTGACGTTTGAGATACAGTTAGTCGCTCTTCCAAAACGGTGACATGGCTTGTTACAAGAAAAAACACTATCTCAAAACACACAACAATAGAGTGCACAATGAAAGCTAGGTGTATGCCGAACACGTGTATTCAAGAAACAAGCTTTGATGACAACTGATGTAGGCCAAGGTAGTGTCAAAGAACCACACAGGCAATATAGACCAAACAAACTTTCGTTCGATTCTGAACCAAATTGAACTTCACTCCAGGAAGAATCAAAGTGTCTCCTTTCCAAGGCATCGGTACTAGCAATCTTTGGTGGTACTAGTTTCCAAAGAACACTAGTTTCCGATATAAATGAATTAAATTGAAGACAAATGCAATTTCAATCAAGTAATGCGAACTTAGACAAAGTAAGGTGCCGAATTGAAAATGGAAAAGCAATCACAATCAAGTTCAAGAAAATCGAAACTTAGCTTCAAATGGAGAGCTTACTTTGGAACTTATTCCAAACTTGAGACCTTGTCTCTACTTGAATCTTCAAGATTACAAACTCCAAAATTTGATGCCTAGGCTGCATTTGGATGAGGGGGGTGCTAGGGTAATGAGGGGTTACCCCTCATTACATTTGCTTGGTAACAAGGGTGTAAGGGTACCCTTATCCTCTCACTTTTGAATATCCTTTGGAAGCAAGGGGTATTCATTTTTGGGTGCATCCCTCTTGATGTACCCCCTTGATTTTTTACCCCTCATCCAAACGCAGCCCTAGAGTGGAGACCTAAGGCCTTTATTTATACTACAAAAATCGACCCTTAACCAAGCGAAATCAACTTGGTTGGCGTGAATGTTCACTCACATGCGTGGGAGTCTTTTGGTGTTAGTGCCCAGGCTTGCCGAGTCAACTTGTTGTCAAATTCGTGACCTCAGTGAAGCACTGCCTTTGGAAGATTGAGGCCATTGAATCAAGTTTCAATTATTGATGTTTACAAGCTCATCGATGTATGACAATCACACGGGTAAAATAGCCATAGATGACCTTAGATGAAACCCACACCCTTAGTGGACCTTGCCTAGGCTTAGTGGGACATGTTAGTAAGATCATAACCAAGCCTCAGTGCACCCTTGACAATCTCAGAACCAAAAGGGATAAAATATTGAAAAATGACAAACTGTCAGGTTGACCCGTCGTGTCCGCAGACCCATTGGTGAGACATGAAAGACCCTGTCGAGTTCCTCGACATGTCGACCGGATTGACAAAGGTTCTGGATTGAACTCAATGTCATTCAGGGATTGCCATAAGTTCGAGTGTATTGTATTCACCGACCCCTCGGTAATACATAACCGTGGTCATCGATACGTCGACTGAGAAAATCGAGCTTCTGGTTGGAAACCAACTGTAAAACTAGGTTTCTCTCAGGTAGAGTGTCTCGTGCTACCGACACATCGATATAGACAAACCGACCCATCGATGGCTACGACTTGTCGACCAGGATCATGTTTGAGTTTTGGAAATTAGAACTCTGGATACTCTCAAGACCGACCCGTCGATAGCATAGACCCATCGAGAATACCAGGACCGACCCATCGCTATACAGACATGTCGGCCTGAGTTTGACAAGTTTCTAGATTTGAAATTCTGTCAGCATGGCTTTGCCCCAGGTCGAGACGGTCGACAAGAACGGCATATCGATAATAAGATCGTCGACCCGTCGGTGTACTTGACCCATCGGTGACACCTGTTTTTGTACCATTGGAGTGAAATAAATGTGCAACGGTCGGGTGGTTGAACGGTAACATTTAAGTTCACCGACCCATCGGTAAGATCGACCAGTCGGTACAGTTCAGATTTGAACTTATTTTGTTTGCTTATATAAGTTCTGAATTTGCTCTTTGGATGAGAGGCTTTTGGAAAGACCACAAACACCTGAGAAATTATTTGAAGTCTCTGTACTCTCAGTCCTCACTCTCTTTAATCAATCTTCATCTTGGAACATCAACTCTTGAGTGAAATTAGAGAGAAAGGAAGAATCACCTCTAGGATAGCATTGGTAAACTTTAGCTCCTAGAACCCCTCAAGCTTTGTGATTGTGCATACATTGGTATATCATCTACATCAAAGAAGGTCAAGCAAGGGTGAAGTTTTTGAAGCACATCTACAACCAAAAGAGTTACAAAGGCAAGTGCTTCATTTAGTTTTGTTTTCGTTTTTACTTATCATCTTGTAAAGTGGATTAAAGAGGGTGTACTCTTGAACCACTATAAAAAATAGAGGATTTACTCTAGGGATTGGAATATGGTTCAAATCAATTAATTAGGTGGAAGTCCTAATCTATCTGTGAGGGTGTAAGTCCCTACATAATGAATTTGGGATAAACTAAGATTAGGTGAGTCCAACAGTGGATGTAGGTTTAATTAAATCGAACCACTATACATCGGATGTCTATGTGATTGGTGGATTGTGTAGGCTTACAACTTGATTAATTTTGTCATTCCATTTATTTATCTTTGTTCATCAAGTCATTTGTCAAGGGACCGAAAAATTGGGGATTGTCCTATTCAACCCCCCCTTCTTCTTTCTAGACAATCCACTCTAGCATTTAGGGACTTTCAGTGTTGGACTCTATCCTTGCCACATCAAACCAACCAATATAAAAAAAAGACAAATAAATCACAACCAATAAGAAAAATCCAACAAAGACCCTAAACTATCTAGGACTCAAGTATCCCATGCGTCCAAGAGCCATGTGCACCATGGAGATGGATGGAAGGAGTTGCATTCAGCCAAGGCTTGTGTGTGAGCATCCAATGGGACAATGCCACCTGGGCAAGTGATGTGTCATGGCCAATGGGAGAGCTTCCTTTGTCCATGCACATAGAGTCCCAAATTCACTTGGAGAAGCAACCCAAAGTGTCCAAGGAGTAGTGCATCTAGGGTTGGACGATCATGTGGAGAAGATTTAGAAGTGGTAACGGCCAAGCAAGGAGTTGTGGTTGCTAGGATTGCATTCCATCTCTGCATTAGGGTTTTTGGAGTGGAGTGTCAAATGGGGCCAATGGTGGTCCCAAGTAGGCCTCGGGCCCACATGTAGGGTCCACATGCATCAACCCTACCAAAGGACAGCTCTCATTGGGCGGTTTCCACTTACCCTTAACACGGTCAAAATGATCCATGAAGTCCAAGGCAATTTCGGTAGTTTCATCAATGTTGTCATTGCCAGAGACAATGTTTTCATCTTCTTGATTTGTCTTCGGTGCATTGGTAGTAGAACCATCAGAGTTCTAGAGACTGTTGGCGTTGGGTGAGCTCAAGGCTGGTTGTTTTGCCATAAAAGAGGCTCCCTCGTAAATTCAATTGTGATATCGTCATAATGCTAATGAAAGTCAACATTAGCATTTATGGCCCAATGGAATTCAATTTTATCCCCAATATTTGAGGCAGAAACTACTCCCAGAGTTACTTATGAAAAAAAAAAAAAAAACCTACTCCCAAAGTTGGGCCATTGGTCAGAGAAAAGGGATCCCCTCTGAATCACCATATTTTGAGAGAGATCCTGAGTCATTCATCAGACTCAAATTTATCTTGAATTAGGTCTTGAATAGTGATGCAATAGTTAGGCTCAGTCTTGTGATCACTTCTCAGTATTGATAGTAGTTGGATCCTATTTTTGCTTTGTAGGGACTTTGTGGACATGTTCCAATTTGACTAGGTTATTAGAGATGCTCCTGGTCTAATTTGTGATGATACCAGTTGGCCATCTATCGATACCTTTGGACATAGTCATCAACATGTTCTTTGGGTTTCTGAAAAATGCTTCATAATATATGCTCTTCTGATGGCTATGTGGAACCTTGACAAATTTTTTATTTTAAATAGTTCGAAGAAATAAAGGCAAGAGAAAGATGGGAGAAACATTCCAGTGATGTTCTAGAAAGATATGCTTGGAAATTTCCTCATCTCTGGACGAGAGTGGCTCATCACTTTTGCTCTCAAGTCAAACTCCTGAGCTTGACTCAAATGTACGTGCAACTGTTCTACTTGCTATTGTGTCTTGGAGCAAGAGGAGGGATGGATGGTACAAATCCCCCAGATGTGACACAATGGATGTGCAGGACTGTGATGATAGGCTGATATGGCATACCCAAGTTTAATGAATAATTAGAGAAAGAAAACGATTAGCCAGAACAAACAATTATGGGATCTATCTCAACTGTTGTTTATCTAGTTCGAATGATAAAGAGCCACTCATGAAATTAAAACACATCCACAAAATTCGGAAGACTCGCACAAAAGGATTGATTTCCATTGGATTGACCATTAGAACATGAGATCCAGTTAATCAATTTTGAATTACAAGTCACCGCTAAAAAAAATTGAATTTCAAGTAGAAAGTAAGGACCTAAAACAGGCATTCAACAAACTTACTATAAGAAAGCAAAAAATACAAAAGATCTGTCAATTTCAGAGCTCGATGAGATCTAGTCTCTTGATTTCTTTTCTTATCTCTTCTTCTTTTTCTTCCATTTGGCCTCTTATACCAACTGTTTTCAATACTACGCAGAAATCCCGTGTGTTATCCATATTGGTCGATTAAGAGACCAAGGAAATGCAATGCCTCTCCAGTAACTAGGGAGAACTATTTGAATTTCAAATTTACTATGCACTTTTCTTATCTCGTAATCTTCTACTTCCATTTGGCCTTTTCTACTTGCTGTCTTTGATACTGAGCTGAAATCTTGTCTGCATTGTGTGTATCTATCAGTTAAAGAGTCCATCCCTGTGGTTGGATTGTTGTTTGAATTTTAAGTTCTGCACGTACTTCGTCGCATGCTCATCTGTGTAATTTAGCTTGTCGAGAAAGCTGGCATGTCGCCATAGCGGGTTCGGGTTTAGGTCATTGATGTATCTCAAAAGTTTGGATTTGATGTTTCTGTCCAACAAGGACCGAGATTCAATCTTGACCCAATCATCTTGAGTTAAAGAAGGTCTCCATCCATTTCAGTCTCCTTGCAATCTTAGTCAAGGCTAGGGCAACCTTTGCCCTAGCTTTGGATGCCAAAATACCAGTCAGTACAGGTTTCTTTCCCATAGCATGAGTGATGACTCTCCATGCAACCATAGTAGTGTGGGTTCGATTAGGTCTACTCGTTTAGATCATTTAACCATTATTGACATTGAATAAATAAAAGGATCTTACACTCCCAGGAATACACATCTAGAAAGGGAAATCCCCCCTATGACTAAGCCTTTTCTTGGGCTTAACCTCGGGTACAAATGGGTATAACATGTTTATGTAACCGGTGGGCTTGATTTGGACTCATTTAATAGCTCATTCAACAAATTGGCAATCTCGTCTTTAAGGTAAGGAAGTCTATGAAGCTGTCAGGCTTTTTGGCCCATTTGGTCTATGATACAAAAACCCCTTAGTTCCATTTCCCTTAGTACCATTTAATTACGTACTGTTTTTTATTTGTGTGTGATCAGTTATGTACGATGTCCCTCCTAATTTTCACGGCAAAAAGTGTTAGTAAGGATGGGGTTTTAATGGTTATAAGTGATATGGAGGATGGTGTTTGTTATATTTTATTGATTGGATCAGTACAAATATCGCAGTGAAATTTGAAATTGGACCTCAAATTGAACTTTATGTCATAACCCTTGTCACAAATATCGGTGGTATTTTCAAATTTACCGTGTTTTTATCGACAAAATACCATTACCGCGTTAAAAACACGTTTTTATCGTCACGGCGATAAATTTCCGGTAAATTCTCGATAAAATCGCGTTAAAAACGCTATAAACGTTAATAACGTGATAATATCATGGTAAAATGCTGGTAAATTCCTTATAAATTCTCTATATCATTTTTATTTCATTAATTTTTTTATTTATTCTATTTTTTTTATTTTTTAAATATTATAATTTCTGCGAGATTTTTCCGTTAAATTCTCGATAAAAATCTGAGAATTTAAAAATATCCTGTTATTACCGATTGCCTTTAATATCTCAATAATGGTATTTGTCACAATGGTCATAACCCATCCAAATGTATCATTGTCTACTGATTGGTTTTCATTTGTC
The DNA here is from genome assembly GCA_013350335.1 of Chimonanthus salicifolius. Lineage (NCBI taxonomy): Eukaryota > Viridiplantae > Streptophyta > Magnoliopsida > Laurales > Calycanthaceae > Chimonanthus > Chimonanthus salicifolius. Next base: position 28,277,147 of record CM023537.1, read on the forward strand.
TAAACAAGCGGTCTTGTGTTTTAGCAACTCTTTAAGTCTTACCAAGCTCTTGTGGGATTTGGACTGGAATAATTTAAGCACGCTTGACCTTGGGCCAAAGTCGGCCCATGAACAACCTTAACAATAACCAACTATGGCCAATAACAAACTCTTCTATCAATGTAGAGCCTTGTAATGTGCCCTTACTAAGCTTGAACATCTGATCACTGTTTTGTTTTGTGAGTCGGCCTTGGCCTAGGCTTCCCCTTGATTTTTGCTCAAACTCGCCCTTCCATACCGATGCCATCTCCTCCATTGAGTTCTCTTGTTTATCAGCATCGGATGCTTTAATGGAATCTTGTTCATAGATTATACTAGCAAATGAAACCTATGCATATGCACAGGACAAAGAAAAACTTCAAAAGTTTTATTAATAATGAAAAATATTCATCAACCTTTCTGTAATATTATTCTTTTTTATTATTGAAATTAGAAATGTTTTAGAATCTCAACTCATTTTTTTCACATAGGCATATCTCTGGTTGACCAATAGTTGACTTGGCATTACATTTTAAAAGGGTAAGTTGCAAAGACCCATTTCTTTTCCCACCATTACAAAGAACTACGTCTATGGTTTCAACAATTGCAAAATCTAATCTTATCTTTTGCTTCTATTGCAAACTATCCCTCTTGAATATTATATTGTCCAAAATGCTCGTCAATATGCCAAGACATACAATAAAAAATAATTTTAGCAATGTAATCTTACTATGATAACTTATAAAAAGTACACGTGTCCATATAATTGCATTATGTGTACAAATTGTATTCATGGAGATGAATAAAAATCTCTATCGTTGAGTTATTATATTTCCATGAGTTGAGCAATCAAAAAATATAAAAACTTATTAAAGTCAAATTTTCAACAATCAAAATCATACAGTTAGCATAATTGGATGCATGTGTATCCTCAACAACCCTTTTATCTATGTGGCCTTTCACACATTTCATCCAATTATGTCGGTCTATTTATTTTTTATGAAGTGTTTAAAAAGTATTTATCACTAAGAATACTTTGTTATTACTACTCTTTAATTAATAAATGGTACGGTGGACATTTAATATCTTAGAACGTGGTGTTTGCAATTATTGAAATTATAAGGATAATTTTTGCAATTGAAGCCAAAAGTACGGAGTATTTGCAAATTACCCATTTTTTTTTAAAAAGAAGTAATTTTATGATTGTATCTATCTTGATGAGTATAAGATGTAATATAAACTAATATCTCTAATCTTATTATAAGTTTAAACATATAAAAGAAATTAAAGTGGCACGCTTTTTAACACATTTTTCCTTAGCATGAACCTATTTTGGAGAGTAGAATGCTACATAATTTAATATTTTTAGTATTTTGATAAATTCTGGTTTATAAGAGATATGGAAAAGTTAGAGAGCCATATCGAAATACTTCAATTTTCATTTTATTAACAAATTATAATTAATCTTTTTTTAACACGTGACTAATCCAATTATTGGAATTGCCTAGGTTATAGTAAAAATTGATAACTTATAAATATGTCGAATTAGGGTAAGTAATTAGATGGATTTACAAAAGCAGCCCTACACCGTTCTAGACTTAAATTCAATTTAAGGAGAAGCATATGATAATAATTTAAGCTTTGACACATGAGGGAGAGAGAATCAAGTAAAGTGCTTTATGGGACTCTTTTAAGGAGATTGGTAATCTATTTTGGTGGAACTTTATATGGTTAGAGATGTATGAAGGGGATAACCTCAAAAGGTGGGTGAAGTTTCACTTTCACTAATGTGATCATGACCTTCGAAACTTTGGTAATTACTTGATTTCAAATTTTGAAGACCAAAATGCCATAATTGGGGTGATTGAGAAAGGGTGAAAGTTCAATCATCTCCCATACTGGAGAATGGATGAAGTGTGTCCCTAAGAGGTGGTTTGTTAATTTCGTTAAGGAAAGCAATTTTGTGGAACACCATCCAACAATTACTATGAAATTCAATTTTTGTAGGACTTTCAAAATTTAATATTTTTGTTGTTCGCATTAAAATATTTATTTTTGGGAATGAGAAGGGAGACGAGGGAGGGGAAGGAATTGATAAGATTATGAAAGTTCTTCCTTTGGTGTTTAGAACATGATTGACCAGGGAAAGGGGGGGAATAGCTCAATCCCAGTTTCCATGGTATTCACAAATTTCTTGATTGTTTAAAGTTTCAGTACAGCGGAATAAGAATTTTAATCAAGAAATTTGTTATAATGTGATAAATTGTTTATAATTTCGTAAACGATCACACTAAGTTTAGAACCCTTTGCAGATTGCTTGATTATCAATGCTTGTGCACAATGTATAAATACAGATAATCAACTGACAAGTGATGTGTGTTGAGAAGAGTTTTTAAATACTGAAACACAAACACACAATGATCAAACACCATAAGACCAAATTTATAGTGGTTCGGTTAGCCAACCTACATCCACTGTTAGGACTAGCTCAGCCTTGAGCTATCCCTAAATCCACTAAGTGGGGACTTACAACCTCACATTTAGAATAGGGATTTCATCTCACTCATTTGGCTAGGAATTTCACCCACCGCATGTAGAATAGGAATTCCACCTATTCATTTGGCTGGGAATTCCACCGACCATATGTGCTAAAGACGACGCTCTAGATTTTTTATAGTGGTTCCGGATCCAAGCCTTATTAATCCACTTTCACAGGATAGATGTTTTAGATAAAATTAAAACCAAGAAGCATTTGCTTTGTCGCTCTTTCTCGAAGATGTGTGCTTCCCAAAGATCCACCAAATGTGTGCCTGAGTTAATCCCGACGTTCCGCCTCGTAGCCGTCGTTGAGCAATCACAATCTCGGGGTGACTAGGAAATTTGTTCTACCAATATCTATCCTAATTGTATATCCTTTCCCCTCCTTATTTTTTCACAACCTCAATCACTATGAATTGGCTGTATTAGATTTTCCAAGTGTAAGCACAAAAGAGAGAGTGATCATTTTGTTAGTCTTTGTTTAAGCTCACTGATAATGATGAGGGTCTAATTGATTTGCCAAAGGATATGAAATGGTTGCACAAGGATTGGTATTTATAGAGAAGGCAACTTGTTTCAGAAACTGTCATGTACCGATAGGTCGGACGCACCGAGGGGTCGGTGACTAAAAATATTAGCGTTCAACCACCCCACCGTTGCACATTAAATGCACTCCCAACAGTACAATTATCTCAAGGTGAACATGTCGGTGTCGCCGATGGGTCGACAGTCATGGCACTGGCCTAACCATGCTTTACCCATATAGTCGTAATTTAGACCCTTTTAAAACATTATAAAACCAACAATAATTTCTAATCATATACTTAAATCCAAATACCCATACAAGGGTCCATGGGGTCGGCCATACACATGGCCAAACCCTATGGTTCTCTTGACTCAAACATTCCATCCTTTGTGCATGGTACATACCCCATATTTTAGCCATAATCATAGTATGGTTCAGCCATCCCATGGCCAACCCAAAACATACATCTTATCTCTAATTAAAACATCTAAAAATCTCCATAATATTGCATGGTTTTTAACTTTCAAAAACCATCAAAATAACCCAATCTCTTCCTGGGGTTCGGCCATCCAAAGTGGCCAAACCCTATGATCCATGTTTCTACCCTTTTAAACCTCATCATCCATAATTTAAACCTTTGGTAGATTCGGCCATATACATAGCCGAACCATGTCTTAACCACTTTCTTATTTACAAAGACTTAGTAGAGCACTTACTAATTCCACGACTCCTCCAATTTGTTCTTCACTCCCACCTGTTTCTTTCCTTCCTTAGCTTCTCCTTCTTTTCTTGATCTTTTGGCCGATTGTGAGCTTGATCAATATAACTCCTCCAAAAATGGTTTGGTCAAGAGGGTATAGGTTTGAGAGAGGATCTGCTTGAGTGGAATGTAAACTCTAAGCTCTTTTTCTCTCTTGTCTTTGAGAGTGATCGGCTAAGAGAGAGTGTGAGGGAGAGATAGCCAAGAGGGATTATCTTCCCTATCTCCACATGAGATAGAATTCTCAAGACTCCAACGTGTATGCCATTTGAAATTTGAATATTTTTAAATGTAAAACTATCTCCAATATCTTTCCATGTGCATCCTTGTTTTGATTTTGAAATAAGCCAAAACCACCTCCAATATCTCTCCATCGTGTGCCTTTGAATTTGAAATAAACCCATACTCCTCTCTTTGTTTGAATTTGAACATTAAGCCATATCCATCTCCATTATCTCTCCATCGTGTGCCTTGCCTTTGTATTTTGAAATAAACCAATATTCCTTCATCTCTCCAACGTGTATCATTATTTTGAATTTGAATTAAACATAGCTTCCTCCATCTTATTTGTTTGAATTTCAAACATAAAACCGTCCACCCCATTATTTTGAATTTGAATTTTAAACCACCTCCATCTCTCCTAAGTTTAAATTTTGAAACAAACCAACCTCCTCCATCTTCTCCAACGTGTATCATTACCTTTGAATTTGAATTCCAAATGTAAAAGCTGTCCAACCCAACTCATTTGAATTTGAAATAAAAATAACTCCTTCATCTCACTTGAATTTGAAATAAAAATAACTCCTTCATCTCATTTGAATTTGAAATAAAAATAACTCCTTCATCTCATTTGAATTTGAAATAAAAACCGTCCAACCCATCATTTGAATTTAAATTTAAAATGCAAACTGTCCAACTCAACTCACTTGGTGGTCAACTAAGTCAAACACGACCCATTGGGTCCCAATTGGACATTTTGACCCAATTAACAACTTTGACCCAATTGAATACATCTTACCCAATTATTCCAATTGCTACCATATCCACAATCCGTTGGGTCTTAATTGGGCAATTGACCCAATCCTTTACCCATCTAAGGTCCATATCCAATAATTTCACAATTAAATAACAAATTTCATAAATATTAATAATATGAAATTCCAAAGTGTTACAGTTCCAGGCTATGACACTTGTAGGGTGGGTACAGTCTGAGGTATGATGTTCCAAGCTATGACACCTGTAGGGTGGGTACAGTCTGTGGTATGATGTTTCAGGATCTGACACATGTAGGGTGGGTACAGTCTGAGGTACGATGTTCTAGGCTATGACACTTGCAGGGTGGGTACAGTCTTAGATATGGTATTCCAGACTAGGACACCTGTAAGGTGGGGACAACCTGTGATGTGATGAGATATTCCAGGCTAGGACACTTGTAGGGTGCGGACAACCTGTGATGTAATGAGATATTCCAAGCTAGGACACCTGTAGGGTGGGGCAACCTGCGATGTGATGTGATGAGATATTCCAGGCTAGGACACCTGTAGGGTGGGGCAACCTGCGATGTGATGTGATGAGATATTCTAGGCTAGGACACCTGTAGGGTGGGGACATCCTGCGATGTGATGTGATGAGATATTCTAGGCTAGGACACCTGTAGGGTGGGGACAACGTGCGATGTAATGTGATGAAATATTCAAGGTTAGGACACCTATATGGTAGGGATAGCCTGTGGTGTGATGTGGTAGTGTGTTTACCCGCAGTTATAACTTTGGGGTTCAATGTTGAGACTTGTGTTCTGGGTGTTGACTCCCCAGGAATTTATGGGTGCCTAATGAGTGAGTTTAGCTGGCTCACTCAGTAGAAGACCTATAGAATTCTGTGAGGGGTGGATACGCCAGTCGTGTGGAGACCAACAGATGGGGTCCAAAGTTATAGGTTTGACTATCGAGACTCTGGTGCTTGGTTGAGGAGACCATAGATGAGTCTGGTTGGCAGTCCGCTGAGGACTGATGAGGTGGTTACTTCCGTGTGGTAGTCGGTTTGGGACTCTAGTGAGCCTGACTCTCGGGTTGGTTGTGGTTATGTGTGCGGGTTGTCAAGAGAGAGTCATATGTTTGGTTGAAGAGTATGGATCCTGATCCAATTGGAGATCGGCCTGTGTACCCGAGGGTGGGTGGACCGTAGTTGATGGGCACATGAGGGAGTTGTCCTGATGTTGCTTTGCGTTGGTTAGAGGATGTACTGGAGGCCCAGTACACGTGGGCTCGTGTGCTAGGGGTAGGGTACACATTTGCTTGGTCGTGCATGTAGACATCCTAGACATTGATATGCCCATATGATTATATGCACTGTATGCTTGATGACATCTGGTTCTTGAGTTACCCTCACTGGGCATATAGAGCTCACCCCTTGCCTCACAGGTACTTAGAGGAAGGGTTGGTGGGACCCTTAATCGAACGTTGGACGTAGAGTTGTAGCTTTGTACTTTGTCATAGTTCCATTTTGTAATTGAGGGCTTGTTAACATATTTGAAATATATATATTTTTCATTGGGCTGGATAATTGTACTAATGGGATGATGCTATAATTTGTAACTATGATTGATGCTTACGGTTTTTGGTTTATTGGTGGATTGCTATGATTGGTGTGGATTACGGGAGCAGTGTCTCCCATTTCAAAAAAAAAAAAAATTACTCGAAATTGTATTAGATCAGTTTTAGGAGTCTGTATCAGTCCTAATGTGCTCGTAGCGGGATGGGTTGTTACATCGGTCCTGGTATTCTCGATCGGTCTTGAATCACTGAGATGCCTGTTATCTCGAGAGCCCATTTGAGTTCGAAGACTAGAACTCACAAGTTTTTTATCGACGATTCGTTGACTACAAGGGGTCGTTAAGTTCATCACCCAGGGATCGGTGCATATGAGACTCTCAATCAGAGGCTTATTTTAGAAATGCAGTTCTATGATCCAGAACTTCTATCAATTTGGCCGATCAGTCTATGACCACGATGGGTCGATCATGTCTCCACCGAGGTGTCGGTGAGAACGACTGGTCGAGCTGACAGTGAACTTAATTCATGTTTCCAAGTTCGCTTCTAATTCACTTTCAAGATTCCTCTCTAAGCTTTTTATGATTTTATCTTTTGTTCAATTAGGCCTATGAATAGTCATCCTAAGGTGTGAGTACCACATAAAGTCATTTATGGTCAAATACCTGTTTTGTGATTGCCATAACCATGAGTTTTAATCCGGTGGAGCATGATCTTTCTAGCAAGTGTTTCTTCCCGAGTAATGGAATTGACAAACATAGGGACTCGGCAAAGTCGGGGCACTAACAATCTCCCTCTTTGTCAATTTCATGACAAAACCTTGAATCTAACCCAATTACAAGCCCACACTTATTACGTCACATTTGAATATAAATATTACATTGATTACATGTACATATTCAAATGGAAACAACAAGATTATGATCTTTGCATATTCTTGTTCAGCTTGCTTCAAATCATGTTTTCCTGTTCAAGCACATAAGCAAGCAACACTAGAAAATCATAGAGAGGTTAGTCCAAAACATAAATATGCATCCATAGACTAAACAAGATTAGTATTAATACTCCCCCATACACCATGATTTCCTAGCTACCAACACTACCCATAGCTTATCGAAGCTAACAGTGTTGAGAAGATTTTCTCTCCCAATCTTCTTTGAGTTTGAAGTCTCAAACTCCAAGCATAGACATTCTCTTATGTCTATTGGCTTTTGAATATTGCTCCCCTTCATGGATTTCTCTTTCTAGAGGCCCAATCACTTAGGTTTCTTCCAATCTTACCAATTACTCCCCCATAATTGGATTTCATGTCTAACAACTTCTATTAATTTCTCCATGTTGTCATTTAATTAACAAAGGTTAGTAGGAAAACATCTAGTTCCCCTTCATTGTGAAGGATTTAGATTTCAAGCACTCCCCCATGCTTCTTTCATTTAGTGCTTTTATGAGTTCATGTCCAAACTCATTAACTCTCCCCTACAGTCCAATGCATACTTCTCATGCATTACTGTTTTTCTTCTTCCCCTTTAAGAGCTATGCAAGCTTAAAGGTTTGTTTTCCATGGGGTCAAGGTAACTTACCTAGCGTCCCTAGAGTCTGCTCCCCCATTTTCCAAGCTATATTTTTTAGCTTCTCCAACTTATCTCCCTCAAGGTGTGCCAAAGTACCTGTACACAAGCTAAATGGAAGCATAGATCTCTCCCTTAAAAGTTAGTCACATATATGGTAATATAAAACATATTCCCCCTAAATATGTGAACTAAAAAACCCCTTTATTCATATGATTAATCTCCCCCTTAATCATAGACTCTCCTCCCTTAAAGATCTTCAGCTTTTCCTCCAAAGCTTGACCTTCTTCTTCAAAGCTTACATCAAGCTTCTACATTCTCCCCCTTAACATAAGCTTTATTTCAAGCTTCTAACTCTCTCTCCCATTTTGTCATAAATTGACGAAGGGTGTTAAGCACTTAAATCAGTGTGCTTCAACAAGTCACAATTGTTGGACTTAAGAGAAGGAAGAATGAAGAGCATGAGCCACATGCATTTTCAAAGATATTTATACTTTTGAAAACATAAGTTATGCATGCTAGAGGAGGGAATCACTCATATAGTAAATATACCATGATTAGAACATATGAGTGAAGAACATCATGAATAACATAAGGTATGACAACAAGCATGCACATAGTTCATGAAATCATGAAGAATCCAGCCATCCCAATGAACCAAAACTTTATGGCTTACAAGAAATTTTAGCTGATCTTCAAAACACATGTATGATAAATAGATTTATACTAATACAAGTACAATGCATCAACCTACCAAGGTAACTAATTCATTCAACATATCATACTACAATGAGAGTATAAGAATTACCTTAGCCCAGATTTTTTAGATTCAAAGAAGAAGATCTGAAAAGTAGTTTGAGTTTTATCCCAAAACTCAAACCCTTGGAAATTCTTTAATATTGAAAGATGGAGGCATTTCTTCCAATAAATTTCCAAGACCTGCTCTCCTTTGCTCAATAATCGAGAGCAAATAACACCAAGTCCTCGAATTTGGACTTCCCAATCACAATGACTTTCACAATGCCAATCAATCTAGATTTTGGCATTTCTTGCTCTTTGAAAGTCAATCCTCTATGGTGCAGTCCCAAGGTTGCATTCAAACCTTTATGTGACAAATCTCAAGGCAGATAAGAAGGATTAAACCATGAATGCAAACCGAGATAGATTTGAAGATGATTAATTTTCTTTTCTCCAAATTACAATTCCAATGTCTAATAGATTTGTTAATAAAGAACATCACTAGAACATTGGAAAGTCAACATCATCCCTATAAGATTTGATGATTAAGGGATGATAGGGTGTGTGTGCTTGTGATGTATGCAAGTTCACAATACATCATGCTTTGCCTATACACCTTTGAATGCAAATGTAGATATATACAGTCACATAGGTTTTGTGTCATTTGAAGTTTCAATACAACCCTCTAAAAGTAGGCACAAAAACATAGATCATGGATCACTATATCGTTATAAGTCCACTTGGAAAATATGGATCCAATCCAAGAACCTTGGACACATTTAATTTACCAATTCAAATACATTGCCCAAATGTGTGATGTCACGAGATGCGGGATTCTCAGGTTTTAGCTAAGACATGGTTTCTTGTGAACAAAAATCATTCTTCAAAATGTATTCCAAATAAAGCGAATAGGAATGAAAGCCAAGAGCATACAACATGCAATCATTTCTCAAAAGTATTCCAATAAAGAGCACATAGAAATGAGAGTTCAAGCACACAAGACATACATTCATTTCCCAGATGATATACAAATCAGGTAGATGGAAATGAGGTATGAAACCACCCACACAACTTCCATGCTTTTTATCATGTTAACACTTAAAACATGACAAACAACCCTACCATTCTTTCAAGAACACTCCAATGAGTTACACTCCTAGAAAAGACTGGTACATGAATGGATTACCTAAGAACATTTGATCAAAGCTTGATCAACAATACCATTCACAAGCATGGCGCAAGTTTCATTCCACATTAAATATAGGTTAGGCAACTTGGAATGAAACGACACTGTGTATGTTCGCAAGATCATTTGTAAGCACATACACACCCTATACAAGACGTAATGCACATAATTCATTCATTTCTAAATGATGCACAAGTCACATGGCATATGAAATGAGATGAAGCAAGTATAATCCAATACTAGGGTGGAAACCTACTTGTACAAACAAGTATCTTGTATAAGGTTCCAAAGGATACTTGGAGGTCACCATCCTCATCAAGATCCTTTCCAACATCCTCTTCTTCTCTAGAGGATACAACTTGGACACTTTCAATGGAGATATTTAGGCAATTTTTCACCTCACTCTCGATTCTCCAATTTGTCAAGAGAGGTGAAGCCATCCATTGAACTAGAAGAGGCAATCCCTACATGTGTTTTCCCATGCCTCTTTTGCTGTTTCACATCTCATAATTCTCCCAATTTCATTCGAAGAAACAACACTGGTGATGCCTTCTTAATGCTTTACCATTTCCTAAAAACATAGCCATATCATCACAAGTCCAAGTTATTCGGTCTTTGGGTAGAGTGGTCATGGAATTTGAGAATTTCTCAAATATCTCTTCCATAGGTTCAGACCATCTTCTATTCACCTATTTCCAACCATATCCATCAATGGAAATAAAGACAATGTACATCCTTAATTTCCATGAGTCATGGCACATTCTATTTAAACAAATGGAGGATTGGAAATAACATGGCTTTCTCCCATAGCCATTGTTCTAGCATGGATCAACTCGGATGATTAGATCCTTTATGAAGAGCGCGAGGCTCTGATACCAATTGAAAGTTCTCCCTTTGGTGCTTAGGTCATTATTGACCCTATAGGGGAGGGTGAATAGGTCAATCCCTGTTTCCATGGTGTTCACAAATTTCTTAATTCTTTAAAGTTTAAGTGCAGTAGAATAACAATATTAATCAAGAGATTTTTTTAGTGTGATAAATTGTTTATAATTTCTTAAACAATCACACTAAGCTTAGAACCCTTGCAGATTGCTTGATTATCAATGCTTGTGCACAATGTATAAATAGAGATAATCAAATGCAAAGTGATGTGTGTTGAAAAGAGTGCTTAAATACTAAAACACAAACACATAATGATCAAACACCATAAGACCAAATTTATAGTGGTTCGATTAGCCAACCTACATCTACTGTTAGGACTAGCTCAACCTTGAGCTATCCCCAAATCCACTAAGTGGGGACTTACACTCTTACATTTAGAGTAGGAATTCTACCTCACTCATTTGGTTGGGAATTTCACCCACCACAAGTAGAATAGGAATTCCACCTATTCATTTCGCTGGGAATTCCACTCACCACATGTGCTAGAGACGAAGCTCTAGATTTTTTATAGTGGTTCCGGAGCCAAGTCTCATTAATCCACTTTCACAGAATAGATATTTTAAATAAAATTAAAACCAAGAAGCATTTGCCTTATCGCTCTTTCTTGATGATGTGTGCTTCTCAAAGATCCACCCAATGTGTGCCCGAGTTAATCCCGACGTCCGCCTCATAGCCGTTGTTGAACAATCACAATCTCAGGGTGACTAGGAAATTTGTTTTACCAATATCTATCGTACTTGTATTTCCTCTCCCCTCATTCTTTTTTCACAACTTCAATCACTATGATTGGTTGTATTAGATTTCCCAAGTGTAAGCACAAAAGAGAGAGTGATCCTTTTGTTGGTCCTTGTTTAAGCTCCCTAATAATGATGAGGGTCTAATGGATTTTCCAAAGGATATGAAATGATTGCACAAGGATTGATATTTATAGAGAAGGCAACCTGTTTTAGAAACTTTCATGTATAGACAGGTTGAGCGCTTCCGAGGGGTCGGTGACTAAAAATATTAGCGTTCAACCATCCAACTGTTGTACATTAAATGCATTCCCAACGGTATAATTATTTTCTGGTCGACAGGTCGGTGTCGCTAATGGGTCGACAGTCAATGGCACCGAGAGGTCGGTTCATATGAGGGTCTCGATTTGGGGCAACACCATGCACACAGAGTTTCATGTTCCGAAACTTGTCCTGCCCAGAATGACCTGTCGCCCCTTTACAGAGGGGTCGGTCCTTGTACTTTCGATCGGTCTTGAATCATCGAGATGTCTGTTTTCTCGAGATCCCATTTGAGTTCAAAGACTAGAACTCACAAGTTTTTTATCGATGAGTCATTGACCACGAGGGGTCGTTAAGGTCATCACCGAGGGGTTAGTGCATACAAGACTCTCGACAGAGGCTTACCTAGAAAGACAGTTCTATGATCCAGAATGCCTGTCAATTTTGCCAACCAGTCTATGACCACGATGGGTCGATTATATCTTTACCGAGGGGTTGGTGAGAATGAATGGTTGAGCTGACAGTGAACTTAATTCATGTTTCCAAGTTCACTTCCAATTCACTATCAAGCTTCCTCTCTAGGCTTTTTATGATTTTACCATTTGTTCAACTAAGACTAAGAATGGTCCTCCTAAGGTGTTGGTACCACCTAAAGTCAGTTATAGCCAAATACCTATTTTGTGATTGCCAGAATGATGAGTTTTAATCCGGTGGAGCATGATCTTTACTGTTGATTACCTTGAGTCTTCAAGCTTCTAGCAAGTATTTATTTCCGAGTCATGGAATTGACAAACATAGAGACTAGGCAAAGCCGGGGCACTAACATAATATATCTGATTCACTTTGCAAGATGTGTCTTCGAAGTTCATTACTTGCACAATTTGATCCATAAGCATTACTTTGGTTAATCTAATTTTGCGCTATATATATATATATATATATATCAATTTGTGGAAATTCCTTGTACCTATTTTTTTGGACAACATATATCTTTTAGAAATTTTGAGTATGAATCAAGACTATTAATGGATATAGTTGACTTGCATTTCTATTTCTAGAGTCCAAATTGAGTTGTGTTTATATTCTCTGTAATCCCTAAATTATGGGACTCCTATTCTTATATATTGGTTGTAAATGAGAAAGACCTTGAGCCATTATTCCCAAACTCTACATGGTATCATAGCCACTCGATCTAAACCCTCTCTAAAATTTTCACCATCTCCTTCCCGTAGCTCTCCAACCACCATTGTCTTTTTCCCCTTTTGGGTTGGTTCCCCATTGTGATTCTCCTCTTCATGCAGCAACCCAATTTTTTTTTCCCATCGAGTTCTCCATAGCCCAATTTTTTCCCCATTGAGTTCTCCATACTCCAATTTTTTCCCCATTGAGTTCTCCATACTCATTCTCTCTCAAATCTGCTTCTCTCTGCAGATCAAACCCCCGAGCCCAAATCCATTTCTCTCCGTTTCTCTCTGCACTCGCTGTGATCTCCTCTCAGCACAGAGGTAGCCTTCACATCTGCCGTCTCGATCCCTCCTCGCTACCACAACGGTTCGTCCCCTTCAGCCTCAGATCTGCTGCTGCTCCTGCCTCCACAGTGCACTCCAGCCCACTGTTCAGATTAGTTCTAGCACACTTGGATCCCAAGCAGCGTCATCACCTTCCCTACCCCAGATCTTCTTGTCTTCCTCTCGTTCTAATCTGAGATTGCAGCTCCTTAAGTCTCCGATTTGACGCCCTGACTCTCTGCCTCCTCTACAATTTGTGCTCCAGTTTGCTCGCCTCTTCACCAATTGCAGTTCATCATCGAAGCCTCTCTTTATTGACACAGATCCGAATTTCCTTTGCACAAAACAAGGACGAAGAAGAAATACTTGCAGGAAACAGATCTACACCTGAACCTTGCACCTACTACTCGCCTCTTTCGCTATTAGCTCAAAGGTTTTCTCGAGACCACAGCGCCATACATACTCTTCATCTTGCTTTTTCAGGCTTCTTGACCCTTGACTTCCTCAGCACCTCTGTATCCTTTCTCTCCTCTCAGCTTCATCATCTGCACAACAACAGTAGCAAAGAGAGATAGCAGACCATCAACCCTTTCTTAAAAAAAAAAGAGGAGAACAAGGGGTCAAATACGACAACAAAGAACTTCATGACGCATATCCGCTCTCTGTTTTGTTGCACATCGAGAGAGAAAGACAACCTTTATCATGATTTTCTTGTACTCTGACACATAATTGCTACCTCGATCTTGCTGATTACTTCATCATATTCCACTTCTACAATGGTTGCCCGCATGACTAGTACTGCCAACATACATCCTACACCCTTCTATCTTCCCGCAGGCGCGGGTACTCTCCTCAGTGGTAGTTGTGCTCAACAATTTAGCTATGGTAGCCTATTTATCTCTTCTTCGTACCACCCTAGTTGAGGTAGTCCTCGTCATGACATTCACAATCGAGGACATTCCCAATTTTCTCTAGGCATTCTTGGACATTTCTCTGTTGTTCAGTGTCAGATTTGCTTCAAGTCTGGCCATAGTGCTGCTATATGTCACCAGAGCTACCACCAATAGACTCAGTTTGAAGAAGATCATCTATCAACCTTCGGCGGTATATATACTGCTCGACTAGTTGATCCCAACTGGTATCCTGACACTGGCGCAACCAACCACATGACTGGTGATATTCATTCATTGCACTCTGTGTCTAACTACACATGTATGGATCAAGTTTTATTGGGTACCGATGATTTTCTTCCTGTTGCGCACATTGGTCATCTCTCTCTTCTTTCTGGTTCCTTTCAGTTTCATCTCTCTCGTGTTCTTCATATTCCCTACATGCATAAGAATCTTCTATCTATTGCACAATTCACTCAAGATAACTCTATTAGCTTCACTTTTTTTTTCCATGGGGCTTTCTTATTCGCGACTTACATACTAGTGTTGTTTTGTTTCGAGGCTGATATGAAGCAGGTCTTTATCCTATAAAACCTTGTTCTTCATCTCTTCGTGGTCTTATGGCCTCTTGCTTTACTGCTTCCCTCTGGCAGCAGCGCATTGGACATCCCTCCCACAAAGTTCTACAAGTTCTTGCCTCGAATAAGATTTTAGGCTCTTTTTTTTTTTCACTCTACTTTTTGTCGCCATTGTGCATTAGGAAAATCTATACATCTTCTTTTAGCTTCTCATGACCATGCCATTGTTGCCCAGTTCATTTAGTTCATTCTGATGTCTAGATGTCTCCTATTTTTCTATTTCCAGTTTTCGTTACTATGTCTTGTTTACTGATGATTACACTAGATACTCTTGGATTTTTCCTATGCGCAATAAATTAGAAGTCTTTACTCATTTTTTTCCATTTCCTTGTATTTGTTGAAAATCATTTCTCTACTTCCATTAACCAATTTCAGAGTGATGGAGGTAAAGAATAAGATAATCACTCATTTTGTCATCTGTATGCGTAAAAAGGGATTCATCACTGTTTCTCATGTCCTCATACCCCGCAACAAAATGGTCTTGCGGAACGCAAACATCACCATATATCGGAAATGCGTCGTACATTTCTCATTGCATCTCACCTTCCCCATAACCTTTGGGTTGAGTTCTTCTGTACAGATGTGTACCTTGTTGAATGTGTTTTAAATTTGTAAATCTAGCAAGCGCACGAACCATTTATAATACAACGATTGAGTGTGAGGTCCAATCCAAAGGAAACATTCAAAATATATGAAATTCAAAATACACATGCCTCAACTTTTATGTTTCTTAGAAAACCAAGATTAATAATTAAATCTAGGATAGAAAATCAATTTTTATCTTTAAAAGTATATCTCCAAGTTAAGTAAGCCTTTATTCAAATAAATAGATCTACAATTTTAGAGCATTGATTAAAAGTAATTAAGATAATGTTTTAATTAAGAGTTTATAAACAATCTCATCACACATCCAAATTCACAAAACGTAGATCTAATTAATTTTAATCCTAACTAGTTAATCAAGTTGTTAGGGAGGTTTTAAATACATGAAATAAATACACTTTAAAAGAATTAAAGAATTAAAAGAAAAAAGCTAAAATACAACATTCAAGTGAAATGAAATAAACATGAAAAGTAAATCGGCAAGGAAAATAAATGACAGAAAAAAAATTACGGTAACGTAAAAGGTGGTTGTTTGGAATAGAGCGTTCATCACCGAAATGTGTAAGCAAAGTAAAGGCTGAGATCTGAAACTCATGTAAAGATCTAAAATATAATTCATATTTATTAATAAAACAAGATTAATAACTTTTAATTTAATTAATCAAACCTTGGTAATCATGATCAAGTCTTAAAATCAAGATCCTAACTATTGCATCCACTCATTTTCAATCAAATAAATAAAAGTTGTGTTTTTGAAATTAAAAATAAAATAATCATAAAAGTATTTTAGAAATTGGATGTTCTAGGGTTCTAAATGAATGCTTTACTTTATTAAATGGAAGAATTAAAGTACAAAACTTTTCTAAATTAAATATAAGAAAGGCAACATAAAAGATAAAAATCTACACTCTCACTTGTATATTCGCATGGTGCTTCTTGTCTTCTTGTCTTTTGCTCCAGCCTTTAGTCCTCTTGAATTCCAAGTCAAATTCGAATTTTACCCTTAGGATAATGGGGTATTTATAGGTTTTGATAAGAGATGGATGGCTTGGATTAAATCAAGGTTTAAAGTGGGAAATCAAATAAGTGGATTGGATCTAAATGGGAATGGATGATGGGGATTTAAGCTTGAATTTTAGGGTTGCACAAGGAGGGTCACAAGATTTTTGTGTGACTTTCCTTGGTGGCTAAGTGAAGGTGGAGAGAAGATAGGAGATTAGGAGAGAAACTATGAATTGGATTGGTTTGGGATTGGGAAAATCGTGTGGGATACTTGGGGATTGGCTGGTGAGGTGTATTTTGATCTTAGGAATGTATCTAGATGGTTTCTAGTCTAAGTGCATGGAGAGGCTTTAGGTGCAAAAATCATGGGATGATGAGGTGTAATATGCGCATGGGGGCTAGCTTGAACTAAAGTTGTTCATAGCTTAGGGTTTGGCGAATGGATGGCTAAGATTGGTTTGGGTTAAATCTAATCGTTCTAGGTTTAATTGGTAAATTTTTTTTTTTATAAAAATGGTAATGTGTCTGATGGAGGGTTTGAATTCAAAGGTGGAGATGAATAAATGATATGATGAATGGCCTAGATCTAGTGCAAATTATGTATGTGATGGATGCATGTGGAGGCTCTAGGGTTTTCTAATGATGTGGATGGTTGTGATGAATTGTCCTAAGATCTAATGGTTATGATGCATGATGGATGATCTAAGTGGATGGATGGATGGATAGATGGTGCATGGATGATCTTAATCCTAAGATTAATCTATATGATGAATGGTTTGGATTGGTTGATTGGGTTAATGGATGGTGTGGATAGGAGATTGGAAATTGGATAGTTAAGATTGGATGGGTGAAATGGGTCATGGATATGGGCTTTTGGGTTTGGACCTAAAATGGATTTGGGCTTAAGGTTGGTAAACTTAGATTTGAACCTGCAGCATTGGATATTTAAATTGGACTTGGACTTGAATTTGAGGCTTGGACTTTAAGCTTGCTGGGCTTGAAACTTTGGCCTGGCCTACATTGGGAAATGTGGCTGAAGTGCTTGGCCTGGCCCAATGTCTGGCATTTGGAGCAAAGCTTGGCCCAATTGCAATAGATCTCTGTCCCATGGATATTCTTCTCAGACTCTTGGTCTCTTAATTGCAGATTTTGACTTTAAAATTAAATAATTAATCAATACCAATATAATTCTAAATATTGAATAAATCTAGACTCTCATAAATGGATCCAGATTATCCAATTTACATTAAGAACCCTAAAGTAGCATGAATTAATTATGAAATTCTAAAATTTCCATTTTAAGCTTTCTTCCGACATTTATCCACTGGTTTATACATGAATCTTGTTTTCCATCGTTTTATCTACAAAACTATAAAAAACCATAAAACGTATCTGTTGGTCAAGCTAGATTGTTCGGGGGGGGGGGGGGGGGGGGGGGGGGGGGGGGTGTGTGAATAGGACAATTGCGGAATTTTAGATTTCTTTCGAATTTTGGTTAATTAAAATTAGGTCTTTACTAATTAATCAAATTCATCTTCCAAGATATTGAGATTTACAATAAATAATGAATTTGAAGTTAAATCTCAACAAACACAATTTCACCAAACAAGTGTGTTAGATATATAAGAAATAAATACAAATGCACAAAGTAAGGTGAGGAGGTGAGAAGAGATGGAAAATCTTGACACAACGATTTTTACGTGGTTCGGCAATCTTGCCTACATCCACGCCTCAAGTTCACCACTTGAGGATTTCACTAAATTCTCCTTTGAGGGTGGAGAAGAAACCTATTACAACCTTGATCTCTTTCACGGGTAGAGATCGAACCTATACAACGCTTGATCTTCTTCACGGGTGAAGATCGGACCGATAAAGTTCAAGAGAGAAGACACCCTTCTCTCCTTACAAGGGTTACACCAACCCTATACAAATTACAAATTGATAGAAAGAATTTGATTTTTAGAAAAATACCAAGAACGCTTGCCTCTTGATGCTCTAAGTGGCTTTGGCACGTTCTTGAAGGTCTTCCCCTTTTCTTGGCTTCTTTGATGAAGTGTAGATGCTTCAATGATCCCCAACCAAGATGTAGGAGAAGAGAGTTAGGGATGCTAGAAGGTTTATCTATAAATACAATCTATCCCTAAATGTTCTCTCAAATACACACCCAAGAAGATTTGCCTATGAGAGCTTTGAGTGTGAGTGAGATTGAGTTCAAGAACTTTGGTAATCTAACTATGGAGATTTAGTGCCTTGAAATGATTGGGAGTCTTGGAGAATATTAGAGAGGATTTTTCTCATCAAGAATCAATCTTTGGAAAGCCCTAAGGTCATACATTTAAAGCCCTCTTGAAGATATGGCCGTTGGAAGTCGAAATCACAAGAATAGAGCCGTTTAAAAACTTCCCGTTGCGATTTCAGTCGACTGAACAGAAGATTCAGTAGACTGAAATGCCCAGAAATGACCGTTGAAACATCTGAGCATAATTCAGCCGACTGAAATAAAGATTCAGTCGACGGAAACATTTTCAGTAGACTTGAAACATAAATTCAGCCGACTGAAACTTGTCTGAGGCTGAAAAGACGAATCTGCAGAACATTCAGTCGACTGAAAAATGAATTCAGCAGACTGAAATGCCCAGAAATGACCTTTGAAACATCTGAGCATAATTCAGCCGACTGAAATAAATATTCAGTCGACTCAAACATTTTCAGTCGACTGAAACATAAATTCAGCCGATTGAATCGCGGCAGTTTTGTACACCTCCACTAAAATGACCATAACTTAGGTTTCCGAACTCGGTTTTGGGAGTTCTTGGGTTTGTTGGAAATTTCACTGAGAGATCTATCTACTCACCAAATTTGATCCAATTTAAGGTCCATTTGATACCTCAAATAATCTCTCAAAGTAAGGATATATGACAAAACTGTTTTGATCTGTTTTACACCCTTTCATTGAAATGCTCATAACTTGAGCTATACATTTTCAAATTGGGTGTTCTTGGACTTTTTGAAAAGCTCTTTTAGTACTCCATCAAATCATTAAGATTTTACTAATACCTGGGAAGATTTGATGGAAGAAAAATCTTGTCTAAAATAGAGCAAAATTCACCTAACCTAAGAAATCCAAATTAGCCCAACCAAATTCTAAGTTATGGATTCTAAGGTTTGTCCCAATGGTAATTCTAGGTCTTGTAAGTCATTCCTAAGGTCCGAATACCTGTGTTGGTTGACATTCATGAACTTCTTCCGACTTCGGTGCAATACATTCCAAATGACGTGTCTTCTGGAGCTTCAAACTTGATTTGACTATATAGGTCTTCCAGAGGCACGGTCTTGACACCCGAACAAGGTCACGACAAGTCACACAAATTGACAACTCATGACTTAGTCGGACACAGTCACGAAATTGACAACTCAGTCTGACTCAGGGGAGGCAGATTTAACTTTTAAGCCAACAGTATCTTTTATATACAAAATCAAGGCTAACTTAATCATAATTGAAGGATAAAAATGTAAGATTTTTAGAATCAACAAATACCCAAAAACTTAGATTTTGCCAGTCCTCGAGCAAAACTTTAAAATAAAAACCTAAGTCTAAAAATCTAAAAACTAAAAAAAGCTTAATCTAAACCTAATACTAACTTAAAGCTTTATTTTTTTACAAGACTTAACCTACACTTAAAAACTAACTTTAAATCTAATAACTACACCACTTTCGCTGGCATTTTCGATTGCATTTAGCGTATGCAGAATCCTTTAAACCCCTACGTTACCCTTAGTGGACGAGTTATAGTCTCGTAAGGGCTTGCAGTGATGATACCCACAAACATACAATTTTGTCTAATCTTAGTTTCAAATTCAGTAAAAAGAAGTTCATAAAAATCTAGACATCATACGATTCCAAAATTTATTTTATAAGACTTATATTCGGAGTGTAGTGTGTGCTTAGCCAATATTAAAATTAGTTTTCTTTTCCAAATAGACACAAGTTTTGTACTCAACATCGGAAGATGCGCTTTGACTTGAAACCTTACTAGATGTCTCTCAGAAAGATTAAAGCTCAGAGGTTGGGTTATTTTCTCTCAAAGTATATGTGAGCGGAGTTTGTGTATTCAAATTCAAAATTTCTCACATATGTATTAGAAAGACCGCACATGACAAAGAAAATAATTATTGGATCTCATGAATAGACGCCACTTTCCTGAGAACGTTGAGTTATACATTATCATTTTTCTTCCTTTATTGTCCACATGAAATACCATATTTCAATTTCAGATCAATAGGACTTCCTAATAGGAAGAAACATGGCTTGGGATCGGGTCAAATCAAAGAAGGAGAATAAGACTCTAAAATATTTTGATCAAAAGGTTAGAGGTCTAAAAAATATATGACGGGATATTTCTTCCCCTATTTTTTTTTTCTTTTTAGCACTTTTCAAAATATTCATCTTTTTTTTTTTTTTCACATCATTCTTTTGATGTCAAGATGTTCCCTTTCTTTTTGTGCTATTTCTTTTTTTATTTTCTTGTGCCCTTGTTTTTTAGTACCATCCCAATGTTTGTCATCTCTAACTTTTTTTATGAATAGGTCATAGATATATTTTTAATGAGGCTCAGACTCCAAAATCGAAGTTGGATTTGGTAAACATGACTGATCAAGAAAACATGCTAACTTAAAGGCCCAACTGGGAACTATCAAGATAAATTTGACCAAAGATAGGTAGGCATGAAGGCTCAAATGATCCAAAAATGGCCTAAATCATATCCTAAGTTTTATACAGTGATTTGTTGTTTTAAATAAATTCTAAAAAAAAATCAAATGTACTAACTCAATTTTAATGGCGTTCTCAGTAATTATGACCAAAATTGTAGAATAATGAGATCCGCAACGACTTGACATGCTTAACAAAGAAAAATGGATTGATTTAAATCCCTTAGAATAATAGACTAGCACTAAAGCTCACTAGTTTAAGTCTCCACTAGTATTCTTTTGTTGACTACTAGACTCGTGAAAGTTTTTCTTTTCTAACTCAATTTTACATGGCCGTGTAAATTTATTCTGAATATAAATTCTATAAAAATTTATTGAAAAGTGTGATATAAAAATTTTTATTCACCTCTTAATGTTGAAAAATCACTTAGACTAATTTTTTTTTCCTCAAGGAATAGTCTCAGTCTTCGCTTACTCTTCCCTTGATTGATTTTTTTTTTTTTTTTGGACTCTACTAATGTAACCCCTAGATACCCCCAAACTTAAATTTGACATTGTCCTCAATGTTCAACGGTTAGATGCAAAAAGTCAGGACATTGTTAAATTTTGGATTTTGGCGTATCTAAATGAAACATCTTAAAAACTGACTCAACCTAAACTGACTTTCTAGACTGACTCTAAAAGAAACCTATAAAAGACACAAACTCAATTTTCTTTTCGCATATAAAACAATCTTAGCTGCATTAAGCTCGATAAATGGTGATGGTGAATGTGCTCCAATGAGTACATAACATCATGGGCCAAATATTTCTTTTCCTACTTATTATCTCCCACTGGTATGACGAACGCCCATGGATCATTTAAATCAAAAGGGATACAGTCCGGTGCAGGCTGTATCTCATTATCATTGACAGGTTAGTCCTTTATTTGAGACTCTTTTTTGACTTTGATGCTAGAATTATCACCTTCCCTAGTCAGATTATCCTCACCTCGGTTGAAACTCTCGGGATTTGATAAAGATGCTAGTGTGGAGGCTGACATGACCTCAAAGACCCTACTGTTTTCCAAAATAGATTGATGACTAACTTGGGGTTCACCATTTGGCGACCTAACTCTAACCAATCGCTTAGTTGAATCATGCCTCCAAATATTCATTTTTACTCAAACAAGACCACACAAGACAAAACAAATTCACTCAAAATAAATGATCTAAAACGAAAAATAAAAACCTAAACTAACCTAGTGTCTCTAGACTGGCTCCTAATATTTTCTCCAAGAATTCTAAATCTCCAATTAAAAGTTTAACCACAATCATGGCCAGGTAAGTTCATAGTTAAGTGGGGGAGCACACGGCATCTCTTCCCAGCTTCTCCTTAGGTCATGCTCGAACGCAATGCCTTGGTGACAGAACTAATCCTAGACACCATGATTGAAGAAAAACTAGTAGTCGTTATTTAAAATTATTTGAATAAAAGATTGTCCTGTTGAGCATAAAAACCTTAAAAACAACCTACGGTTCCAAAATTGATTTTATTTAATGTGCATGAACCATTTATTGCTAATTTTTTTTATGTGAATGCAATCTAATCTAACAATGCAAGCATTAAACAAATATGCAAAACAATAAGAAAACAAACTATACTAAATGCATGAATCTAGCAACCTACATGCATGAACAAAATAAATATGCAATATTTTTTTTATGCAAGTAATATATGCAAAACACCCTAATAAAAGCTATATGAATGTATGAGAAAATAAAAATTAAAAGAACTTAGTTAGGCACTTACCTTAGCCAATGCACTCCAATTCCAACAGCTTTGACTCGTGATTTCCAAAACTTCTGAAAAATAAATCACATGAACACCTAGGTGAATATTCTAACTAAAAAATGCATGAACTAACTAAATGCAAAATATTAAACTACAACTAGATTAAGATTAAAATAATTAGTCCTAATTAAGTGTCCTATAATAATGTGAGATTGTAAATAAATTTCTAAATTAAAGCCATCACTTAATTAAAATTTAATCAAAGATCCAAATTTAAAAACTTTCCAAAATTAGACGTCTCCAAAATCGGGCAATTTCTAAAAATAGATTGTTTCCAAACATAGATAATCTTAAAAATTTCCATAGACAAAAATTTTAAAACTTTCCAAAAATAGATTTATTTACAAAATAAAGATTTTATTAAAATGGATTATATTTATAGTATTAAAGAGAGGCTAAAGGAAGGTATTAAATGACTTCATCAGTTTTTCAAAAATAGAAAACTTTCCACAAAAATAGAAACTTGTTCCAAAAATGGAAATTTTATACAAAAATAGAAACTTTCAAAAATTCAGTAGAATATCTAGATTTAGCAAAATTTTCACAACTTAGATAAAATTCTAAATCTCTTATACTTTTAAAGAAAATTTTAATTGTAGGAAACCTTCCAAAATTAGAGTTTCTAAAAATAGAAATTTCCAATTTTAGAGAGTTTTCCTAAATTAAAAGATCCCAAAAATAAAAGTGTCTTCCAAATACCATAAAAATTCAAGAACATGTATTTTGATTGTTTCCCCAGTAACAACTCCAAAAAATTGTTGAATGTGTTTTAAATTTATAAATCTAGCAAGCGCACAAACCATTTATAATACAACGATTGAGTGCGAGGTCGAATCCAAAGGAAACATTCAAAATATATGAAATTCAAAATACACATGCCTCAACTTTTATGTTTCTTAGAAAACCAAGGTTCATAATTAAATCTAGGATAAAAAATCAATTTTTATCTTTAAAAGTATATCTCCAATTTAAGTAAGTCTTTATTCAAATAAATAGATCTACAATTTTAGAGCATTGATTAAAATTAATTAAAATAATATTTTAATTAAGAGTTTATAAACAAAATCTAGATCTAATCAATTTCAATCCTAACTAGTTAATCAAGTTGTTAGGGAGGTTTTAAATACATGAAATAAATACACTTTAAAAGAATTAAAGAATCAAGAAGAAAAACTAAAATACAACATTCAAGTGAAATGAAATAAACATGAAAAGTAAATCGGCAAGGAAAATAAATGACATAAATAAAAATGCGGTAACGTAAAAGGTGGTTGTTTGGAGTAGACCGTTCATCACCCAACATGTGTAAACAAAGTAAAAGCCTAGATCTGAAATTCACGTAAAGATCTAAAATACAATTCATATTTATTAAAAAAACAAGATTCACAACAATTAATTTAATTAATCAAAACTTTAGTAATCATGATTCAAGTCTTGCAATTAAGATCCTAACTATTACATACGCTCATGTTCAATCAAATAAAGAAAAGTTGTGTTTTTGAAATTAAAAATAAAATAATCATAAAAGTATTTTAGAAATTGGATGTTCTAGGGTTCTAAATGAATGCTTTACTTTATTAAATGGAAATTAAAGTACAAAGCTTTTCTAAATTAATTATAAGAAAGGCAACATAAAAGATAAAAATCTACACTCTCACTTGTATATTCGCATGGTGCTTCTTGCCTTCTTGTCTTTTGCTCCAGCCTTTATTCCTCTTGAATTCCAGGTCAAATTCGAATTTTACCCTTGAGGTAATGGGATATTTATAGGTTTCGAAAAGAGATGGATGACTTGGACTAAATCAAGGTTTAAGGTGGGAAATCACAGGACTGGATTAGATCTAAATGGGAACGGATGATGGGGATTTAAGCTTGAATTTTAGGGTTACACAAGGAGGGTCACACGATTTTTGTGTAGCTTTCCTTGGTGGCTAAGTGAAGGTGGAGAGAAGATAGGAGATTAGGAGAGAAATTAGGAATTGGATTGGTTTGGGATTGGGAAAATCGTGTGGGATACTTGGAGATTGGATGGTGAGGTGTATTTGGATCTTAGGAATGTATCTAGATGATTTTTAGTCTAAGTGCATGGAGAGGTTTTAGGTGCAAAAATCATGGGATGATGAGGTGTGATATGCGCATGGGAGCTAGCTTGAACTACAAGTTGTTCATAGCTTAGGGTTTGGTGAATGGATGGCTAAGATTGCTTTAGGTTAAATCTAATGGTTCTAGGTTTAATTGGTAAAAACAAATCATAAAAATGGTAATGTGTCTGATGGAGGGTTTGAATTCAAAGGTGGAGATGAATAAATGATATGATGAATGGCCTAGATCTAGTGCAAATTATGTATGCGATGGATGTATGTGGAGGCTCTAGGGTTTTCCTAATGATGTGGATGGTTGTGATGAATTGTCCTAAGATCTAATGGCTATGATGCATGATGGATGATCTAAGTGGATGGATGGACAGATGGTGCATGGATGATCCTAATCCTAAGGTTAATCTATATGATGAATGGTTTGAATTGGTTGATTGGGTTAATGGATGGTGTGGATGGGAGATTGGAAATTGGATGGTTAAGATTGGATGGGTGAGCTGGGTCATGGATATGGGCTTAGGGTTGGTAAACTTAGATTTGAACCTGCAGCATTAGATCTTTAAATTGGACTTGGACTTGAATTGGAGGCTTGGACTTTAAGCTTGCTGGGCTTGAAGGCCTGGCCCACATTGGGAAATGTGGCTGAAGTGCTTGGCCTGGCCCAATGTCTGGCATTTGGAGCAAAGCTTGGCCAAATTGTAGTGGATCTCTAGCCCATGGATATTCTTCTCAGACTTTTGGCCTCTTAATTGAAGACTTTGATTTTAAAATTAAATAATTAATCAATACCATTATAATTCTAAATATTGAATAATCTAGACTCTCATAAACGGATCTAGATTATCCAATTTATATTAAGAACCCTAAAGTGACATGAATTAATTATGAAATTCTAAAATTTCCATTCTAAGCTCTCTTCTGACAATTATGTACTGTTTTATGCATGAATCCTGTTTTCTATCTTTTTATCTACAAAACTAGAAAAAACCATTAAACGTATCTTTTATATACAAAAATCAAGGCTAACTTAATCATAATTAAAGGGTAAAAATGTAAGATTTTTAGACTCAACATACCTCATCAATCGACTCCCTACCCCGGTCATCGGATGGTTTTTCCCTTTTATAAGTTGTTTAATCACACACTAGAGTATATGTCCCTTCGTACTTTTGATTGTGCATGCTACCCTTATCTTGGATATTATGTTACTAACAAACTGCAACCAAGATCTCTTGAATGTATTTTTCTGGGTTACAACACTCAATATAAAGGTTACATGTGTCTTCACCTACCCACTAGACGAGTCCATATTTCTCGACACATTGTGTTCAATGAAGCAATCCTCCCCTATGCATCGGGCCCCTTGACAGGTACGAGACCACCTTCGTATGATGTGGTCTTTATTCCATTCATTACTCCTTTGGGACCTGCACCACTGCCATCTCCTGCATCACACTCTCCAGCAGACACATCTCCATCTCCAGTCACGGTACCTGAGTCACCACCATCAGCGTCACCACCTCCA
This sequence comes from Chimonanthus salicifolius, assembly GCA_013350335.1. Lineage (NCBI taxonomy): Eukaryota > Viridiplantae > Streptophyta > Magnoliopsida > Laurales > Calycanthaceae > Chimonanthus > Chimonanthus salicifolius. The sequence continues at coordinate 28,303,771 of CM023537.1, forward strand.
GCAGATGATCACCATATCTAGTGGTGGCACCTATGTCGCCCACCCTAGCTTCGCCATTTCCAGCCGAAACTCCTCTTTCATCTGCCAATGTTCATTCTATGGTGATCCATGTGAAGGATGGTATTTTCAAGCCCAATAAGTGAGGTGCCTTTGCTAGCCGACATCGTTTGCTGCAGACCTTTGCTTCTATGGTTTCTTCTTCTGATGTTGAGCCCATATGCTACACCCAAGCTGTTCCATTTGCAGAATGGCATCAGGCCATGTATGATGAGTTTAATTCCCTTTTGTAATGACCTGACCAGATATTTCGGGGTCTTAGAGAGTTTTGTGGATCTCCGTGTTGTATTTGGTGCTTTGGTAGCATTGGGGGTGGTGTGGGCTCCGTGGTGGCCCCCCAGTTTGCTTGATTTTGAGTTCGAGAGCTCGAAGGGCTTTTTGGTAATTTTGTTACTACAATGTACTCTGTCATGAAAAATATCTCAAAAATCACACGATTTTTTCCCGACCTTCGACATACAATTTTTATCAGGTTTTCGATTTATGTTTTTATTAAACTCACAATGTCGGTTTCAAAATTTATTTTCGTGTTTCATGAGATTTTTTTTTCAATATATATATGTGTGTGTGTGTGTGTGTGTATAGATATTAATAATATTATAAGTAAGGAAGTTAATTAATGTAGGGAGTTCTAGTTTTGTAAAAATGAAATAAAGTAAGATTTGTAATTTTAGAAGCTTTTTCAAAATAAATAAATAAGTATAGATATAAAAAAAAAACCCTAAACCCAAACCCCCTCCTGTAACACCCCGGATTTTCAGGTTATCAATATATATGGATTTGCCCATTTAATTTGTGAATTTAAATGATAAGGACCTTAGATGAGTAAGGTGTTGGGTCAATTGCCCAATTAAGACCCAACGGGTTATGGTATAAGGTTCAATTTAAAGTAAATGGGTAAGATGCATTCAATTGGGTCAAGGTTGCTATTTGGGTCAAAATGCCCAATTGGGACCCAATGGGTCGTGTTTGACTTGGTTGACCACCAAGTGAGTTCAAACCTAATTAAACGGGGCTGAATTAAAATGGGAATGCAATCAAGTGAGTGAGTTGATCTTAAAGTGATGAGTTAAGTGAGTTGACTTGATTTGAATTAAATTATATGAGTTAGGTGAGTTGGAATCAGAGTTTCATCTCATGGATGAAACCCCCACTTGAATCAATGGGAGGTGGACCGTTGGGTGGGGGTTACACAAACCAACTCAAGACAAGACAGTTGGGCTCATGGGAGTTTCATCTCATGGATGAAACCCCCACTTGAATCAATGGGAGATGGACCGTTGGGTGGGGGTTACACAAACCAACTCAAGACAAGACCGTTGGGCTCATGGGAGTTTCATCTCATGGATGAAACCCCCACTTGAATCAATGGGAGGTGGACCATTGGGTGGGGGTTACACAAACCAACTCAAGACAAGACCGTTGGGCTCATGGGAGTTTCACCCCATGGATGAAACCCCCAAATGGTCATTAATGAGAGAGGATGGTTTTGGAGTGGTTACCCAACGCAAACAAGGCTACACCGTTGGAGTCTTGGAGTTTCATCTCATGGATGAAACCCCCAAGTGGAGTATTAGTGAGGGAAGTTAAGGAAAATAGGAGTTACACAAGGGCTTTACCAAAAGGCATCATCTTTGGCCGACCACCCCATTGGAACAAAACAAGATTGGTTTCCATACACTCTCTCCCTCAAGCACTCTCTTGGCCGACCACTCACAAGGGCAATGGAGAAAAGGACTTAGAGTTTACATCCCAAACTCCTCTCCCTCTCACACAAGGCTGAACTCTACCTCTCTCTCAAGTCACAATCTCGGCCAAAGAAATAAGAAGGAAGGAGGAAGAAGCTAAAGAAGGAAAGGATTGAAAGAACAAGTCGGAGCGAAAGAAACCGAGGAGTCGCGGAACCGGTTGGTATTTTGACAAATTTTGTTTAACGTAAGGAACCATAGGGTTCGGCCATAGTGCATGGCTGAACCCCATGGAAGAAAATTGGGGGATGATTATGGTATTTTAATAGAAAGGAGGAATCATAGGGTTCTGTCATAGTGCATAGCCGAACCCCATGAAAGAACATTGGTTATTTTTAAATGGAGTTTGAAGGGTAAAAATCATAAGTTTATGTGTATGATGTTAAAAGGTTTTTAAAGAGCTTAAATGGAGATATGTATGAGAATCCCACAAAGGACTATAAGTTTGGATAAATGATTGTTAAGAGAAGATTATGAACCATAGGGTTCGGCCATGGTGTATGGCCGAACCCCATGGAAGGTTATTAATAATTTTGAAAAGGATGAAAACCATGGAAGGTTACTAATAATTTTGAAAAGGATGAAAACCATGGAGGGTTATGATGTTTTAAAAGGATTTAAAAGGGAAGTATTGTTAAAGACATTAACTATGAATAAGAATGGAAAAGAAGGGCACAAAGCCAAAGGGTGAGGTTCGGCCATGGTGTATGGCCGAACCCCACCAAGTAATATTTATGGATTTAGGGTTTTCTTAGATATTGAATTATGTGGATTGTTTAATATTTTAATGGGCTTCAAAACATGAAAATGGTAGATGCATGTTAAGGATTTTTAAAGGACTTTAAAGGGAGGAATACTAATCATTTTACATGGTGTTAAAATGATATTTGGTGAAAGAACCATGAACCATGGGTTCGGCCATGGTGTATGGCCGAACACCATGGAAGGTTATCAAGGACTTTGAAGGGATTAAATGGAGTAATATTGTTGGACATAGGTACTTTTAGATCATGGGGAATGGTGATAAGTGTAATTGGTTTAAACATGGTAGATGATGATAAAAAAGAATGAATCTAAATACATGGTTAAACTCCATGAAGGGACCTTGTTTTATGGACCTAAGAAGGGTAAATGATTCAATGGAAAAAAAAATGGGATTTGGACATCATAGGGTTCGGCCATGGTGTATGGCCGAACCCCATGAACCATTTTGTGGATCAAAGTGTGGACTTATGTATGCTTAGATGAATGGAATGTTAGCCATGGATAGAAGAATGACAATATTGTAATTAAGTGGAAATAATGGACCATGGGTTCGGCCATGGTGTATGGCCGAACCCCATGGGAAATGTTTGGTGGACTTAGGGTTTATAAATGTTAGATTAAATGAAAAACGATATGATCTTGGCTTAAGTTAAAGACCAAAAGAGGGACCAATTTCAAGTGGGTGAGGTTCGGCCATGTTGTATGGCCGAACCCCACAAGATTGTGTTATGGACTTAGACCTAATGTTAAATCAAATGGAATATGGGATTGACTTGTTGATATGTAACAAGGTGACGGGACCTCATAAACGGTGCGCGATCGTGAGCGGTTGCCGGTTTAAGAAGCAAGGACACTTTAGTGGTCTTTGGTAGGATTCTACTTCTTTGAAACCATGGGTTTGTGTATGATGTGAGTTTTAATGCTATGTTTATAATATAAAATAGCATGTGTTTCATTAGCATCTCATGCATGGCATGGGGTGAAGGATTGGTAACCGGAGGCCACACTCGACGGGGAGTCCGTAAGACCACTGTGGGGGATACCTTGATGTGTATTATCCTATCAAGAGGTAATCGGAGGGGCCACACTCCGATGGGGCATCCGTAAGACCGCTGTGGGGATACCTTGATGAGGAGAATTCCTTCAAGAGGATACATTTCATTGTGATGGGTGGGACTCATTGCATAAGACATATGACATGGCATTATTTTTACACGGTTTTATGATTATGTTATATCTATGGATTTTGTACTCACCATGTGTTAGCCTTACTTGGAATTCCTACTGGGCGCGTTGTTCTAACGCTCTACTTCTACCCTAGTGAATGAAACAGGAAATGAAGGAAACGATGAGCGTGATCGGAGCCAAGCATAGAAGCTTGAATGGGTTTAATTTTATATTTGATTAAGTTACTTATGGACTTGTAATTTGAGTAACTAGATTTTCGGGCATGTAATAACTTAGATATTTTGCTATAGTTTGGATGGTTTAGTTTGGATATTTAAGTTAAGTTTAATTATGGTTAAAGACTTGAAGTACTTTGCTATCTAAAAATGAATAGATTTAGGCTCTATTATAATCCGCAGTTTATGATTTAATTCCGCAAGTATCATATTACGTGTGAACCGTTTTCATGGAATTAGTCCATGCACACGTAGGGTTGGCCAGTTAAGGGTCGGACTTTAGAATTTTGGATTTAGCTCGCGTCGTGATGTCCGGCTTTATCTCACTCTTTAAATGTTTTTTTTTTTTTTTTAAATAGACTGATTTTCGGAAAGCGAGTGAAAAAGGGCGGGGCGTTACACCCCCAAACCCTAACTTATAACCCTCCAACTCTCGCAGCACTGTAGAGAATTCCTACATTGCCGCAACCCTCTTTTCCCCTTTTTTGCGATCCCTTCTCTCTTTCATTCTCTATTTCAGTTGCAACATTGCCCAAAACCCTAGCCCTAAGCTCTACCCTCCCCCATCCTCAAGCCGTTGCCGCTGCTACCTCTATTCTCTATCTGGTAACCCTCTTTTCTCTTTTTTGATCTCTCTCTCTCCCTCTCCCCCTTATTTTTCTTTTTCTCTCACTCTTCTTCTTCTTCCTTTCAGCCGACCCGAGCTGCCGCCGTGTTCCTTTTTTCCGCACCAGATGATGGAGTTTTCGCCTGGTTCCCCCCCCTTCCCCTCCGTCTGCCTCCACCGACCCGCCTGAGTAGCCGTTCAAGGTACCATTTTTTCCCCTTTTTCTTTCTCCTGCTCTCTCTGATTTTCCTCGTTTTTCTCCTATTTCTTGCGTTTTCATCGGTTTCCCTCTTTTTTCCCCTTTCCAACTTAGTTGACTGAGATCCTCGGTCGAGTACCAAGTCGACTCAATTGGGGCTTCTGAGTCAACTCAACTCTTGGTTTTGGTTGACCCAGTTGCCGAACCCAGTCGTGGCTCATCTTGGCTCATGCCAACCTGTTTCGGTTCGGCCAGGTTTTGACCCCCACTTTTGCAGGCCCAACAGATCGACCCATCCGTTCGACAGAACCAGACTTAACCCATCCCATTTCTGGGGTTGAAGGTAGCTCTATTTGTTGAAAGAGGAACACAAGGATACACAAACGGGTTAAAATGGTTAATACAAATATGAACTATAAACGAGCCCAAAAACCGGGGCCAAACCGGGTCAAATGAGAATTGGGCCGAAGGATGGGCTTGGGTCGGTTGGGTCACGGACAGGGTCTAGTTTTCCAGTGAACTGTGCTGTGCCCATAGGAACTGGGTCTGCACAATTGGGCCAAGGACGGACTGGACCGAAGGAGTTGGGCTTGGATCTGAACTGGACTAAGAGAGCTGGGCCGATCTGCTCGATTGGGCCAGAACCGAGTCTGATATGCTGCTAAAAGGCTTGAGGATTGGATCTTGGTTGGGTTTGTGTCAGTTGAGTTTCGCCTAGAAATCACATACTCAGTCCAATCGAATCAGGTTTGTCGCACAAACTCGATCGATTCGACTTGGTTGGCCAAGAGATTAGGGTTTCAAGAAAGATAAGTGGAAAGGAGGAAAAGAAGAAGAAGAGAACCAGGGGTGGAGGCGGCGACTGCAGGGATTTGGGGTTTGGGACGGGTACTAAGGGAGGAAATGGAAGAATAAAGAAATGACAAGAAGGTTATGAGAAGTAGGAAATCGAAGTACCTGAAATGAATCTGAACTCAGACGGTGTCTCAGATCTGCACGCAAGGATGATGCAGGCAGCAGAAGAGGGAGAAAGGTTAGGGTTTCTGTAATACCCTAACCCAAATTACGCGTATTTAACTAAATAAATCCTTCTTACATCGGTTAATCTCAAAGATTACGGTTAGGACTTTGAGAAAAGCCCAGGTGTGGCCCAATATGAGTTTGAAAACTCAGTGATCCAACTCGTCCAGTTGGAGGGGCAAAATGGTAATTACCACTTATTGTTATTATTTCATTATTTATGTCATTATGTGATTATTATTGGATGATATTATTTTTCTTAATCATGGATTTCTATTTCTGATTTTAGAATTATTTTATTTTTGAAAAATGAATATTTAAAACCGCCCGTCAAGACCCCAAAAGGGAGAAATAAATATTTTTAAATGGTTTTGGAAATGAGAAAATTTTGAGACAAGCATATTATGTTAGACAATTTAGTATGGTCTAGTTTATTCTTTTAAAACCCAAAAATGAGGACTTTAATTTGTTTTATTTAACACAAGTTAAATTAAGTAAATAGTGTTAAATTTTGGTTTTTATTTAAATTTATGGTTTTTGGTGAATTTTAAATCTCCAAATTTTTATGGTGATTAGAGTTTTTAAAACCCAACTTATTTGTCAAGTTGGATTAAAATTTTTAAGCCTTTTAAACCATATTTTAAGTTAAAAATCGAAGTTTTATAAAAAAATGGACCTTTGTGCAAAAACCGGAAATGGCATGGACTTATTTGCAACCAACGGTAACTTCTGCTGATTACTGTTGGGACGTTGGCCAGCTGCTGTATGCAGCGACGGTTGGCCATCACCGATTGATCAATTGCCTCTTTAAATCACTCCCTCCCTTGCCTCTGTTTTCAAAGATTTTCTTGATCCGTAACTTAGAGGAAGATTTTTTCAAAACCCCGGATTTTCAACCCAGGAACTGAAGTGAAGGTAACCACTGTGTTCCTTTTCAAATTTTAAGTGGTTTAAAATCAAGTCGCAGTAATTTTGACTGAGTTTTGAGTGTGTAAAACCAATTTCAAGTTTAAGGAAAAACATGGTTTTTCTTGTGTCAATGTGGTTTTGGTGTTAAAATCCGATGGCTTAATCAGTGTTAAAGCTTCCGACCATTCCCTATGGAAAGAGGACTCACCAAGGAGTCCATCTGACCAGTTGGATGTGAAAGCCGAATCCAGAAAACCCACTGTTTCTGGATTCGTAGTTCATGGTGTTGCTGTATGTCACTGTCTGCTGTTGCAGACAAAGGAGGAAGAGGACTCTTGGACGGTCCTGAGAGTTGTTCTTCGGACGATCTGAGGGTGACTTCCTTCAGACGATCCGAAAGTGACCCTTCGGATGTTCCGAGCTTTGGCTCGAAGTTCCAAAGTGGTCACAGGCTAACTGTTCTCCGTCTCTGCTCCGGACGTTCCGAGTCCTATTCGGAAGGACCTTCGGATGATCCGAGACCTGACCCTCGGACGGTCCAAAGATAGACCCAAGTTTCGAAGTCTGTGACTAGTTTTAGGCAGTGGTTCGATGATCCGAAGCCACAGTACCTGGTTCCGAGGCATGTTCCGAGGAACCCAGTTTTTTAATGTAAAATCTTGATTGATTGATGATGCATGTTTAAATGCTAAGTTTTAATTGAGATGTTTATACCCACTTGATAAATTAAAAGTGTACTAACCCTTTTTCTCTTATTACTATAGTGTATATACGATTTGTACTCACTTCCAGGCCGACTCTATCTGTTGGGCACTGAGTGACTTCACTTCCAGGCCTACGCTATATCTGTCGGGCACTGAGTGACCTCGAGGCCTTACTCAACATGTCAATCTAGTCCTATCCAGAAGACAATACAAGAAGTGACCTAAGTATCTAGACCTAACTCAATACGTCAATCTAGTCATGCCCAAAAGACAATATGAGATTTGGTCTGAACACCCTATTATTATATATTGTGGTTTATTGTAACTTAAAATGGTTAGAAACCAAGTAGGAGACTCAGTTCCATTTACCTTGGAGGAAAACAGTATGGCGTTGAAATACTACTCGTATGTATGCATTTGAATGCTATGTATATTGACCAACTATTGATTGCGCACTTGTTTGAATGTTGAACAGAGACCGCGATACCACACAATTTTGGTGAGGGAACTTAACTTTGCAGTAGGTGTAATCAGGTTTAATAAGGTGAATCTTGAGCAATGAGTGGTTTCAAGTTTGATGAACCCACCCATGTGCCCGGACATGATGCACTGTTGTAAGAAGTGCATATGATGATTATAAATGTTTGTGATGTTAATCATATGAGATATGTAATACTGCTTCCACGTACCCTTGACTATTGAACCAATATCGGCTATGTGTGTGAGATGGTTTACGTCTACTAGACCAGGGGTGTCGATAGTTGCTGACTTGAGGAGTGTCAGTATCGGCCATGTGAGGGCCGGAGATGTACTTGCAAAGATGTATTTTGACCATGTCGGGACTTAATACAATGGTCTTAGCGTAGTATGTAGGTGTTACGTTGGATGATAGCAATAATGGAATGAGGATGAGATTATATTTGATGTTGAGATTATTTTTACAAGCATGAGATATCATATTGCAAATGTTGATTTTTTAACTAACCTGATGTTTCATTAGACTACATTGTTATATTTCCTTCACTAGGCTAGTTAGCTCACACCACTCACATTTCAGGAGATGTGTCCGAGGAGGAGAAGTATGAAGCTTAGGATGGATAAGCTGCTGCGTTGCCTTGGGATTCCCACTGAGGGGAATTCCACTATCTTTGCCTTTTGTTCCTTGAACCATTTGTCTATGTAACGTACCGTGTGTGGTACTTAGTTTGCATCGATGTCATGTATTGAACTGCCATGTGTTCTGGAGCTACTCTGATTGCGTTGTAATAATAATTCGTCGATGGAATTATGTGTTTGTGTTTCTTTTGGGTAGACTTATGGTATGTGTTTGAGTCTACATGTTGAGATCATGTGTGACTTTTGGGCCTAACCATTGATCCAACCCAATTAGAATTCTCGAGTTTAGTTTCAAAAAAAAAAATCAGCGACGTTCTGGAGCCACTTTTTGGGTCGGGGCGTGACAATTTCTAAGAGAGAAGAGAAGACAGAGAAAAAGAGAGCGGCGACAGCGAATGAGGGTTAGATCTAGGGTTTTCATAGAGGGAAATGGTAAAGAAGATAGAGATGAATGGGAAGAGAGGGTCGAGAGTGAGGGAAAGATAGAGACAGACGCACCATGGAGGGGACGGCGGCTGCTGCCTATTGTTTGAAAGAGTGATGGAGAAGAAGAGGAGAGGGGGAAAGAGACGATATATATAGCTAGGGTTAGGGTTCATTTTTTTTTTTTTTTTGAAAAAGGGAAATACCACTAATATTTATAAAATAATTTTAAAAAGATAAAGTGTGGTTTACAAATAATTTTTCAATGATAAAATCACTAGGAATGTCAAAATTACCATAATGCCATTTGAGCTTTCAAGCTCAAAATCAGACAAACTGGGCCCCACTGTGGAGCCCAAGCTCTCTCCACTACCACCAAAACACAAATCCGACACAGAGATTTGAAAATCTCCCAAAAATCCCCAAAGATCGGGTCAGGTCATTACAACACTACCCCCTTTAAAGATTTCATCCTCGAAATTCAAACTGAACTCATACCTCGCAAGAAAAAATCTAGGTAAAAACTACCTCCTCACAACTGAAACCCACTCTCAAGCCGATCTTCTCACTACAAGATGATGCCACCACATCAGATCCACTGAAACAACCCTGCCATTAATCACCTTGAGCAGCCGAACAACTTGGACAATAGTTTACACAACCATCGAAACAAACAACCTTTACCTGACCAATCTTATTTGCTCAGTAGTCCTTCTGACCATACATGATTCCTACATAATTGCATCAAGGTCTCCACCCAGTATGAGGGAAATTTATACCATCAGTCACATAGTGCGTCGCACAGAACTATCAAAACGCCTATTTGTACATGTCACCGTACTCCAAATCCAACCAAAAAACAACAATCCTCTAAACTCAATTCATAACCCAAGGCACAAAACATAAGACATGTCCTCTAAAACCTGCATGGACTGTCCTGACCGGTTGTCTGTGCACAAATAGTCTGCTGAACTGAAACACGGTTGAGCATACAACTCTTTCTGTAACATTGCCTGATCTGATGGATATGACTTAAACCTCGAACTGACACTGCCGACTCAGGAATCTTGCACAGACTGACCCTCTGCTCAACATAAGTGGGTCCAAAAGTTCTAAGAAGTCGGTCATCCTCACTCTAAGGTGATGGAGTTATACTAATCTATCTACTACCACCCACACAACTAATCTGTGGTGAAAAAGGACCTGGAGTATCTTCATAGGCACCACTCACGTCTAGCCGCCACTGATCTGCTCTGCAGAGTCAAGTCACCATCCGGTCTCACTATATAGTTATCTGGCCCACTGCCACACATCATAGAATCCCATAGTCTGACTGTCCCTGTACCTGAACTGTGAATCTCCAAGGCTCTGCCACTCAACACTAGTTGAACTACCATGCTACATAAACTGGCTGCCCTAGTCTCTGTACCTGATCAACAATCACTCCATGAAACGTCATCCATTTTGTCCGCTTCATGTTCGATCCTTCTTGAACAAACAAGTACTCAAAACCACGGCGATGAGGGGATACTCAGAACCTCCCTCAGTACAAATAGATACCTCCAACCAGAGTACAACATCATCACCCTCCATCCCGAGCTATGAGTGAAAAAATCATATTCATCAGTCTCAAGTCGTCTTGAACAAGAAGCCACCAATTATCCATCCTGCATTAGTAGGAAGCCCTCCATCCTGACAAACCTGCATTACCTATCGAAACCACATGGCCAGGCAGCTGTGCCTCTGGGGTCAAAACTCAAATCTGACAAGGTCCCAAATGAAGACACCTCCTCGAGAATCAACAAGGATCCCCCAACAAGCCATCAATCCTTGGTAGAAGATCCTCATCCCATTCTGTCACTCTGCTCGGTCCCTGACCTATGGCACAAAATCTCACTGAGGAAGGGACGTATTTGAATCAGGCCAAATCTCAGAACCCAAAACCGAGAAGCACCATCACATCACTCACATCCATAGAGTGCATTTACCTTTACGGGAGTGTTGCCACTCTCTGATCACTGCATTGTAATCACACTCTGGTCAAATACCTTGACTCCTCCTAGCAAGATACCTCGGGTCTTGAGTATAAACACAATACCAATGGGATAAATAATCTGCTCACCAACATGGGTCGGGGAATCTCTAAGGTCTCTGGGCTATTAAACCTAGTACGGGTTCCCCTACTTAAACAAGTGTTCATTCTCACCATCCCTCAATCCACTAAGCAAAATTTGACCATACTCAATATTAAGCGAGAATCCAAAGCAAAAATACACCTCTGGCACTCAAGCCCAAGGGCATCAGGCTCACAAGCAACTAAGGAAACTCCAAACACTATCCATGAACATTGTTTCATCTACCCTATCACAAATGGGATGTGTAACGCCCCGCCCTTTTTCACTCACCGAAAATCAGATTTTTTTTTTTTTTTTAAAGAGTGAGAGAGAGCGGGAACGTCACGATGCGAGCTAAGTCCTAGCTTCCAAAGCCCGACCCTTAACTGGCCAACCATACGTGTGTGTGGACGAAGTCCCCTAAAACGGTTCACACGTACTACGACTTGCAGAATAGTCATTGCCGAAATAACATCGGATTACAACATTTACTTAGCAAGGAAGGCAATCAATATAAATTAACTTGATCCAGATTAATCATCAATCGATCCATAGCAAATAGTCTAAACTATTACATTCCCAAATATTAGCTACTCAAATTACATTTCCATAAATAAAACCTAAATAATCAATCTAGCTCCTCCAAGCTCCTAAGCTTGGCTCCGATCACGTCCTTCGCTTTGTCCAATTCCTGTGTCACCATCTAAGGTAGAAGTAGGGCGTTAGACAACGCGCCCAGTAGGTACTCCAAATAGGGTCAAACACATGGTTTAGTATAAAAATCTAGATATAATACATCATGCCGTACTTGTAAAACGTCGTATCTAAAATAGTGTATGATAATTGAGATCCAATCATACAGATAAAAACTAGAAACAGTGCATGATAATAGAGATCATAATCATGTTGATGCAATGCCATGCCATGAGTCCCACCCATCACCCATATCACAATCACATAGTATCCTCCTAATGGAAACTCCTCATCAAGGTATCCTCACGAATGCCTTACGGACGCCCCGACGGAGCGTGGAGCTCCAGTTACAAATCAATCATACATCCCTCTCGATGGATAATGCACATCGAGGTACCCTCACGAATGCCTTACGGACGCCCACGTGGGTCTCCGGTTACATTTCATCCCTCCCATGCCATGGATGAGATGCAAATGCCAACATGCTATGTAATAATACAAATCATAGCATTAAAATCCCATCATTAAGACATATCATTTGATACCAAAATAATTCAAGTAAAACATTCACATATACATATTCCATGGCTTTCAATGAGGTAGGAATCCTACCAATGACCAACTAATGTGTCCTTGCATTTTTGTCCGAAAACCGCTCACCGATCGCATCAAGCCGATCGTACACAGCTTGTGAGATCTCGTTACCTTGTTACATATCAATAAATCAAATCCATGTTCCATTTGATTTCCAACCATTTTTAAGTCCACAAATATGCCTTAGTGGGATTCGGCCATTCAACGTGGCCGAACCTCACTCACTTGGTTTTGGATCCCTCTTTTTAGTCCTTGATCATGCCATCTTTTGATTCATTAATCCACCACATAAGTTAATCATCTAACGTTAATAAAACCCTAAGTCCACAAAACATTCTCAATGGGGTTCGGCCATACACCATGGCCGAACCCATGGTCTTTCATTTTAACAATATTTACCTCTTAGCCATTATTCTTTCCATAGCTACTCACTTAGCTTATTTATACATGACTTAGGTCCATAAAACAGTCATTAACATAACATAGATCCATGACTAGATCCCTCCATTTCATAGCTTGATGATTTATCTCTTAATCATGCATGGATCTACCAAATGATCCATCAATGGTCCATAAAGGGTTCATGGGGTTCGGCCATACAACATGGCCGAACCCATGATGTCATTTTTCATCATCTTTCTTAAATCCTTTACAACATTAGATCCATAACCAAAGTCCCTCCATTGGGGGGGGGGGGGGGGGTGCTGCGGGGGAGTGGGTTTAATCATTCATTTATTTAAACATGCACAAATCTCTAATTGACCCATTAAAATGGTCCATGGGGTTCGGCCATACACCATGGCCGAACCCATGATGTCTCATTTCCATCCTCTCCTTTAAATCATTTACAATCTTAGGTCCATAAACAAAGTCCCTCCATGGGGGGTTTAATCATACACTTAGGTTATCATTTTACAACACAAAGTCCATCAACATGTCTTCCATCATTTTCATGGTCCAAATGCATCTAAGTCCATCAACATCCTTCCATTATTTCCCTCATTTAAACCCCATACATCCATTTAGAACCTCTTAAAATCATTAACACCCTTCCATGGGGTTCGGCCATACAACATGGCCGAACCCTATGGTTCATTATTTTCTTTAAAATAAATCATACATCCATGATTGATCCTTTGATGATGTATGGCCGAACCTCATCCACTTCTTTTTGTCCTTGATGGTTCTCATACATAAAACTTAGGGGTTTGGCCATGCAAGGGCCAAACCATGATTCTTGATCATCCACCATTTCCTACATGGGACATGTATAAGGTCCTTTAGCCATAACAAGATTAGGGTTCGGCCATTGCGTTCCTTGACCATCTTTTCTTGTTCAATGAGAGAGGGGGAGGAGGAAAGAATGGAAACCCTAAGTCTTTTCTTGTTCAATGAGAGGGTCAGCCTTGAGTGATGTCTTTTGGTGATGCCCCTTTGTAACCACTATGACTCTTCACCTCCCTCATTAATACTTCCTTTAGGAGTTTCATCCCATGAGATGAAACTCCAATTGTGTGCCTCTTGGGTTTCCATCATGAGATGGAAACCCTCCATGTCCCCAACGTGTATTCTTGACTATGCTTTGTGTAATAATAAAAACTCTTCACCTCTTGCATTAATGATCCCTTTGGAGTTTCATCCCATGAGATGAAACTCCCACCTCTCCAACGTGTGTGCATGATGGTGTCCCTTGAGATGGAACTCTCCATCTCCTTATTCAACTCATCTCTTTAACTCAACTCATATCTTTAATTCAACTCTATTTAACTCATTTAAAATCAACTCATGTAACACCCCGCCCTTTTCACTCTAATAATTAGAGTTTATTTTATTTTTTTTAAATATAATAATCAACCAAGTGATCGGGGCAGAGTGTCACGACGCCAGTTAAGGGTCGAACTGCTATGGGTCAAATGAAAGAGACCAAAGTCTTAAATGGGTGAGGTTCGGCCATAGGGTATGGCTGAACCCCACATAATGGATTTTTGGGACTTAGACTAGGTTGAAATCTTATGGTTAAAAGCTTGACTTGCTGTTATATAAATAGGGCCATGGGATTTGCTTGAACAGCGTACAAGTTGTAAACAAGAGACGGTTCAAAAGAAGAGCCAAACTAAGTGATTATTGTGTAGGTTTCCTACCTTTATTGTAACCACATTTCTATATGCTGTTTTATGTTGATTTCGATAACTTATATGAATGTAAAGTTATGTTTCTAAATGGCATGTTTCCATAGATATCTCATGCATGGCATGGGATGATGTTGTTGTAACCGGAGGTCACACTCCGTCGGGGCATCCGAAAGACTACTGTGGGGTACCTTGATGATGAGAATCCCATCAAGAGGAATCCGGAGGCCACACTCCATCTGAAGCGTCCGAAAGACCACTGTGGGGTACCTTGATGATGAGAATCCCGTCAAGAGGAGGCTATGTAGAATGGTGATGGGTGGGGCTCATTACATGTTCATTTCATACATAGCATGTTTTTATGGAATTTTGACACACATGTATTATTATATTATTTGCATGTTTTATACTAACCTTTTGGTAGCCCTATTCGGAAACACTACTGGGCGTGTTGATCTAACGCCCTATCTCTACCCTTAGTGGATGACGCAGGAAAGACAAAGAATGAGGATCGAGAAGGGGACCAAGCAAAGAAGCTTGGGCGGTTTGAATGATTTAAATGGACTTTGAATGGACTATTTATGAACTTGTTATTTGATTTATCTGGACAATGTAATTTGGTAATTAGATGTGTTGGCATGTAATAAGTAGTTAAGTAGATGCTATGGTTTGATTTATTTTGGATGGTTTGATTGAACGATTAGTTAAGATTGTTTAGTAATTTTTGGAGATTATGATTATGTACTTTGCTATCTTAAGTTAAAAAATGGATTAGTCTTAGGATCTATTATAACCTCAGTTAGATTAAGACTAAGTATATTCCTGCAAGTTTATTGTACCATGTGTGGATCGATTCTTATGGACTTAATCCAACACTGCACATGGGCTTGGCCAGTTAAGGGTCGGACTTTAGAAGTCCGAACTTAACTCGCGTCATGACACTTCGCCCCGATCACTTGGTTGATTATTATATTTAAAAAAAAAAATAAACTCTGATTATTAGAGTGAAAAGGGCGGGGTGTTACAACTCAACTCCTTGATTCCATTTCCAATTTAATTCAGCCACACCTTAATTGAACTTGAACTCATTTGATGGTCAACCAAGTCGACCATGACCCATGGTACTTGACGTCCCACTTAGCCATGTCACATACATGCCACCTCACTTAATGAGGTGGATCTCATGCCTTGTATCTTAATTGGTTATTAGGCCCAATCATCAAACCTTACCCATTTACTTCTAATTAGCTCATAAATGACCCATTGGGTCTCAAATTGGCAATTGGCCCATTTAAGTACATTTACTAATTGTTTTCAAACCAACCCTAATCATCAATTCATCTTGACCCATTGGGTCCCAATTGGGCATTTGGCCCAATTGACCACCTTGACCCAATTAAATAAATCTTACCCATTTATTTCAATTGAACCTTATCCATAATCCGTTGGGTCTTAATTGGGCAATTGACCCAACTCCTTACCCATCTAAGGTCCATCTCCATTATTTCACAAATTAAATGGACAATTCCCATATATATATATATATATGAATTGAAAATCCGGGGTGTTATAGGATGAACCTAATCTCTAGTCATCATCACACACATCTTTGACACATGCACAATTCGAGAAATGAACCGTGCTCTAATACCAACTGTAACGCCCCGTCCCGCTACGAGCACGTTAAGACTGATACAAGCTCCAAAACCAATTTGATGCTATTTTGGGTATTTTTTTTAAATGGGATACACCACTTCCGCCAACTGCAGTAACCATGGCAGCCCACAAAAAATAAATAAAATAAAACCAATAACCAAAGGCACGACCATAGCATTCTCCATAATTAGAAACAATAACATCAAGAAGTTATTACATTTATCTAACTCAAGAAATGTACACATAGCTTAAATACATGAATAATCTACCAACTACAACGAATGAAACTTTAACAGAACTAAAGTTGCAGCTCCACATCCAACGTCCGATAGAGGGTCCCGTCGACCCCTTCTCTAAGAAATACCGTGAGGCAAGGGGTGAGCTCTACATTCCCAGTGAGGGTAACACATGCATCATATATCATCAAGCATACACTTCATACAATCATATGTTCACATCAATGTATAGGACGTCTACATGCACTACCATGCAAGCGCGTGCCCTGCCCCTACCACACGGACCCACATCCACCGGGCCTCCAGAACATCCTCTAACTAATCCAATGCAACTTTAAGGTAACTCCCTCATATGCCCATCTACTACAGTCCACCCAACCACGATACACAGACCGATCCTCAACCAGATTAGGGTCCCTAGCCATCAACCAGTCCTATGACTCTCCCGGGACAATCCGTACACATATCACAACTAACCCATGAGTCGGGCTCACTAGAGTCCCAAACAGACTATCACACAAGAGCAACCACCGCACCAGTCATCAATGGACTCCAACCAAACTCATCTGTGGTCTCCTCGACCAAGCATCAGACTCCCGGTAATCACACTTGTAACATTGGGCCCCATCTACTGTTCTCAACACTACTGGCACAGACACCCCTCACAGAATTCCATGGGCCTTCTACTGAGTGAGCCGGTCAAACTCACTCGTTAGACGACCATAAACTCCCAGTGAGTCAATACCCACATCACAATCTTCAACTGTGAACCCCAAGATCATAACCACGGGTGTGGGCCAACAGGCACTCAACCCACTTGGCACACAAGGGGACCTAGTACATACTTAACGTACTCTACGACACTCTATCGCTAGGGCCACCTCCATAGAGACCCAAACACACCACAGACTGGTACTTCAGCTGTACACCGAACCACGGGGGCAACATCGACTAATGACCGTAAATATTCAACCGGTACCTCTTCCGTACACAGAAACCACGGGGACGAACCTCAATTCATATCCGTAAATAGTCAAACGACACATCAGCCGTACACCAAACCTCGAGGATGAACCCCGACTCATATCCATAAATAGTCTACCAGTACCTCGGTCGTATACCGGACCACGGGGACAAACCTCGACTCATGTTCGTAAATAGTCAACTGGTACCTTAGCCATACATCGGACCAGGGGGACGAACCCTGAATCATGTCCGTAAATAGTCAACCGGCATCTCAGACGAAAATTGGACCATAGGGTGAACCCCAACTCATGTTCGTAAATAGTCAACCGGCACCTCAATCGTACACCGGACCATAGGGGCGAACCCCGACTCATGTCCGTAAATAGTCAACCTGCACCTCAGCCGTGCAGTCGGACCACAAGGGCTCATGGTGACAAATACCGTTCTCGGGATAATAACAACAACTGTTAATAACGGGATATTTTCAATTTCTCATATTTTTAACCGGGAAAATCTCATGGAAAATATAAATATTTATAAAATAATAAAAATAAAAATAATAAATAAATAATTCTCATCTTTCATTTCTTGAGTAAAAAAATATCATATAAATCTATATGAGTTCATTGTTAACTAACATAACAAAGTCATTTAACTCATTGCACTCTCACCGTGAGACATACACGCACGATGACTTAACACACAGAAGGGTGGACTTAGATCGTAGTGGTAAGAAAGGGCATCATGACAGGTTATAGAGTGACAAAGTATATAATTTTTTAATATAAATGCATAACTAAAGAGGACAACTAAAGATAGATAGCTAAATGACTATGATGATGATAAATAACAGTAAATTGTCCACATTGTATTAATTAAGAAAAAAAGGATCTAGAATTTGAAACATTATCAGATCCTAATGCAGTTCAAAACAAAAATTCCAAAAACAGGGAGAAAAGAAAATGTGAAGAACATGTCTAACAATAGGAAAACAAGACATTACTGTAAACCCGCATACCCCTGATGGAAGAAAACAAAACCAATTCTCAATTTATGATGACAAATTCTCCAAAACCCCTTTAAAAGACCTTATCAATCAAATAGAATCCACAATCGGAGCAAATACTTAGCTATAGAAAAGAGGGAAGAAGCACCTGCCAGTGAGCAACGAGAGTAGAACAAAGAGAGCAGCGAGAGAGACAAAGAGAAGAGCTGCGAGTGAGACTTCGAGAGAGCAGTGAGAGAGATGATCCATACTTCGAGACTTGAAAGAGAAGTTTCCACCAAGAGACAGAGAAGAGCTGAGAGGGAGATGGCTGAGAGAGAGACGATTGATAGTTGAGACTTCGAGAGAGCAGTTTCTGCCGAGAGACAGAGTGAAGAGCTGAGAGCGAGAAAAGAGATGGCTTGAGAGAGTGAAAAGAAAGAAAGCCCCAAACAAAAGTGCAGTTGTCGAAGGAAACCCTAATCGAATGGGTTTTTAAGTCTTCCACTCTTCTGTGTGTTAAGTCATCGTGCGTGTATATCGCATGGTGAGAGTGCAATTTGCAAAGCAGGGGAAAAAATTAAATGTTAAAAATGTGTTTTTGAACGCGATAACAGTATTTTCTTGGTATTTTTGAGGTAAAAACGAAAATACCGGCAGGTATTTGTTATAGTGCAGGCACGAACCCCGACTAATGTCCATAAATAGTCAACTGGCACCTTAGCCATACACCGAACCACGCCTCTCCTATAGGCACAGTACCACTGAGGGTAAACTTGAAAGTTTAGCCTATACTAGGGAGTACATCCACTCATACTTTACCATCTAGCAATCCACAGTTGAACCACGCCTCCTGTCACGGTCTTTTATAACCTCTCAACCTTAACTACCTCACAAGTTAGGGGGAGTCTCTAAATCCTGATATAGCCTATCACTCATGCCCACCGGCATCCAATATATACTAGTTACATGCATGCCAAGTTACCTCTACGCACGTTAGTGAAAGTTCTCCCTTGGTGCTAGAACACGATTGACCCTAGAGGAGGAGGGGGTGAATAGGTCAATCACAGTTTCCATGGTGTTTACAAATTTCTTGATTGTTTAATGTTTAATTGTAGTGAAGCAACAATTTTAATCAAGAGATTTGTTTAGTGTGATAAATTGTTTATAATTTCTTTAAACGATCACACTAAGTTTAGACCCTTTGCATATTGTTTGATTATCAATGCTTGTGCATAATGTATAAATAAAGATAATCAAACGCAAAATGATGTGTGTTGAGAAGATTGCTTAAATGCGAAAACACAAACACACAATGATCAAACACCATAAGACCAAATTTATAGTGGTTCGGTTAGCCAACCTACATCCACTGTCAGGACTATCTCAACCTTGAGCTATCTCCAAATCCACTAACTGGGGACTTACACCCTCACAATTAGAGTTGGAATTCCACCTCACTCAATCGGCTGGGAATTTCACCTACCAAATGTAGAATAAGAATTCCACCTATTCATTTGGCTAGGACCACATGTGCCAGAGACTACGCTCTAGATGTTTTATAGTGGTTCCGGAGCTAAGCATCCTTAATCCACTTTCATAGTTCAAACGTTTTAAATAAAATTAAAACCAAGAAGCACTTGCCGTTGAAGCTCTTTCTCGTTGATGTGTGCTTCTCCAAGATCCACCCAATGTGTGCCGACGCTCCACCTTATAGCCCTCGTAGAGCAATCACAATTTCAACGTGACTAGGAAACTAGTTCTACCAAATCTTTCCTAGTTTATTATCCTTTCTACTCTCTCTCACATAAACTCAATCCATATGATTGGTTGTATTAGATTCCCCAAATGTAGGCACGAGAAAGAGAGTGATCCTTTTGTTGGCCATTATTTAAGCTCACTGATAATGATGAGGGTTGAACAGATTTACCTAAGGATGTCCAACTGGTTGCACAAATATTGCTATTTATAGAGAAGGCAACTAGTTTTTTCGGACAGTCCAGTGCCGACAGGTCGGGCGCACCGAGAGGTCGGTGACTAAAAATGTTACCTTTCAGCTACCCGATCGTTGAGCATTAAATGCACTTTCAACGGCACAGTTTATATTTGACCGACAAGTCTGTGTTACAGATGGGTCGACTGTCATGTCACCGAGAGGTCGGTCCATACGAAAGGCTCGATCTGGGGCAACACCATGCTGATAAAGTTGCAAGTCCAGAACTAGTCTTACTCAGACCGACCTGTCGCCCTTTATCGATGTGTCAGTCCTAGTACTCTCGACCTGTCTATTTTATCGATATGTTTATTTTCTCGAGAGTCCACATGAGTTCTAAGTGCCAGAACTCATAAGTCTTTTTCGAAGAGTCGTTGACCACGAGGGGTCGTTTCAGCGTTTCTCTGAGGGGTCGGTGTATACGAGACTCTCGATCAAAGGAACACACAGAATGACAATTCTATGATCCAAAACCTTTGTCAATCTGGCCAACCAGTCTGTGACCATGATGGGTCGATCCTGTCTCCACCGAGGGGTCGGTGAGAACGACTGGTCTAGCTGACAATGAACTTAATTCATATTTCCAAGTTCACTTCTAATTCACTGTCAAGCTTAATCTCAAGGTTTTTTATGATTTTACCATTTGTTCAACTAAGCTTAGGAATGATCCTCCTGAGGTGTGATTACCACCTCTATGGATAAGTACCTGTTGTGATTGCCATACACAATGAACTTTGAACTTGGTGGAGTTGATCTTCTTTCTTGCTCACTTTGAGTCTTCAAGCTTCTAGCAAGTGCTTCTTCCCGAGTCATGGAATTGACAAACTTAGGGACTCGGCAAGTCGGGGCAGTAACAATCTCCCCGTTTGTCAATTTCATGACAAAACCTATAAGTTAACCCAAATACAAGCCCACCCTTATTACATCACATTTGAATAAAAAAATACTATATTGTTTACATGTACATATTCAAATGGAAACAACAAGACTATGATCTTCACATATTCTTGTTCAGCTTGCTTGAAATCATGTTTCTCTGTTTGAGCACATAAGCAAGCAACACTAAAAATTCATTAGAGGGTTAGTCCAAAACATAAACATGCATCCATGGACTAAACTAGATTTGTATTCATGCACCCCCATACACCATGATTTCCTAGAAACCAACACTACCCATAGCATATCCAAGCTATTAGTGTTGAGAAGATTTTCTCCCCTAATCTTCTTTGAGTTTGAAGTCCCAAAATCCAAACAAAGACATTCTCCCATGTCCATTGGCATCTTCATATTCCTCCCCTTTATGGCTCTCTCTTTCTATAGGCCGACGTACCAATTACTCCTCATAATTGGTTTTGATGTCTTATGGCTTCTACTAATTTCTTCCCCATTTTTTCATACAATTGACAAAGATTAGTAGGCAGGCATCGATAGGATTTCAAGCACTCTCCCATGCTTCTTGTATTTAGTGCTTTCTTGAGTTCATTTCCAAATCATTTAATCTTTCCATTGATCAATGCATGCTTCTCATGCATTCAAGCATTGATCCCCCTTACAGTACAATGCAAATTATTATTGCATTACTGTTTTTCTTCTTCTTCCCCTTTAAATGTATTCTCCCAATGGGGTCAATCTAACTTACCTAGCTTCCCTTTTCGGAGTCTTCTCCTCCATTCTCCAAGCTATCTTTTCTAGCTTCTTTACTCATCTCCCCCATAAACTTAGCTGCTTCTAAGTTTATTTTTCTCCAAGCTTTTTTTCAAGCTTCCATCAACCTTCCTCCCTACATTGTCACGACCAGTGACAGGTGCGAAACAACACATATTCTGTGCTCCCCCAAACTCGAAGGGTGTTTGCAATATCTTCGCCCGATCCCTATCTCCTTAACATGCCAATACAAAACCAACCATCACAACCTGCATGTTAGTCTATTTAACAAAATCCATGGTAATAATAGACATAAGATAGAAGACATTCCACTAAATTAGCACACACACTAAATCAAACCATATTATTTCATTGATAAACAAATGTGCATTCAGTACATATGGTTTAGGGAGGGGGCATCATGGATGCTTAGACAAAACACCAGACATATAGTTTTTCAAAAATACAAAACTTAAAGCATGAAAAACTATCCTAAGTAGAGCCATCCGGAGGGGGTGATGCTGGAGGAAGGGTCAATACGTCGAGAGAGATCGATGAAAAGAAAATGCAGGTTAAGATAGTCGTCATGAACTCTCTGAGCTATACCTTCCACACGACTATCTAGTGCGTCGAGCTACTCTTTTATTTAAGATACACGCACTTCAGTTTTGCAGACAAATCGAGTCAGGGGTAGCGACATAGGTGGTTTTGCTTCACCACTTCCTTGTTCTGCAGTAGGGTTATCAAAGAAGTGGGTATTTCCAGACTCAGAGCCGTCAGTATCTTCAACATTTACCCCTTCTTCCTCATCAGAACAGTCCACAACAAAAATCACTTCTGCTTCGGTTCTCAGGTTATGTCCAGATTGCGACCTGTAACACCCCAGATTTTCAAGTTATAAATATTTATGGAAATTGTCCATTTAATTGGTGAATTATGGATATGGACCTTAGATGGGTAAGGTGTTGGGTCAATTGCCCAATTAAGACCCAAAGGATATGTTATAAGGTTCAATTTAAAACAAATGGGTAAGATGTGTTTAATTGGGTCAAGGTTGTTAATTGGGTCAAAATGCCCAATTGGGACCCAATGGGTCGTGGTTGACTTGGTTGACCGCCAAGTGAGTCCAAACGTAATTAGGTTGGGGCTGATTTAAGTTGGAAATGGAATCAAATAATTGAGTTGATTCAAGTGAATTAAGATGAGTTGAGTTAAAAGAGTTGAATTAAAGAAGTGAGTTGATTTAAAAGGTTGAGTTGAATGAAAGCTAATGGGACTTTAATCTCAAGTGTGTGGAGTGGGAAGGTGGAGAGATAGATCTCATGAGACCCAAGTTGGGGGTTACACGTTGGAAGTGGGGGAGTTTCATCTCACGGGATGAAACTCCAAAGGTGCATTAATGAAGAAGTTGAAGTGTTGTGATGTTACACAAGCTTGCACAAGCATACACATTGGAAGCATGGGGGGGGGGGGGGGGGGGGGGTGTGGTTTCCATCTCAAGATGGAAACCCAAGAGCCAAACGGTGGGAGTGTTTCATCTCATGGATGAAACCTCCAAAGGTATCATTAAAGGGGAAGGTGAAGGGGCATGGGAGTTACCAAAAGGCATGACCAAAGGACACCACCTTTGGCCGATCCTCATTAATCAAGGGGAAGGCTTTGGTTTCATTTCACTCTCTCCCTCTCCCTCTTGGTTGTTTCTCTCCCTCAAGCTCTCTCTTGGCCGACCACTCACAAAGACAAAAGAGAAAAGACTTAGAGTTTACATCTCAAACTCCTCTCCCTCTCACTCAAGGCCGACCCTCTCTCAAACCCACATAATTTGTCCGAACTCTCCCTCTCTCTCTCAAGCTCTCACTCTCGGCCAAAGGATCAAGAAGGAAGGAAGGAAAGCTAAGGATGTAACACCCCGATTTTTTCAAAGATATCAATATTTACGAAAATGCCATTGAAATGGTGAATTAAAAAGATATGAACATTAGATGGGTAAATGTTGGGTTAATTGCCCAACGGATGGTAGATGTGGATCAATGGAAGTAAATGGGTAAGGCTTGATAATTGGGTCAATTGGTCAATTTAGACACAACAAATGGTAGATGTGGATCAATGTAGGGTAAATGGGTAAGCTATATGTAAATGGCTAAACCACATTTAAATGGGTAAGCTACATTTAAATGGGTCATGGCGCCTATTTGGGTCAAGAAGTTCAATTGGGACCCAATGGGTCGAGCTTGACCATGTTGGCCATCGAGTGAGCTCAAAGGTTGAGTTAAATTATGTTGAGTTGGGGCTGAATTGAGTTGGAAATGGAATCAAACAATGGAGTTGACTCAAGTGAATTAAATGAGTGAATTGAGCTAATGTGTTGAATGAGTTAGATTGGAAGCCATGGAGACCTTTAATTCAAATGAGTCAAGTGAGAAAATGAGGAGTTGTGATGATTTCAAAGACCCCAAACAAAGACCCACACGTTGGTTACTTGGGAGTGGTATCCCATGCATAAAATTCAATGGAAGGTGGGCTGATTGATGAGAGTGCACAAACCACAACAACAAAGATTTCATTGGGAGCTTGGAGGGTTTCCATCTCATGATGGAGACCCAAGCACCAACGTTGGGAGATGGAAGGGTTGCATGAGCTTAAGCCAAGTGTCCCGTAGTTATGCCAAGGGACTCCTTGGTTAGATCAATATTGATGAGGGTAAATGAAAGGGTTTTGGGGGCTGATTAACGAAAAGGGGTACACTACACCATTTGGCCGAATTTCCATCTCAAGAAGCTTAGAAATTTTCATCTCTCGCCCTCTCTCAAAACCTACCTCCACCTTGGCCGAACCAGCCCTTGGTGATCTCATTTTGAGCAAGCACACAATCGGCTAAAGGACCAAAGGAGCAAGAAGGGAGGAAGGAAGGATCAAAGGAAAGAAGAGAGGCTAAGAAGATTGGTAAGTACATCACAACCATTTGTTAAATAAAATGGACAAGGAACTATGATCCGGCCATTGTATGGCCAAATCTATCAAGGGTTTAAACCATGGATATGCTGTTTAAAACGGGTAGAACATGGATCATAGGGTTCGGCCACTTTGGATGGCCGAACCCCATGAAATAATTTGGTTATTTTTATGGTTTTTAAGGGATAAAAACCATACAATGATTGAAGGATTTAAGGTGTTTTAAATGCAGATAAGATTATGGTTAGAATTATTATTGGTTCTATGATGTTTTTAAAGGGTTTAACATAGCTGAAAGAATGATGGACTTGGATGTTTATTGTTCATCAACAAGAATGGCAAAGTGGAGCACCAAAACCAAAGGGGTGAGGTTCGGCCATGGTGTATGGCCGAACCCCACCAAGTGCTATGTATGGTGTTTGTTTTAAAAGGTCTAAAAATATTCAAATGGATGGAGTTATGAGAACCATTCTTAGATGGAAAATGATAATGGACATCAGGTCATGGAAGGACATGATCTTGTGTCTAACTAGAAGATCAAGGGGTTGAAACATGAAATCAAGGGAGTGAGGTTCGGCCATGGTGTATGGCCAAACCCCACTAATCAATTTTATGGACTTATGATGTTGTGGGTGTATGAGTAATTAGATGATGGGAATGACTTTTGGATTTAATTAAAAAGGATCATCATTATGTTGGAGAGGTTCGGCCATGTTGTATGGCCGAACCCCACTAAGGTGGATTTGTTGTGGACATTAGTTATTAAGCAAAAATTAAACAAAGGTTAAACCAATGGAAAAACCGTAAATACAAGTTATAATGTAAATATGGAATGAAAGATTGAAGGACTTGAAAGAGGGGTTAAAACCAAAGTGGTAAGGTTCGGCCATGTTGTATGGCCGAACCCTACCAAGGTATATTTGGTAATATGAGGTATTTTAATAAGTTATTTGGATGGTGTTCAAGTGGATGAGGTTCGGCCATGGTGTATGGCCGAACCCCACAAAATGGTGTTTGGTCTTAGACTTAGTTTGAAACCATATGAGACATGTGTTTAACTTGTTGTTATATAAAACAAGGTAACGGGACTTCTTGAACGGTGCTCAAATCGTGAATGGGTGATGTGTTAAGAAGAGCGGACTGTTTGAGTAACTTTTCTGTAGGTTTCCTACCTCTTTGTGACCACATATTATACTTGCTATTTTATGTTGATTTTGATGAGTTATTTGTGTTAAAGTATTATGTTTCAAAGAGGTTTTGAATGCTAAGATTCTATTACATATAGCATGTACTCATTGACATCTCATGCATGACATGGGGTGATGGTTATAGAAACCGGAGGCCACACTCCATCGGGGCGTCCGAAAGACCATTGTGGGATACCTTGATGATGAGAATCCCATCAAGAGGAAGCCAGAGGCTACACTCAGTCGGGGCGTCCGAAAGACCACTGTGGGGTACCTTGGTGATGGCTATGTATACTTGTGATGGGTGGGACTCATTACATTTGCATACATACATAGCATTGTTTTGTAAGATTTTGATGATCATGTATTATTATGTTATGTGCATGTTTTTATATTAACCTTGTGATAGCCCTAATCGGAAGACCTACTGGGCGCGTTGTTTTAACGCCCTATTTCTATCCTTAGTGGATGACGCAGGAAAGGGCAAGGGAAAGACCGAGGATCGCGAAGGAAACCAAGCATAGGAGCTTGGATATCTGAATGAATTTATATATGGATATTTTGTTTATGTTTACAAGGATATGTAATAACTTAGAATATTGCTATGGTTTGATTTAGTTTGAATGAATGTTTAGTTTATAGTAAACATGACTTGTACTTTGCTATCTAAATGGAGTAGTCTTAGGTTCCATTATTATCCGCAATCAGTTTAGTAATTTTCTGCATGATTTATTTAGTTCTATGTGTGGTTCGGTTTTCATGGACTTGGTCCATGCACACATAGGTTTGGCTAGTTAAGGGTCGGACTTTGGAATTCCGAACTTAGCTCGCGTCGTGACGCCCCCGCTCTCTTCCACTTTATTTTTTTTAAAAAAATAGACTCTGATTTTGGAAGAGTGGAAAAGGGCGGGGTGTGACAGTTGGTATCAGAGCGAAACAGGAAGTTGAATCTTCGAAGTAAGATTAAGACGGTTTCATGTCTCACTGACAGATAAGAATCCCAACTGACAGACTCTTCGTAGTCCCTTGACTGGGGGTCAGATTAATTTACTTCGATAGACTCAGACTGAACAATCAATCTGAGAACAACAATGAACGATAGCAAAACAAGTACAGTCATCAAATTTGGATTTATCAAACATAGCAAAATAGGATACACTTCCCCAATATCCCCAAATTGAACAACAAACAATAGGTATTTAGAGCTTCCCCCCAAAAACAAAGGAAAACAAAGAGTGATGATTTGGCAATTTCCCCAAACAAGAGACATTATGTTATACATAAGACGTTCCCCAAAACAAAGATTGGTTTTATTGGAACTGCTGTTGTTATTCATGTGTTCTGTTGTTATGATACAGATATGTCAAGCAACATTGAGTATACAGAGTTGTGGGACAGGGGAACCCCTAGCTGTCCAATAGATCTGGTTTCTTCTTCCAACAACTCCAGCATGGAAGTTAACGTAGACGTTCAAGAGGGATTTCTCGAGGATGTTGAAGTGAATCTAGCTCCTTTTCCAGAAGAGCATATGGAAGATATCCCAATGATAAGAGAATCTGTAGGGGAGATAGAACCCGATTATATGTGCGAGTTGTACAATCAGGATGTGCACAACTGTTCTTACTGCCCTTACCCTCTTGAAGTCATTTGCCCTATTTGTGGACTTCATGGGCACGGGAAAGAAAGGACTAATTGTCCTTACATCAGAGGACCAGGAATAATACCCTTCTTGACTTGTGGAGTGTTGGGACACATGTCGATGATATGTCCTGACAGTTGCTTCATGTTTGCTGATGATGCAGGGTCTTCTGTAACTCCCCAATTTCTCAATGAAGTGGATAATTACGAAAATGCCCCTAATGTGTTAAATTAATTATTTTGTGATGTTAAGTAAGGAAATGGTGGGACCCATTGCTCAAAATTAAGATCATATGAGAACATTATGAATGTCAAGTTTGATTGGATGGGTAATGTACATCAATTGGGTCAAAAATGGCTAAATGGGTCAAAGGGCCCAAATGGGACCCAACGGGTCTTAATGGATTATTTGACCATTGTGTGAACTTAAATTAAATGGGGTTAAGCTGATTTGATTGGAAATCAAGTGGAGTAAAAATGAGTAGGCCTGATGCACATGTGAAAACCAATTACAAATGACCAAATACCCATAATTGGGTCATGGAGTCAAAAACGGGTCAAGGAGCTAAAGGGGGACCCAACGGGTCGGGTTGACTTTGTTGACCACAGCCGACCGTGTGGACCCACAAATGAGTTCAATGGTCAGTTAAATCAGGTTAAGTGGAACTGATTTTATTTAATTTGAATTAAAAATGAGTTGACTCAAATTCATTAAATGATTGTCAATTAATGAGCTGAGTTGGACATGTGAGTTGGACATGTGAGTTGGGTGAGTCAAAATGGAAATCAATGGGACTATAAATTAGTGAGTTTACAGGGAATATGAATAGGTTGGCTTAGTCATAACCACCAAAACAAGTCCCACACGTTGGGGACTTGTTGGGGTGATTTTCATGATGGGTTTTTAAATGAAATACATGGGAAATGGGAGATGATGCTTGGGGAGTTGGGAGGCTGCATTGGCAGGTGCCAAGGGGTGCATTGGATAGCACCCAAGACCCATCATTTTTTATAAGAATTTATGAGGGAATGGAGGGGTCTTGGGGCCTGAAGTACTAAAGGGAATGACCACCAAGGTTGGCCGTTTTTCACATTGGAAATCCAAGAATTTCCATCTCTCTCTCCCTCTCTCCAATTCGTTTTTCCTAGCTGGAACAGCAGAGGTACTTGCACCAGTAGATCAAGCACAAAACAGCAAAGGAAGAAGGCAAAGAAGGACTGGAAGTAAAGATTAAAAACAAGGAACTTTGGTAAGTTTTTACATAAGTGCTTGGTTTATTAAAGAGCTTGAAATTATAAATTTGGATGACATAATTTGGTCATGTATGGCCGAATTTGTCATAGGTCTAAACCTTGGATTAAATGGCTTAAAAGGATAAGAAAATATGCCATTGGGTTCGGCCATCTTAGTTGGCCGAACCCCATGAAAAATGTGGATTTGATTTGATGATCTTAAAGGTCAAAAACCATGTCAAACCATGGTGTGTTATGCACATATGTATTGGGCCATGGTTATGGCCGAATGCACCAAGATTTTAACCTTGAGTAGTAGAGGTTTTAAAATGGTAAAAATGATCATTGGGTTCGGCCACCATGGAGGGCCGAACCCCATGTAAAAGATAGGTTGGTTTTGATGTTTTGAAACATAGAAACCATGGAGTTTTTTGGACTGTTTTTGAGGTTTCTTTGTGATTCAAATGCATGTTTTAAAGAGGGTTAGAAACATGGATTTGAATGACATAAGGACTGAAGTTAGCATGGGTCTAAAACAGTGGATTAAAATTGATGAAATGGACCACGGGGATCGGCCATCTTGGATGGCTAAATCCCATGAAGTAATATGGTCATTTGGACAAGTTGATGAATTTATTTGGATGTTTTAAGAGGTAAAAAAAATACAGTAATGTGATGCTGTTTATTACTTGTCTAAATGAGATCCAAAACATATTTAAGAGGACCAAAACATGGACATAGGGTTCGGCCACTTTGGATGGCCGAACCACATGAAAATATTAAATGATTTTGTATGTAAGAGTATGATGTTTTATGGGAATTAAATGAGGATTTGGTTACTGTTTTTGGCTGGCTGGTATAGGGCTGAACCATATCAATGTTAGGGTTAAGTTATTGATTCAAATCATGGGTAGATGATGGACAAAATAAATCAAGAGAACCATTGGGTTCGGCCATGTGCATGGCCGAACCCCATGGGCTGTTTTTGGAATAAATGGACTAAGTTCATGGGTTGTGTTTGATATTATTCCCATGATTTTATAAAGGGTTTAAAGTATTGTAAGAGAACCATTTGATGATGGAAGAGTGGGAATACAAGGTTCGGCCAAGTATAGGGCCGAACCCCATAAAATGACAAATTCTAAGTTGATGATGTTCGGCCATGGGCATGGCCGAACCCCACATGATGTGGTTGGGCCTTAGATATGAATGAACAAGTAAGTGATAATATGATTTACTGATTATTGTATGGACAAGGTACCGGAGGTTGACGACGTGCGAGTCGTCACCGGGTGACGCTAAAGAAAGATCAATTACTGAAGTGAATCTTCAGTAGGTTTCCTACCTACTTGTAACCACAGTTTTACCCTAGTTTTCTTTATGAGACTCTTGTTTATTTTTATGTGGTTTCGAATGATATGTTATGCATTTACAAATGGCATACAAAGCATTGGCATCTCATGCATGCTTTGTATGCCATTTTTAAATATAATAATCATGTGATCGGGGCGGAGTGTCACGACGCGAGTTAATTTCAGGATCTCTAAATCTGACCCTTAACTGGCCAAGCCCATGTGCGTATGAACTAAGTCCATAAAACTGATCCACACATGGTACATATATAACTTGCGGTAATTAACTTAGTCTTAATCTAACTGAGGTTATAATAGAACCTATGACTATTCCAATTTTCCATTCTTAGATAGCAAAGTACATAATCTTATTCTCCAAAATTACTAAATAATATTAATCTACCATTCAATCCAACCATCCAAAATAAACCAATCCACAGCATCTACTTATCTACTTATTACATGCCAACAAATCCAGTTACCAAATTACATTGTCCAAATAATTCAAATAACACATCCATGAATAGTCCGCTCAAGTCCATTCAAAATCATTCAAACCGCCCAAGTTTCCGTGCTTGGTCCCCTTCTTGATCATCAATCTATGACTTCCTGCGTCATCCACTAAGGATATAGATAGGGCATTAGATCAACGCGCCCAGTAGTGTTTCCGAATAGGGCTACCACATGGTTAGTCAAAAACATGCAAATAGTATAATGATAAGACATGTGAGACAAAATTCCATAAAAACATGCTATGTATGAAATGGACATGTAATGAGTCCCACCCATCATAGCCATCACTTGACGGGATTCTCATCGTCAAGGTAACCCACAGTGGTCTTTCGGACGGCCCCGACGGAGTGTGGCCTCCGGATTCCTCCTGATGGGATTCTCATCATCAGGGTACCCCACAGTGGTCTTTCGGACGCCCCGACGGAGTGTGGCCTCCGGTTATAACACCATCATCCCATGCCATGCATGAGAGGTCTATGCAACATGTCATTTAGAAACATAACTTTTCAATCATATATGTTATCGAAATCAACATAAAACAGCATATGAAATTGTGGTTACAATAAAGGTAGGAAACCTATACTAGTTTACTTTGTTCGACCCTTCCTTTGAACCGTCTTTCGATCACTGCTTTGTACACCGTTCTAGAAATCCGAATACCCTATGTACATAGAAGCAAGTTAATCATTTGACCATATGATTCTAATTTGATTTAAATCCCAAAAATCCACTTTGTGGGGTTCGGCCATACCCCATGGCCGAACCTCACCCATTTAAATCTTGGTCACTCTTTTATTTAATTAAAACCATCAAAGTGTCACAAACTTTCAAATGAACCTTGGTAGGGTTCGGCCATACTACATGTCCGAACCTTACCACCTTGGGTTTGGCTCATAAGTCCATTCTTTTGATCATTTCATCTTTTCATCCATATTTATGATAACGCCACTATACTAACCCTTTGTTTAATTTTGTTTAAAACCAAAATCCATACCCAAACCACCTTGGTGGGGTTCGGCCATACAACATGGCCGAACCTCACCATTCATTTTGGTCATTTAAACCTTTAAATCATCATTTACCCAAATTCAATATGAATGAATCCCCAAATCCATCAAATAACAATTGGTGGGGTTCGGCCATACAACATGGCCGAACCTCACCCTAGAGATTTTAATCCTATGTTCCATCATCCTTTTCAACCTCATCAACATATTTCAAACCATTGATAAATTCAGCATAACATGACCAAATTAAAACATGTAAAAATCAACATGTTTTGACATGGTTTTTGACCCTTAAAAACATCAAACCAATCTACTTTTATCATGGGGTTCGGCCAACCAAAATGGCCGAACCCAATGATGTATTTTCTTTCCTTTTTAAACAATCTTAATCAAGATTAAATTCCTTGATGTGTTCGGCCAATCCATAGCCCAACACATGACACTTAAAACCATAATTTTAGGACTTTTTCAAAGCATGCAATCAATCTAACTTAGCCTCTAAAAACAGTCCATGATTTTGACCCTCTTTAAGACATGCATTTTAAGTCTTAAAGAACCACCAAAACAGTCCACAAAACTTCATGGTTTCTATGTTTCAAGGACATCAAAACCAACCAATCATTTACATGGGGTTTGGCCCTCCATGGTGGCCGAACTTTATGACCTTTGGTTTTGAATTTCTTAATCAATCATCCAGGTCCAAATTAAACTTCCATATCTATGTTTTAACCTTTTTAAAACATACGCTTTAAGTCTAATAAAACATCTAAAAACAGTCCCATACTTGTATGGTTTTAACTTCCAAAAACCATCCAAATCAACCAATTATTTCCATGGGGTTCGTCCATCCAATGGGACCGAACCCTATGGTCCATCTTTTATCTCATTCATGAACTTCCATCCAATATCTAACCCTTGTTAGATTCGGCCATCCAATGGTCGGATCATGATTCTTTATTAAAAATAGTTTATCGAAAACCTACCATTTCCGCGACTCCTCCAATTGATCTTCACTCTGGCTTGTTTCTTTCCCTTTCTTAGCCTCTCCTTCTTCTTGATTCCTTGATGGAGAGATCGGTCAAGGACTGATTAAGCAACCAGCTACTGCTGGTAGAAAACGGCAAAGAGAGAAAGAGATAGAATTTTGACTTTGGATGGAACACCTTGATGCCAACTCCTTTGCTCAAAGTATGCTTTTGTCTTGGTGAAATAAATCAATCAAGGACTGATTTTGTATCAATAACCAGCTGCTGTTCTTGATCTTAGAGAGATGATAACAGTCCAAGGAAGAGAGAGATAGAGAGTAAAATGAGAGCCCTTTGCTTAACCAAAACCTACCCAAGGTTTACCTCACATGTAACTCCCACATTAACCCCAAGTCCTTTATGCTTACTTGGGGGTTTCATCTATGAAATGAAACACCAAGGGTACCCAACGGTTTTGATGTGTGCATTCCTCACACTATCCATCTTGCATTAATATTGCATGTGAGAGTTTCACATGTAAATGAAACTCCCACACCAACGGTTAACCTTTGTTAGCGTAATGTAACCGCCAACTCACTTTCATACCTTTATGTGGGGGTTTCATCTTAAAATGAAACTCCCATGTGCTTCATAACCTTTGCCTCTTTCCGGCAAAACTAAAATAGGAGCAGTTGTAAGTCTCTGTTTCAGCTCCTCAAACCTCTGATTGCACAACTCTGACCACTCATATTTGACCCCTTTCTGGGTAAGTCGAGTCAATGGAGATGCTATTTTAGATAAATCCATGATGAACTTCCTATAATATCCAGCCAAACCCAGGAAGCTACGGATTTCAGTGACATTCTTTGGTGCTTTCCACTCCCTCACTGCTGCCACCTTTAATGTCTTTTTAAGTCATGATACATTTTTGTGCTACCCGGATGAATGGAGAGCATTGCTCTGATGTGCCTCTATCAGTAATTCTTTTCTGCAGCTTCTTGGCACATAAATTCTACCCCGGAACATAAGACCCTGTCGTGGTCGTAATTCCCAATCCGGTACAACCTCGCCAATAGACATCTTGGCCCATGTCTCTGCCATTTCCGGATCTACTCACTGCTCCTGTTCAATCTTTGTAATCATATTGGATCGTATGATCAAATTGTACATACTCCCATGGTTTGTGATGTATAGATTGAACTCACGAATGGTATTCAACATCTCCCATTCGGTCCTGATCAGACATGCCACTGATGCATGAGACATGCGACTGAGAGCATCCGCCACCTTGTTGGCCTTTCCCGGATGATATCGGAGCGCAAATTCATAATCTGCCAAGTATTCCATCCATCTGCGCTGCCTCAAGTTGAGCTCTTTCTGATCAAATAAATACTTCAAGCTCTTGTGATCTAAAAATACTTCAAACTTCTCCCCATATAAATAGTGTCTCCAGCTTTTAAGAGCGAAGACCACCGCAGCTAATTCCAATCATGTGTGGGGTAGAGACGTTCATGTATCGTTAGTTGTCTTGAACCATATGCTACCACACGATCATGTTGCATGAGTGAACATCCCAGTCCCTCTCCTGATGCATCACATTGTACTTCATAACCTTTTATCTATACCTAACTCACTTAGAATAAATATTCCATCAAACTCATTTATAATTTAAAACAACTCACTTACTCATAACTTAATTCAAATCAACTCACTCACTTATAATTTATTTCCAAATCAGCTCACTATTTAACTCAACTATATGATTTTATTTCAAACTCCAACCAGCCCCAATTTAATCAATCTTGGACTCACTTAGTGGTCAACAAAGTCAAACCTGACCCATTGGGTCCAAATTAGCCATTTTGACCCATTTGACCCAATTACAACTCTTGACCCATTTGAGTCCATTTATTTGCCTTGTAAACAAAACTACTAACCATTGGGTCTTGATTGAACCATTGACCCATTAAATTCAACTCAAATATATCACAATGGCAATTCCGTAAATATGAATAAATTCATATAATTTGATAACTTTGAAATTCCAGGGTGTTACATTGACTGAGGTTATACAGTGTTGCAATTATGAGTTATCGTCCTCCTTAGGCGATGAGAGTCCCGCCAGGAGGAGTAACATGATGAGAAGAGTCACAATTGGTCTCCTTAGGCGATGAGAGTCCCGCTAGGAGGACTAATATGTGAAATGAAACAACTCAATGATGAAGTGTCTTTCCACAGGTAACGATGATTACTGTGGATTAACTTATCATGTGAGACCCAGATGAAAGTGTACTATGATTTACCTTGACGGTGAGAGTCCCGTCAAGTGATGGCTATGTATGTGTGATGGGGTGGGGCTCATTACATTTGCATACATACATAGCATGGTTTTATATGTTTTTGATAATCATGTACTATGATATATATATATATATATGCATGTTTTATATGCTAACCATGTGGTAGCCTTGATTCGGGAACCTACTGGGCGCGTTGATCTAATCCTCAGAGGAGAATGCAGGTACAAGGAAAGGGAAAGAGAAGGTCGATGACCGGGAGTGGAGCGAAGCCTAAGCGCTTGAATGTTGAACTGGACTTCTTCATTACTGTCATTTGAATTATAGATTGTGACATGTAATAAGTTATTACTTGCTATGGTTTGATTAGGTTGTTAACTTTGGATGGTTGATTTATGTTAATTAATATTTGAGACTGTTACTTGCTATCTAGTCATTCTATTTCCGCATTTAGTCTAGTTTATTCCGCAAGTTTTTGTTAGTTCCATGTGTGTATTATCTTTCATGGTTTAGTCCATGTACACATGGGTGGCCAGTTAAGGTCCAGACTTGAGTAGTTTGAACTTAACTCCCGTCGTGACGCCGTCCGCTCTCTTTCGATGTTTTATGATTATATAAAAAAAAAAAAATTAGACTCTGATTTCTCGGAGAGGGCGGGGTGTTACAGTTGGTATCAGAACGAAACGGGAAGTTGAATCATTGAAGTAAGATTAAGACGGTTTCATGTCTCACTGACGGATAAGAATCCCAATTGAGCGACTTTTCGGAGTCTGCTGACTGGGGACTGGATTAATTTATTTCGAGTGACTCAGACTGAACAATCAATCTGAGAACGACAATCAAAGATAACAAAGTAAAGTACACTCATCATAATTGGACATATCAAACATAGCAAAGTAGGATATACTCCCCTGAAACTCCCACACTGAAAAAAAACAAACAACAGGAATATAGAAATTTCCCCAGAAACAAAAGAACACAAAGAGTGATGATTTGGCAATCTTCCCAAACAAAATACATGATATTATGCATGATCAAATTCCCCTGAAAACCAAGGGTGGTTTATTTAGAACTGTTGTTGAATATTCTTGTGTTTTAAATGTTGTTGCACAGATATGTCAAGCAACGAGGAATACACAGAATTATGGGATAAAGGGACACCTAGTTGTCCAGTAGATTTGGTATCGACTTCCAACAGTGCCAGCATGGAAGTCAATGTAGACCTACAATAGGGGCCTCCCGAGGAGGAGGAATGGAACTTAGCACCATTGGAGGAGGTGAACCTAGCACCATTACCGGAGTATCTTATGGAAGATATTCCTTGGTTAATGGGACCTCCTGAGGAAGAAGAAGAGGATCTAGCACCTTTTCTGGAGGATCCTATTGCAAATGTTCCTATTATATTGGAATCGCTTGGGGAGATAGATCCCTACGATACATGTGAGTTGTGCAATCAAGATGGGCACAATTGTAGGTATTGTACTCACCCTTTAGGCATTGTCTGCCCGTTCTGTGGACTACATGGGCATGGAGAGGCGAGGACTAATTGTCCTTATATTGGAGGACCTAGATTAATACCCTGCACGACATGTGAAGTATTGGGGCACACGGCGATGACGTGTCCTGATAACTGTTTCAAGTTCGCTGATGATGCGGAATCTTCTACGGAAGACTAGGCTAGGAAGTATTATGAAGGGGTATTAAAAAGAGGGTTATTTTGTAAAGGTGCATTTTTTTCTTTATAGGGTTTTGTTTAACCCTATCCGCCCTTGTACAAAAAAAATGAATTATGAATTAATATAAAGTATGCGATTTTATGATTTTATGAGGATTTATGGCATTTAATGCATATTGTTAATGGAAACTAAGTCTATGATGTTTCCATGAATTAGGAATAAATGGCGCCACAGAAAAAGGTTATAAAGAATCCGAAGGGAAAGGAAAAAGTTTTGCAAATCGGAATAGATGAGGGGGCATCAAAGAGAAGGACCCGACAAGACAGTAAAAGAAGGATGAGGTGTTAATAATCACACCACAAGGGAAAGTGGCACCTCAACGCAGGAAGGTGGTACATGAGAAGGTGCCATCGGTACATGACAGAGAGCGGTCAATTCATGACGAGGAGAGGTCAGTTCATGAACGATCGCGCAATGAGGAAGAGTCACATCATTCTCGGCGAGAGGAGGAGGATAGTGACCCTACGTATCGACGGGACGAGGAGGAAGAATATGACTCGTCATATCGACGAGAGGAAGAAGGGAACGACAATGTAACAGTACCCTATGTACCACCTGAACTACACAGTTTGGTGCAAGCTGTAGGTACCTCTGTCCTCCAACAACACATGAACAGAGGTGGAAGCACGAGTGAAACTAATGACCATAACATGGTCAGAGATTTTCAACAACAGTGCCCACCTTACTTCAAAGGCAGAGAAGGGCCTGTCGGGGTAGAGAACTGGTTGGAAAAGATCTCCCACATACTGACTCTTTTGAATATCAAGAGTCATGCACACAAAATCCTATTGGCCACGTCACAGCTGATAGATGACGCTGCTAAATGGTGGAAAGTAGTGGAGAAACAGCAGGCACTTGTGCCAAGAAGAGAAAGAATTGCTATGACCTGGGAGCAATTCTCAGCGACATTCTTAGAGCGCTATTTCCCGGAGGAAGAGAGGGAACGTCAGATTCAGGCCTTTATGACATTAGTGCAAGGCTCGATGACGGTGGCTGACTACCACCAAGAGTTTTTCAGCCTGTCAATCTATGCTTTTTATGTTGCGGACACGGAATATCGGAAGGCTGGCAAGTTCGAGCGTGGGTTACGGCCAAACATTAGGGCCAGGGTAACCGTGTTCAAAGCAGCCAAGCTGGCGGAAGTGGTCAGCAGGGCTACCATTGTGGAACAGGAAATGGCGGAATTTGCAAGAGTGGACAACCGCCGAGCTCCGAGTGGGAGAGGTGCGTATCAACCCAACAAGAAGTTCAGATTGAACTTCAGCAGACCCTCGCCGTCTGTTGGATCTAGTGGGGGCTTTCGCCCCAACCAGCCCACTCAATCTGTAGCAGTCACTCAAGCTTTTCGAGGAGTGAACACCTGCTTTCACTATGATCAACCAGGTCACTACAAAAAGGACTGCCCAAAACTCAACAGGCTGTCGTACTCCAGAGGATCATTTCGTTCGCTAGATAAACTGGTAAACTCTAGAGGAGGCAGAATGCAAAGTCGGGGAGGTCAAGGGTCTAACCCTGCTGGAGCTGGATGATTATTTACCCTAACTTCTCCAAAGAAGAGGACCATGCGGTGATACAAGGTATGGCGGTGGTGAATAGTTCTTATGCATATGCACTATTTGATTCTAGAGCATCACACTCTTTCATAGCTGCATCATTTATTACTGCTACCGATACATTAGTTCAAAGATTAGCCACATCACTTACTATTGTATCCCCTGTCAGAGATTCGGCATTGAGACTTATATGTACGGCGGTTAACACTGAATTAGCTGGACTCAGATTTGAGTTCAATTATCTGGTGCTTGACATGTCTGAGTATGATATTATATTCGGCATGGATTGGTTGGCTAAGTTTCATGCCAACATCGACTGTTATCGCCGAAGAGTGACATTTAAGTCACCCGAGGGCAAGCTATACGTAGTTCGTGCAGATAAACAGAGTGGATTGCAGGAAGGGTTAAACCACGTGGTATTGAATAATATCACCATAAATAAAGCTCCAGTTACTGAACTTCCGGCAATTGTACAAGAATTTACGGATGTATTTCCAAAAGAACTCCCTGGTTTACCACCTATGAGGGAGATTAACTTTGAAATCAAGTTGTACCCTGGCACAGCACCAGTGTCATTACCACACTATCGGAGGGCACCAGCAGAAATGTCGGAGCTAAAGAAACAGATTGATGAACTGCTTAGGCTGGGTTGCATCCGGAACAGTACATCATCATAGGGAGCACCAGTGCTGTTTGTAAAGAAGAAGGACGGTTCACTATGGATGTGCTTGGACTACCGGAAGCTGAATCAGCTAACAGTCCGGAACAAGTATCCTCTACCCAGAATTGATGATTTATTCGATCAATTAAGGGGTTCTAGCCATTTTTCGAAGATTGGTTTGATGTCTGGTTATCATCAAATCCGAGTTAGGGAGGAAGATATAGAAAAGACAGCTTTTCAGACGCGGTATGGACTGTTCGAGTTCGTGGCCATGCCATTTGGACTTACAAATGCGCCGGCTATGTTCATGGATTTAATGAACAGAGTCTTCCGTCCCTATTTGGATCAATTTGTAATCGTATTCATTGATGATATCCTGATCTATTCTAAGAGTCAAGAGGAATATGCAGAACACTGACGTATAGTTTTGAATACTTTGAGGCAGAATAAGCTATATGCCAAGGCCAGTAAATGTGAATTCTGGTTATCCGAGGTCAATTTCTTGGGACATGTCACAACAGAAAACGGTATAGCCATGGATCCAGCTAAAGTGGCGACAGTAAGTGAATGGAAAAGCGCCAAAGAATGTGACCGAGATCCGTAGTTTCTTAGGATTGGCGGGTTATTATCGGAAATTTATCATGGATTTTTCCAAAATTGCATCTCCATTGACTCGACTCACTCAGAAGGGAGTCAAATATGAGTGGACAGATCTATACAATCAGAGGTTTGAGGAACTGAAAAGTAGACTTACCACTGCTCCTATTTTAATTTTGCCGGAAAGAGGCAAAGGATATAAAGTACAATGCGATGCTTAAGGAGAGGGACTAGGGTGTTCGTTCATGCAACGTCATCGTGTGGTGGCTTATGGATCAAGGCAGTTGAAGGTGCATGAACGTCTCTATCCTACACATGATTTGGAGCTAGCTGCAGTGGTCTTCGCTCTTAAAAGCTGGAGACACTACCTCTATGGTGAAAAATTTGAGGTATTTTCTGATCATAAGAGTTTAAAATATTTATGTGATCAGAAGGAGCTTAATCTAAGGCAGCGTAGATGGATGGAATATCTGGCGGATTACGAATTTGAGCTTCGATACCATCCAGGCAAGGCAAACAAGGTAGCGGATGCCCTCAGCTGCCTATCACATGCATCGGTGGCATGCTTGATCAGATCGGAATGGGAGATGTTGAATACCATCCGAGAGTTTAAACTCTATTACAACAACCGTGGGACCATATACAATTTGGTTATACAATCCAACATAGTCACCAAGATTGAACAAGAACAACGTATGGATCCGGAAGTGGAGGACATATGGGCCAAGATGTCTACTGGCACCATTGTACCGGAATGGGAATTACGACCAGAACAGGGTCTTTTATTCCGGGGAAGAACATATGTGCCAAAGAGTTGCAGGAAAGAGCTACTGATTGAGGCACATCAGTCCAAGCTCTCTATCCATCCGGGCAGTACCAAAATGTACCATGATTTAAAGAGGCATTATTGGTGGCATGGACTAAAAAGGGATGTGCCGAAATTCGTGGCACATTGTCTAACTTGTCAGCAAGTTAAGACTGAACACCAAAAGCAACCAGGGTTACTCAAACCCTTAGTAGTGCCAGAATGGAAATGGGAACACATTTCCATGGACTTTGTATCGGGGTTGTCGAGGTCTTCAAAGGGCAATGACGCCATATGGGTCGTAGTCGACCGGCTGACCAAGTCCGCACATTTCATTCCTATCAAGATGACAGATTCATCTGAGACGTTGGGTCGGCGGTATATTAAAGAGGTCATTCGGCTACATGGCATTCTCTGAACGATAGTATCGGACATAGATGGCCATTTTACCGGCAGAGTATGGCAAAGCATGCAGTTACCCATGGGGACAGATTTATTGACTAGCACCGCTTTCCATCCACAGACTGATGGACAGTCTGAAAAGACAATACAAACCTTGGAAGACATGCTGAGAGCATGCATGTTAGATTTCAAGGGTGGATGGGAGGACCACTTACCACTGGTGGAGTTCTTGTATAATAACAGCTATCAGGCAAGCCTTCAGATGGCTCCATACGAGGCATTATATGGTAGACCGTGTAGGTCGCCGGTGTATTGGACAGAGGCTAGAGAGCCTGCATTGATCGGACCGGAACTAGCCGCAGAGACTACTGCACAAATTAAGTTGATACGTCAACATTTATTGACTGCACAGAGTCGGCAAAAAAACTATGCCGATAAAAGGAGACGGTTTCTGGAATTTGAAGTGGGAGACATGGTATTCTTAAAGGTCTCGCCACAGAAAGGACACATGAGGTTCGGAAAGCAGGGGAAGCTATCGCCAAGATATGTGGGACCGTTTTCCATCATAAGAAGGATGGGGGATGTAGCTTACCAGTTAGCACTACCTTCACAGTTAGCAGCTCTACATGATGTGTTTCATGTGTCAATGCTAAGAAAGTATAATCCGGATCCGTCCCATGTTTTGAATGTTCAGGATATTGAAGTGCAAAGCGACGTGACGTATGTCAAGAAGCCGGTCAGGATAGTGGAGACCGAACAAAGGGTGTTGCCATACAGAGCGATTCAATTCGTAAAAGTGGTATGGGACCGTCATGGTGATGAAGAGGCCACATGGGAACTTGAATTGGAGATGAGAACAGCTCACCCCGAATTATTTATGTAATTTATTTTGAGAACCCTACTTCGCTCGATTTTCGGGACGAAAATTTTAAAAAGAGGGTTATATTGTAACACCCCAATTTGTCAATGAAGTGGATAATTACGAAACTGCCCCTGATGTGTTAAATTAATTATTTTGTGATGTTAAGTAAGGAAATGGTGGGGCCCATTGCTCAAATTAAGATCATATGAGCACATTATGAATGTCAAGTTTGATTGGATGGGTAATGTACATCAATTGGGT
Organism: Chimonanthus salicifolius; assembly: GCA_013350335.1. Taxonomy (NCBI): domain Eukaryota; kingdom Viridiplantae; phylum Streptophyta; class Magnoliopsida; order Laurales; family Calycanthaceae; genus Chimonanthus; species Chimonanthus salicifolius. The sequence goes on from CM023537.1 coordinate 28,345,753, forward strand.
CAAAAATGGCTAAATGGGTCAAAGGGCCCAAATGGGACCCAACGAATCTTAATGGATTATTTGACCGTTGTGTGAACTTAAATTAAATGGGGTTAAGCTGATTTGATTGGAAATCAAGTGGAGTAAAAATTGGTAAGCTTGATGCACATGTGCAAACCAATTACAAATGACCAAAATACCCATAATTGGGTCATGGAGTCAAAAAAGGGTCAAGGAGCTAAAGGGGGACCCAACGGGTCGGGTTGACTTTGTTGACCACAGCCGACCGTGTGGGCCCACAAATGAGTTCAATGGTCAGTTAAATCAGGTTAAGTGGAACTGATTTTATTTAATTTGAATTAAAAATGAGTTGACTCAAATTCATTAAATGATTGTCAATTAATGAGGTGAGTTGGACATGTGAGTTGGACATGTGAGTTGGGTGAGTCAAAATGGAAATCAATGGGACTGTAAATTAGTGAGTTTACAGGGAATATGAATAGGTTGGCTCAGTCATAACCACCAAAACAAGTCCCACACGTTGGGGACTTGTTGGGGTGATTTTCATGATGGGTTTTTAAATGAAATACATGGGAAATGGGAGGTGATGCTTGGGGAGTTGGGAGGCTGCATTGGCAGGTGCCAAGGGGTGCATTGGATAGCACCCAAGACCCATCGTTTTTGATAAGAATTGATGAGGGAATGGAGGGGTCTTGGGGGCTGAAGTACTAAAGGGAATGACGACCAAGGTTGGCCGTTTTTCACATTGGAAATCCAAGAATTTCCATCTCTCTCTCCCTCTCTCCAATTCGTTTTTCCTAGCTGGAACAGCAGAGGTGTTTGCACCAGTAGATCAAGCACAAAACAACAAAGGAAAGAAGGTAAAGAAGGACTGGAAGTAAAGATTAAAAACAAGGAACTTTGGTAAGTTTTTACATAAGTGCTTGGTCTATTAAAGAGCTTGAAATTATAAATTTGGATGACATAATTTGGTCATGTATGGCCGAATTTGTCATAGGTCTAAACCTTGGATTAAATGGCTTAAAAGGATAAGAAAATATGCCATTGGGTTCAGCCATCTTGGTTGGCCGAACCCCATGAAAAATGTGGATTTGATTTGCTGATCTTAAAGGTCAAAAACCATGTCAAACCATGGTGTGTTATGCACATATGTATTGTGCCATGGTTATGGCCGAATGCACCAAGATTTTAACCTTGAGTAGTAGAGGTTTTAAAATGGTAAAAATGATCATTGGGTTCGGCCACCATGGAGGACCGAACCCCATGTAAAAGATAGTTGGTTTTGATGTTTTGAAACATAGAAACCATGGAGTTTTTTGGACTGTTTTTGAGGTTTCTTTGTGATTCAAATGCATGTTTTAAAGAGGGTTAAAAACATGGATTTGAATGACATAAGGACTGAAGTTAGCATGGGTCTAAAACAGTGGATTAAAATTGATGAAATGGACCATGGGGATCGGCCATCTTGGATGGCCGAATCCCATGAAGTAATATGGTCATTTGGACAAGTTGATGAATTTATTTGGATGTTTTAAGAGGTAAAAAAAATACGGTAATGTGATGCTGTTTATTACTTGTCTAAATGAGATCTAAAACATATTTAAGAGGACCAAAACATGGACATAGGGTTCGGCCACTTTGGATGGCCGAACCACATGAAAATATTAAATGATTTTGTATGTAAGAGTATGATGTTTTATGGGAATTAAATGAGGATTTGGTTACTGTTTTTGGCTGGCTGGTATAGGGCTGAACCATAACAATGTTAGGGTTAAGTTATTGATTCAAATCATGGGTAGATGATGGACAAAATAAATCAAGAGAACCATTGGGTTCGGCCATGTGCATGGCCGAACCCCATGGGCTGTTTTTGGAATAAATGGACTAAGTTCATGGGTTGTGTTTGATATTATTCCCATGATTTTATAAAGGGTTTAAAGTATTGTAATGGAGAACCATTTGATGATGGAAGAGTGGGAATACAAGGTTCGGCCAAGTATAGGGCCGAACCCCATAAAATGACAAATTCTAAGTTGATGATGTTCGGCCATGGGCATGGCCGAACCCCACATGATGTGGTTGGGTCTTAGATATGAATGAACAAGTAAGTGATAATATGATTTACTGATTATTGTATGGACAAGGTACCGGAAGTTGACGACGTGCGAGTCGTGACCGGGTGACGCTAAAGAAAGATCAATTACTGAAGTGAATCTTCAGTAGGTTTCCTACCAACTTGTAACCACAGTTTTACCCTAGTTTTCTTTATGAGACTCTTGTTGATTTTTATGTGGTTTTGAATGATATGTTATGCATTTACAAATGGCATACAAAGCATTGGCATCTCATGCATGGACATGGGATATTGACTGAGGTTATACAGTGTTGCAATTATGAGTTACCGTCCTCCTTAGGCGATGAGAGTCCTGCCAGGAGGAGTAACATGATGATTAGAGTCACAATTGGTCTCCTTAGGCGATGAGAGTTCCGCCAGGAGGACTAATATGTGAAATGAAACAACTCAATGATGAAGTGTCTTTCCACAGGTAACGATGATTACTGTGGATTAACTTATCATGTGAGACCCAGATGAAAGTGTACTATGATTTACCTTGACGGTGAGAGTCCCGTCAAGTGATGGCTATGTATGTGTGATGGGGTGGGGCTCATTACATTTGCATACATACATAGCATGGTTTTATATGTTTTTGATAATCATGTACTATGATATATATATGCATGTTTTATATGCTAACCATGTGGTAGCCCTGATTCGGGAACCTGCTGTGTGCGTTGATCTAACGCCCTAATTCTATCCTCAGAGGAGAATGCAGGTACAAGGAAAGGGAAAGAGAAGGTCGATGACCGGGAGGGAAGCCAAGCCTAAGCGCTTGAATGTTGAATTGGACTTCTTTATTATTGTCATTTGAATTATCGATTGTGACATGTAATAAGTTATTACTTGCTATGGTTTGATTAGGTTGTTAATTTTGGATGGTTGATTTATGTTAATTATTATTTGAGACTGTTACTTGCTATCTAGTCATTCTATTTCCGCATTTAGTCTAGTTTATTCCGCAAGTTTTTGTTAGTTCCATGTGTGTATTATCTTTCATGGTTTAGTCCATGTACACATGGGTGGCCAGTTAAGGTCCAGACTTGAGTAGTCTGAACTTAACTCGCGTCGTGACGCCTTCCACTCTCTTTCGATGTTTTATGATTATAAAAAAAAAAAAAATTACTCTGATTTCTCGGAGAGGGCGGGGCGTTACATCTTCTACTGAAGATTAGGCTAAGAAGTAGTTAGAAAAGTTAGGAAAAAGGGGATATTTTGTCAGGGTTGTGGGTTTGTTCCTTGAAGGGTTTGTTTTAACCCTACCAACCCTTGTACTATGATGGAATATGAATGATTTTTGTATATATATAAAATATGCAAATTTATGAGTTTATGAGGACTTTTGGCATTGAGATGTATGTTACAAGGAAACTAAGCTAATAATGTTTTCATGACTTAGGAAAAATGGCTCCAAAAAGAAAGATCCAACAAAGCAAGAAAGGGAAGGAAAAAGAGATACCACTCATTCGACATGAGGAAGATAGGGAAAAATCTCAACCTGAAGATGAGCAATCTCAACATGAGAAGGAGAAATCTCTACATGTGAAGGAGCAATCTCAACGTGGGGAAGATGAACGGCACTCACGGCGGGAAGAGGAAGAGCGATACCCTCACTATAGTGAACGAGAGAAAGAGGAGCAAAACAGCGTGAGCATACCGCTGGTACCTCCTGAACTACAAAGCTTGGTTGAAGCAGTAGTTACTTCTGTCCTCCAACAGCATCTGAATGGAGGTGGAAGCACTAGTGACGCCAGTAACCAGAACATGGTTAGGGATTTCCATCAACAACGCCCTCCCTACTTCAAGAGAAAAGGAGGGGCTGCCCGAGCAGAACATTGGCTGAAGAAGATCACTTAGATCTTGACTCTACTCCAGATCTCGAGTCATGCTGACAAGATTTTGCTGGCTACATCCCAACTGATCGAGGATGCCGGTAAATGGTGGGAGGTTATAGAAAAATAGCAAGCATTTGTGCCGGAAAGGGAAAGGACTACAATGACGTGGGAATGGTTCTCAGCTATCTTTCTAGATCAGTATTTCCCTGAGGAGGAAAAGGAGCGCCAGACTCAAGCCTTTTTATCATTGGAACAAGGCTCCATGACGGTAGCAGAATATCACCGGGAATTCATCAGTTTATCATGTTATGCATTTTACATAGTGGATACGGAGTACCGAAGGGCTCGTAAGTTTGAGCGTGGTCTACGGCCAAACATTAGGGCCAAAGTGACCATATTCAAGGCAGCCACACTGGCAGAGGTGGTCAGCAGGGCCACCATAGTTGAGCAGGAGATGACTGAGTTTGCGCGATTTGACAACCGCCGAACTCAGAGTGGGAGGGGCATATATCAGCCCAATAAGAAGTTTCGACCAAACTTCAGCAAACCCTCACCATCTATTGGGTCCACAGGGGGTTTTCGTCCCAACCAGCCCTCCCCGTCTGTATCAGTCACTCAGGCTTCCAGAGGAGTGAACAACTACTTTCACTGTGATCAGCTGGGTCACTTCAAGAAGGATTGCTCAAAGCTCAACAAGCTTTCTTACTCCAAGGGATCATTTCGTCCACCAGCCAGACCAGTTAACACCCCGGGAGGCAGGACGTATAATCAGGAAGGACGGGCGCCTAACCCTACTGGATTTGGACGACTATTTACTCTAGCTCCTCCAGCGGATGAGGATCATTCAGTGATTCAAGGTATGGCGGTATAGTTCCTATGCCTATGCACTATTTGATTCTGGAGCTCACACTCCTTCAAAGCTGCATCATTTATAACTGCTACCGGTACCTTAGTTCAAAAATTGTCGACAACACTCACAATTGTATCTCCTGTCGAGACACATCTTTGGGACTCATATGCCTGGCAGTGAATACTGAACTCGCTGGACTCAGATTTGTTCAATTATCTGGTACTCGACATGACTGAGTACGATATTATTTTTGGCATGGACTGGTTGGCTAGATTCCAGGCCAACATCAACTGTTATCGCCGCAGAGTGACATTTTGGTCACCCGAGGGAAAGCAATATGTGGTTCATACAGACAAGCAGGGCAGACTGCATGAAGGGTTGAACCATTTAGTATTGAATGATATCATCATAAACAAGGCACCAATCACTGAACTTCCCGTAATTGTGAAAAAATTTACGGATGTTTTTCCAAAAGAACTCCCTGGTTTACCACCCATGAGGGAGCTCAATTTCGAAATCAAGCTGTATCCTGGTACTTCACCAGTGTCTTTACCACATTATCGGATGGCACCAGCAGAAATGTTTGAGCTAAAGAAGTAGATTGATGAACTGCTAAGGCTGGGTTGCATCCGAAACAACACATCGTCTTGGGGAGCTCCAGCGTTGTTTGTGAAGAAGAAGGACGGTTCACTCCGAATTTGTGTGGATTACCGGAAGCTGAATCAGTTAACTGTCAGGAACAAGTACCCTTTACCCAGGATCGATGATTTATTCGATCAATTGAGGGGTTCCAGTGACTTTTCGAAGATTGATTTGATGTCTGGATACCATCAAATTCGGGTTAAGGAGGAAGATATAGAGAAGACAACCTTCAGGACGCGGTATGGACTATATGAGTTTGTAGTCATGCCGTTTGGACTCACAAATGCACCGGCTCCGTTCATGGATTTAATGAACAGGATTTTCCGTCCGTATCTAGACCAATTTGTTATTTTGTTCATTGACGATATCCTGATCTATTCCAAAACTCAGGAGGAACATGAGGAGAACTTACGGATAGTCTTGAACACATTGAGAAAGAACAAGCTATATGCCAAGGCCAGTAAATGTGAATTCTGGCTATCCAAAGTGAATTTCTTGGGGCATGTTATATCCTAAGAAGGTATAGTCGTGGATCCAGCTAAGGTGGCGGCAGTAAGTGAATGGAAAGCACCAAGGAACGTAACCGAGATCCGCAGCTTCTTGGGATTGGCTGGATATTATCGAAAGTTTATCATGGATTTCTCCAAGATAGCATCTCAAACTCGACTCACTCAGAAAGGAGTCAAATATGAGTGATCAGATCTGTGCGATCGGAGGTTTGAAGAGCTGAAGAAGAGACTTACCACTGCACTTATCCTAATTTTGCCTAAAAGAGGCAAATGTTATGAGGTACACTGTGATGCTTCAGGAGAGGGACTGGGGTGTACACTCAGTCAAAGTAATCGTGTGGTGGCATACAGATCAAGACAGTTGAAAATGCATGAACGTCTCTATCCTACGCACGATTTGGAATTAGCCGCAGTGGTCTTCGCTCTCAAAAGTTGGAGACAATATCTCTGTGGCGAGAAATTTGAAGTGTTTTCTGATCATAAGAGTTTGAAATACTTGTTTGATGAGAAAGAGCTCAACTTGAGGCAGAGCAGATGGATGGAATATCTGGCGGATTATGAGTTCGCATTTCGATATCATCCGGGCAAGGCAAACAAGGTGGCGGATGCCCTCAGCCGCATATCACATGCATTAGTGGCATGTTTGATCAGGACAGAATGGGAGATGTTGAATACCATTTGAGAGTTTAAACTCTACGTTAATAACCATGGGACTATATACAATTTGATTATACAGTCCAACATGGTTACCAAGATTGAAGAAGAGCAACGAGTGGATCTGGAAGTGGAGGAAATATGGGCTAAGATGTCTACTGGCGTATTCATTCCGGAATGGGAATTACAACCAGGACAGGGTCTTTTATTCCGGGGTAGAATATATGTGCCAAAAAGATGTAGGAAAGAGCTATTGATTGAGGCATATCAAACTAAGCTCTCCATTCATCCGGGCAGTACCAAGATGTATCACGACCTGAAGAGACATTATTGGTGGCACGGACTCAAAAGAGATGTTGCAGAGTTTGTGGCTCATTGGTTAACCTTGTTAGCAAGTTAAGACGGAACTTCAAAAGCCACTAGGGTTACTCAAACCATTATCAGTGCCAGAATGGAAATGGGAGCACATTTCCATGGATTTTGTGATAGGGTTGCCGTGATCCTCAAAGGGCAATGATGCTATATGGGTCGTGGTAGACCGACTGACCAAGTCTGCGCACTTTATTCCTATCAAGATGACGGATTCATTTGAGACTTTGGGTCGGCGGTATATTAAGGATATCATTCGGTTACATGGTATTCCCCGGACAATAGTATCCGACAGAGATGACCGATTCACTGGCAGAGTGTGGCAGAGCATGCAGTCAGCTATGGGGGCAGATCTACTGACTAGTACAACATTTCATCCACAGACTGATGGACAGTCGGAAAGGACTATACAAGTATTGGAAGACATGCTGAGAGCATGCATGTTAGATTTCAAGGGTGGATGGGAGGATCACTTGCCGCTGGTGGAATTCTCATATAATAACAGTTACCCGACAAGCCTTCAGATGGCCCCATTCGAGGCTTTGTATGGTAGACCGTGTAGGTCACCAGTATGCTGGACTGAGGCTGGTGAGCCTGCACTGATAGGACCCGAGTTGGTTTGCAGAGACCACAGTGCAAATACAGTTAATACGACAACATCTATTAACTGTACAGAAGCGTCAGAAGAGCTATGCTGACAAGAGGAGAAGGTTCCTTGAATTTGAAGAGGGGGACATGGTATTCTTAAAGGTCTCGCCACGAAAGGGACACATGAGGTTTGGAAAGAAGGGGAAACTGTCACCAAGATATGTGGGGCCGTTTCCCATCATAAGAAGGATGGGGGATGTAGCTTATCAATTGGCACTTCCTACACAATTTGCATCCTTACACGATGTGTTTCATGTATCGATGCTGAGGAAGTACAATGCCTACCCTTCTCATGTATTTAATGTACAAGATATAGAGGTACAAAGTGATGTAACTTATGTCGAGAAGCCAGTCAGAATAGTGGGGACTGAGCAACTGTTATTACGAAACCAAGCGATTCAGTTCATCAATGTGGTATGGGATCGACATGGTATTGAGGAGGCCACTTGGCAACTTGAGTCGGAAATGAGAATAGCTCATCCTGAGTTATTTATGTACAATGTTTAGAACCCTACTTCGCTCGATTTTTCGGGACGAAAATTTTAAAAAGAAGATTATATTGTAACACCCCGATTTTTTAAAGATATCAATATTTACGAAAATGCCATTGAAATGGTGAATTAAAAAGATATGAACATTAGATGGGTAAATGTTGGGTTAATTGCCCAACGGATAGGTAGATGTGGATCAATGGAAGTAAATGGGTAAGGCTTGATAATTGGGTCAATTGGTCAATTTAGACACAACAAATGGTAGATGTGGATCAATGTAGGGTAAATGGGTAAGCTATATGTAAATGGCTAAACCACATTTAAATGGGTAAGCTACATTTAAATGGGTCATGGCGCCTATTTGGGTCAAGAAGTTCAATTGGGACCCAATGGGTCGAGCTTGACCATGTTGGCCATCGAGTGAGCTCAAAGGTTGAGTTAAATTATGTTGAGTTGGGGCTGAATTGAGTTGGAAATGGAATCAAACAATGGAGTTGACTCAAGTGAATTAAATGAGTGAATTGAGCTAATGTGTTGAATGAGTTAGATTGGAAGCCATGGAGACCTTTAAGTCAAATGAGTCAAGTGAGAAAATGAGGAGTTGTGATGATTTCAAAGACCCCAAACAAAGACCCACACGTTGGTTACTTGGGAGTGGTATCCCATGCATAAAATTCAATGGAAGGTGGGCTGATTGATGAGAGTGCACAAACCACAACAACAAAGATTTCATTGGGAGCTTGGAGGGTTTCCATCTCATGATGGAGACCCAAGCACCAACGTTGGGAGATGGAAGGGTTGCATGAGCTTAAGCCAAGTGTCCCGTAGTTATGCCAAGGGACTCCTTGGTTAGATCAATATTGATGAGGGTAAATGAAAGGGTTTCGGGGGCTGATTAACGAAAAGGGGTACACTACACCATTTGGCCGAATTTCCATCTCAAGAAGCTTAGAAATTTTCATCTCTCTCCCTCTCTCAAAACCTACCTCCACCTTGGCCGAACCAGCCCTTGGTGATCTCATTTTGAGCAAGCACACAATCAGCTAAAGGACCAAAGGAGCAAGAAGGGAGGAAGGAAGGATCAAAGGAAAGAAGAGAGGCTGAGAAGATTGGTAAGTACATCACAACCATTTGTTAAATAAAATGGATAAGGAAGTATGATTCGGCCATTGTATGGCCAAATCTATCAAGGGTTTAAACCATGGATATGCTGTTTAAAAATGGTAGAACATGGATCATAGGGTTCGGCCACTTTGGATGGCCGAACCCCATGAAATAATTTGGTTATTTTTATGGTTTTTAAGGGATAAAAACCATACAATGATTGAAGGATTTAAGGTGTTTTAAATGAAGATAAGATTATGGTTAGAATTATTATTGGTTCTATGATGTTTTTAAAGGGCTTAACAAAGCTGAAAGAATGATGGACTTGGATGTTTATTGTTCATCAACAAGAATGGCAAAGTGGAGCACCAAAACCAAAGGGGTGAGGTTCGGCCATGGTGTATGGCCGAACCCCACCAAGTGCTATGTATGGTGTTTGTTTTAAAAGGTCTAAAAATATTCAAATGGATGGAGTTATGAGAACCATTCTTAGATGGAAAATGATAATGGATATCAGGTCATGGAAGGACATGATTTTGTGTCTACTAGAAGATCAAGGGGTTGAAACATGAAATCAAGGGAGTGAGGTTCGGCCATGGTGTATGGCCGAACCCCACTAATCAATTTTATGGACTTATGATGTTGTGGGTGTATGAGTAATTAGATGATGGGAATGGCGTTTGGATTTAATTAAAAAGGATCATCATTATGTTGGTGAGGTTCGGCCATGTTGTATGGCCGAACCCCACTAAGGTGGATTTGTTGTGGACATTAGTTATTAAGCAAAAATTAAACAAAGGTTAAACCAATGGCAAAACCATAAATACAAGTTATAATGTAAATATGGAATGAAAGATTGAAGGACTTGAAAGAGGGGTCAAAACCAAAGTGGTAAGGTTCGGCCATGTTGTATGGCCGAACCCTACCAAGGTATATTTGGTACTATGATGTATTTTAATAAGTTATTTGGATGGTGTTCAAGTGGGTGAGGTTCGGCCATGGTGTATGGCCGAACCCCACAAAATGATGTTTTGTCTTAGACTTAGTTTGAAACCATATGAGACATGTGTGTGACTTGCTGTTATATAAAACAAGGTAACGGGACTTCTTGAACAGTGCTCAAATCGTGAACGGGTGACGGGTTAAGAAGAGCGGACTGTTTGAGTAACTTTTCTGTAGGTTTCCTACCTCTTTGTGACCACATATTATACTTGCTATTTTATGTTGATTTTGATGAGTTATTTGTGTTAAAGTATTATGTTTCAAAGAGGTTTTGAATGCTAAGATTCTATTACATATAGCATGTACTCATTGACATCTCATGCATGGCATGGGGTGATGGTTATGGAAACCGGAGGCCACACTCCGTCGGGGCATCCGAAAGACCACTGTGGGATACCTTGATGATGAGAATCTCATCAAGAGGTACCTTGATGATGAGAATCCAATCAAGAGGAAGCCGGAGGTCACACTCCATCGGGGCGTCCGAAAGACCACTGTGGGGTACCTTGGTGATGGCTATGTATACTTGTGATGGGTGGGACTCATTACATTTGCATACATACATAGCATTGTTTTGTAAGATTTTGATGATCATGTATTATTATGTTATATGCATGTTTTTATACTAAACTTGTGGTAGCCCTAATCGGAAGACCTACTGGGCGCGTTGTTCTAACGCCCTATTTCTATCCTTAGTGGATGATGCAGGAAAGGGAAAGGGAAAGACCGAGGATTGCGAAGGAAACCAAGCATAGGAGCTTGGATATCTGAATGGAATTTATATATGGATATTTTGTTTATGTTTGCAAGGATGTGTAATAACTTAGAATATTGCTATGGTTTGATTTAGTTTGACTGAATGTTTAGTTTAAAGTAAACATGACTTATACATTGCTAAGTAAATGGAGTAGTCTTAGGTTCCATTATAATCCGCAATCAGTTTAGTAATTTTCCGCATGATTTATTTAGTTCTATGTGTGGTTCGATTTTCATGGACTTAGTCCATGCACAGATAGGTTTGGCCAGTTAAGGGTCGGACTTTGGAAGTCCGAACTTAGCTCGCGTCGTGGTGCCCCCGCTCTCTTCCACTTTATTTTTTTAAAAAAATAGACTCTGATTTTGGAAGAGTGGAAAAGGGCGGGGCGTTAAAAAGGAAGAGGAAGATCAAAGGAACAAGAAGGAGAGAACAAAACAGGAGGAGTCGCGGAACCGGTAAGTACTTAATAGAATTTTGATTAAGTAAGATGGTCCAGGAAAGTGGTCCTGCCATTTCATGGCCGAACCTAGTCTTATTATGACAAATGACCTCTTGCATGGATCCTATAAGGATTATGATTATGGAACATGGGCTGGCCTTGCATGGCCAAACCCTAAGGTTAATATGCATGGACCACCAAGGACAAAAAGGGGTGGATGAGGTTCGGCTATGATGTATGGCTGAACCCCATCAAAGAATATTAATCTTGACTATATGATTTTAAAGGGTTTAAATGGATGAATGGGAACCATCAAAAGATCAATCTTAAATGTATGATTTTATGAAGGGAAATGATGAACCATAGGGTTCGGCCATGGTGTATGGCCAAACCCCATGGAAAGGATATTGGTGGGTAATAAAGATGTTAAAGGGTTTAAATGGAAGGTTGTTGGTGAAGAACCTTAGACCATGGGTTCGGCCAAGGGGTATGGCCGAACCCCATAAAGAATTATGGAATTATATTCATATAGTTAGATCATGGAAATGATGGCAAAGTTGTAAATATAGGCTAAAATGAAAGATCATGGGTTCGGCCATGGTGTATGGCCGAACCCCATGAGGTCCTTTTATGGACTTAAGTTGTTAACAATGTTAAACAATTGTGGTATGAGTGATTACCTAAGGAAAGATGTGATGGCCAAAGGGATGAAACTAAAGGACCATAGGTTCGGCCATGGTGTATGGCCGAACCCCATGGATTGTAATGGCCCGGAATTTGTAAATCAATATATATGTGGCTATTGTTTATTTTAATGGTGGAAGTTGGAAATTTGATGGAATAAATGGTGAATGGATCAAAGTATGGACAAAGGCCCAAGTATGGCCCAATGGACCATGGATTTTATTTAAAATCATTTAAGTAGTCAATGATGGTCAATTGGGCCAAGGATGGTCAAATTGGGTCCAATACCCATTTGGGACCCAATGGGTCAAGATAATGTAAGCTCTAAGGTAAATGGGTAAGGGTGAATTTAATTGGGCCATGGCCCAATGGTGATCCAATAAGAGGAATGGATTTAATTAAATTTAAATCACCTAAGTTGGTGATGAATTGACCAAGGTGACATGGCCGATTGGGACCAACCTCCACCTCACCAAGTGAGGTGGCGTGTGGACCAAGGATTGGTGGGGCCGGCCACCATGGTTGACTTGATCAACCATGGGTGGAATAATGGAATTAAGTTAAGTGGGAATTAATTGACCTAAGGAAATTATCTAGTTAATTAAATGATTAAACTATCCAAAATGTGGTCAAAGGGGTCAAAGATGGAAAAGCAAACCATTCCATCTTAAGAAGCCAAAAACGTTGGCTAGTTGGTGGTTTATTCCAACCACCATCATTAAAGCATAAAAAATATCCCATGCTTGGTTGGTGGGAGGAGTTAATGGAAGAGTGTAACTTAAGCAACCAAAAGGAGATAGTTTTCATCTTATCTCTCAAATCCCACTCTTATCTCAATCTCTTCCTCTCTTTCTCCCTCTCATTGCCGTCCCTCACCAAGGAGAAAAAGAAGAAGAAAACTAAGAAGAGAAGAAAGAAGCTAGGTTTGGCCCTCCACCTCAAGGCCAAAGCTTAAGACATCTTTTCCCCATCCTCTCTCTCTCTTTCTCTCTCTCAAATCTACTCCATCTTAGTCAACCCAAGCATTGGAGTTTTTCATTGGGTCAAGCACATCTCAGCCGACCAATCAAGGAGAAGAAGAGAAGAGAAAGCCAAGGAATCCGAGAGAAGAAGGAAAAGTCGGAGGAGCCGTCGGATTGTAAGTATTTTTAAACAAGAGATTAGATTTTTTGTTTAGATTTTTTTTAGGGTTTAAGATTTGGAATCCATTTTATTGGATTTAATTGTGGCCGAGTTTATCATGGGCCTTGGATCTCAAATCCATCCAAGGAAAGGATGAGGAATGGACAAACCCTAATGGGTAAATTAGGTTAAGAAAATAAAGGATGCATTAAGGACATTATGTATTAAAATTTATTTAAGCATGGATGTATGTGATGTTTGCATGAATGATGGAGGTGATTAAGTGATTTAATGGGGTTTTGAAGAATGGAAGCCATGGAAGATGGTCAATGAGTTTGAAGGTTTTGAATGAAAGAATGATTTTAATTTTAAAAGGGGTTTTTAAATGAGGGAATCCATGGATGAAGGTTAATGTTTTATGGTCTTAAATATCACCAATGGATGATGAACCATGAACCATGGGTTCGGCCACCTATGGTGATGTAGTAGTGGTTTCAATGGGTGAAGAGATGGAAAAATCATTAAGAATGTTGATAGTTTAAATGGATTTTTAAGTGTAGTATATAATGTTTTAAAGGGGCTGATTTTAATGGAGATTAGGTTAGTTAAATGGCTGATTTCTAATGTTGTTATGTCATGGTTAATGAGACATCAATGGACCCATTTTGTGAACCAATTGATGGGCTAAGATTAAGATCTATGTATATGCATCAATTAATGGGCAATGTAGCTAAGTTGATGGACTCAAAATATACTTAATGTTGATCAAAAGGAGTGATTTAAATGCATGATGTAAACCCCCTCATGGGAGGACTTATTATAGATCTAAATGTGGTGAAATAGACCCAAGGAAAATGAGGAGAAGATATTATGGGTTCGGCCATGGTGTATGGCCGAACCCATGACTCTTTTGAGAGTCATTTTTGGGCTAAGATTAAGGTATATGCATGTGTTTAAAATTAATGGGGTTTACATTAAATTAAGGATTGATTTTTAATGTGTTCATGTTATGATTGGTGGGTCACTAATGGATCTAAGTTATGGATCAATTTTGGACTTAAGTGTGCATGGATAAATGAATGATTAATCATGAAAAGGAAGAGTGGCAAAACCGTAAATAATGGCCAAATTCAAGAACCATGGGTTCGGCCATGGTACATGACCGAACCCCATGGAGGATGAACTTGGACTTAGGCGTTTTTATTATGACCTTAGGTATGATTAAATGAAGCCTAGGGTACTGGTTTTTGAACTCACAAAATTAATAGGGTTAAAGGATTAAATGGGACCCACAAACCTAATTAGTAGGGTTCGGCCATGGTGTATGGCCGAACCCCACTAAGGCTTGGATAATGGACTTAAATGGTTAATAACATGGACTAATTATTAATATGTAATAAGGTATCGGACGTCGTAAGCAGGTGCGCGATCGGCGACCGGATTCGTGAACGGAAACGTAAAAGGACGCTAGTCGATATTCGGTAGGATTCCTACCTTTTTGTAAACCATGGATTTACGTGTTATATGATGGTTCCCGTGATTTATTTTGTTAATTTATATGATTTGTTTTATGATGGGTTTTAAGATTATGATGTAACGCCCGCCCCTTTTTCACCCGCTTCCGAAAATCAGAGTCTATTTTTTTTTTTTTTAAAATAGAAGAGTGAGAGAGGGCGCGGACTGCCACGACGCGAGTTAAGTCCGAGCTTCTAAAGCCCGGCCCTTAACTGGCCAATCCCACGCGTACGCGGAGCTAAGTCCACGAGAACGGTTCACGCGTAGGAAGTAAAGCTTCGCGAATTATAATTATTGCGGAACATGATAATGGAGTCTATCCTACCGATTTTTAGATAGAAGGGAAGATACAACATTGAATTACCAAAATGCCCCTATGTTCATATTTATATCACAAAATGTAATCGTCCATAAGTAACGTCCAAACCATCGCAAGAAATATAAACTTATACAACCCGACAAGCTAAGTTACTTTAAAATTACATCTCCAAAATGTAAACGTAAATTAGCTAAGACTGCGCTGCCCAAGCTCCTAAGCTTGGCTCCTGTCATATCCACAGCTTCAGCCATCCCCTGCGTCATCAGCTAGGGTAGAAGTAGGGCGTTAGTCAACGGGCCCAGTAGGACTCCGAGTAGGGCTAGCATATGGATTAGTGATAACATGCATACCGATACAATAAAATATAACAAAATAAGCATGTAATGAGTGCTATGCCATGGGTGCCAATGTCATGTGTCCCACCCATCATCCGTATGATCATACAATGTATTATCCCCATGTTTACTTCTCGGTCGTCCCGACGGAGCATGGACTCCGGTTATAGAACTATCCTCATGTTTGATTCTCGGTCGCCCCGACGGAGCACGGACTCCGGTTATAACCCTCAGGCTATCCCCATGTCTGATTCTCGGTCGTCCCGACGGAGCATGGACTCCAGGTTATAGCCCTCAGGCTATCCCCATGTCTGATTCTCGGTAGCCCCGATGGAGCGTGGACTCCGGTTTCATTATTTTCCCGCCCATGCCATGCATGAGATGTACGTGCATTATGCTATGTAGTATATAGATAAACCATAATTTTGATATACCATACATAGCCATATAATGCATAATGTTAAAATATAATCCATATGATTCATAACTTAAAACTCATCATAAGATAAATCATAATCATAAATCCATCATAAGACAAATCAAAATAATCTAAAATACCATCACATATCCATCGCTTACAAAAAGGTAGGAATCCTACCGAATACCGTGTAGCGTTCCGTTACGTTTTCCGTTCGATAGTCCGGTCGCCGATCGCGTACCGTTTGCGACGTCCCGATACCTTATTACATTTACCGAATTAGTACATACGTTATCCATGATTAAATTCCTATCTGATCATAACCCTAGATCCATTCAATGATCCTTTACAAGTTTATTAAAAATCGGTCCTTAACTTAGCCCATTATCCATTTGGTTAAAACACATACATAAATTCGATTTTGGCCATTTCAAATATTACATTGAGCGAGCCTAAAACGCAGCATCTATACGTTTCAATTAATCATTCATAATGCATTCGATTCCATGTCTAATCCACATAGGGTTCTTCAAAGTGGCTATAAATTACGGTTTTGCCACTCCTCTTCCATGTACATTTTGAATTCGTATTTGACCCATAAACTTGGGCCCATTTATAATTCCATAACATATCCAAAATCAGCCAACTATTGTTTGATTTTGAAAAACATTTAACCCCATATGTCCTTTCACATTTTGGCCCTAAAGATAGCCCACAAAGGGATCATGGTTCGGCCATACACCATGGCCGAACTCATGGTACCCTATCTCCATTTTCTTGGGTCCATTTTACTCCCTTTAATCCAATCTCCAATGAAATTTAAATCATTCGTTCAAGTCCCCATTTTTCATCCTTTTAAAACATCACATATCATACAAAATCCATTAACCTCTATCATTCTTCTCCATTTTTAAAATTACCAATCACCACCATAGGGTTCGGCCATACACCATGGCCGAACCCATGGTTCATGGCTCACCTTTATGGATGTCATTTTAAAGACCAACGTTTTGTCCCAAAATAATCCAATTTAAAATCACTAACCTTCATTCATTTTGGCCCTTTAGAACAAACTCCTAAGCATTGATACATACATTAATCTTAGACTAAAATTGATCCAAAATTGGGTCATGGGTTCGGCCATACACCATGACCGAACCCATGATGTTTCTTTCTCCATTTTTCTTGGTTTCATTTACCCATTTTAACATACTTCCAATGAAGATTAAATCATCCATCTAAATCCTCATTTCCATCAAAAATTACTATATACCATACTTACCAATCTATTCAAATTTTCATTCCTCTACATTATTTTCCATGCTTAGAAATCCCAAACCATTACCATAGGGTTCGGCCATACACCATGGCCGAACCCATGGTTCATGGCCCACCTTTCTTAGAGCATTTTAAGTCCAAAGTTCTATGAATATTTGTCCATGATTTTTCTTTGTTAAAAATTCCATTTAAAATCAATAATGCCATTCATTTGGTCCATTTAAAACTTATGTCATACACTTTGGAAATCCATTTGCAACTATTATTTCCTCCATTAATTCCTATCCTTTTTCATCCATTAAAATTACTATCTATCACCAACTTTAAGATCTTCATAAAAAAAAAACATTAATCATTTTTTTTTTGTACTTAAAAACTCTAAACCATTTTTTCTATTTACAAAACCCTAATTAATTGCATACATTTTCTAATCACCCACCATGGGGTTCGGCCATGCTAGCATGGCCGAACCCTATGGCCCAAAAATTTCCTCACAAATCCATTATTTTAGATACTTACATCCCTAATCCATTACTTAATCCATTCCTCCATTTTATCCATTCCTTATCCTACCATTGGATGGATTTTTAAATTCAAAGCCTATGATGGTTTGGCCACCATCCAATCCAAGGAAATGGATTCCAAAACTTAAAACCCTAAAAATTAGATTTCTTGTTTAGAACATACTTACGATCCGACGACTCCTCCGGTCTTTGTCGCTCCCGTCAACTTCCTTGGCCTCCTTTCTTCTCCCTCTCCTTGTTTGATCGGCTAGATGAGCTTGATCAATGGTGGGACATGTTTGGATCGGCTAAGGTAGATGGGGTTTAGGTTAAGAGAGAAAGATTATGGGGATGAGGAAGATGTTTCAAGGATCTTGATCTTGGGGTGGCCCAAGACTTATCCTTTCCTTCTCTTTTCTTCTTCTTTCTTCTAATTTTTCTTCTAAGTTTTTCTTCTCGTTTGATACATGGACGGACGGTTTTTTTGTGTGAGGAGAGAGAGAGAGTGAAATGAGAGGGATTAGTTTGGAAGGAGATGGAGGTAGGTGGAGTAACCTAGACTCCACATTAATTTTTGTTCACCAACCAAGCATGGGCTAGCTTGACTTTGGTGGTGGTGGTTGAGACACAACCACCAAGCATGGCTCCCATGTCCTCTGTGACTTGTTTATGTTGACCCTAATTAATCAACCTAATTAATTAAGTTAAGTCCTCACTTAGGTTAATTAATTTCCATCCAATTTAATTCCATTAAATTATCTATCTAATAAATCCACCCATGGTTGACCAAGTCAACCATGGTAGACGGTCCCCACCTATACCTACCCCACCCGTCACCTCACTTGATGAGGTGGAGGTGGGCCCCACTTGGCCATGTTATTTTAATTCCATTGATTTTAACTTAGATAATTTTACAATAATTTTAATCAATTTAATTTACCTTAATCCACCTTAGTCTTCTTAAATTTATCCATGGTTGACCAAGTCAATCATGATGGTTGGTCCCACTTTTTCCTTGGTCCACACGCCACCTCAATTGGTGAGGTGGAGGTGGGCCCCATTTGGTCATACCATTTCATTTCATTACTAACTTAGGGGTTTTAATTCCAAATCACCCTTTTTAAATTAATTGGCCCACCATTGGGCCCACGGCCCAGCCGATTATTTTCTACCCCTTTACCTTAGGGTTTGGACCAATTTTGATCCATTGGGTCCCACATGGTGATCGGGCCCACTTTGACTCAAATTGACTATCTTTGACCCAATTACTTCTCATTGACCCATTAAATGGATTTCATCAAATTTGTGGCCCAATTTGCCATTCTTGGACCCTTGTCCCAACTTTTGATCCATTTGGTATTCCATCATGTCAAATTCAATTTAAAATCAATAAATACCAAATATATATTGATTCGAAAATTCGGGCTATTACATATGATTTATATATATTATATGGCATATTGCCAGGCTATGATTTATATGATTAGGCTATGAAGTATATATGAAGGCTACAAATTATATATATTACATAGCATAATGCACCTACATCTCATGCATGGCATGGGCGGAAAAATAATGAAATCGGAGTCCATGTTCCGTCGGGACGACCGAGAAGCAGACATGGGGATAGCCTGATGCGCTATAACCGGAGTCCATTCTCCGTCGGGGCGACCGAGAAGCAAACATGGGGATAGCCTGATGCGCTATAACAGGAGTTCATGCTCTGTCGGGGCGACCGAGAAGCAGACATGGGGATATCTTGATATGTGGAGATATAGCCGGAGTCCATGCTCCGTCGGGGCGACCGAGAAGCAAACATGGGGATATCATAATGGTATGGATGATGGGTGGGGCTCATGACATAGACACCCATGGCATAGCATTCATTTTATGGTTTTCATATATTATTATCTGTATGCTTGTTATCACTAATCCATGTGTTAGCCCTACTCGGAGTCCTACTGGGCGCGTTGTCTAACGCCCTACTTCTACCCTAGCTGATGACACAGGAGATGGCGGAAACGAAGGACGAGACGGGAGCCAAGGGTAGGAGTTTGGGAAAGCGAGCTACTTAGTTTATTAAGATTTATTTTGGAAATGTAATTTGTGTAATGTAGCTCGTCCGGCTGTAATAATGTAGATTTCTTACTATAGTTGGGCCTTTACTTTGGACATTATCATTTTGAGATATAATTATGATTTTGAAGTATTTTAGTAATTAAATGAATCTCACTTCCCTGCTATCTAAAATTTGTAGGATAGTCTCTATTATAATTCCGCACTTAGTTTAATATTCCGCAAGCTTACTTCTACGTGTGAACCATTCTTCGTGGAATTAGTTCCACGCACACATAGGGTTGGTCAGTTAAGGGCCGGGCTTTAGAAGCTCGGACTTAACTTGCGTCGTGACGTCCGCGCCCTTTGTCACTCTTTATTTAAAAAAAAAAAAAATAGACTCTGATTTCGGTGAAAAGGGGCGGGCGTTACATGGATAGTGTTTTTGAATCTAAGTTGGCATGAAGGTTGTAAATGGTGAATGAATTATGTATGGATCACTCTCGGACTTCGGGTAGTAAATGATGTAGCAATTTTATGGATATTATATCTATGTATATTTTAAATGAATGGAGGATTAATTAGAGGATGCAAGTATAGACTTATGTTTATGGACCTAAGATGGTGAACCATTTAAAGGAGAAGTTAGAAATGAAACATCAAGGGTTTGGCCATGGTGTATGGCCGAACCCCATGAACTTGTTAATGGGTCATTTGTGGGTCTTTGTATAATTTAAATGAATGGTTTACCAAACCAAGGGATGAAGGGAATTATTAGGGCTTTATTTTATGATTTATGAATCAATCATGAATCCATGTTATGGATCAGTTTTGGACCTAAACATAAGGTGATGGAAACCATGGCATTATTGTAAATAAGTAAAATTAATGGACCATGGGTTCGGCCATGGTGTATGGCCGAACGCCATGGGGAATATTCTATGGACTGAGGTTATTATCAATGTTAAATAATTGTTGCATAAGGGATGAGATTAGTGAATCAAAGGATGAATGATCTTAGACTTAATTAACAGATCAAAGGACTTGAAAGAGGAACCAAAACCAAGATGGTGAGGTTCGGCCATGTCGTATGGCCGAACCCCACTAAGTTGTAATTGGTGGACTTAGGGTTTTTAAAATGGTCTACTTGGATATGATTGGTTAAATCAAAAGAGGGACCAAATTCAAGTGGGTGAGGTTCGGCCATGGTGTATGGCCGAACCCCACAAAGGTTGGTTTATGGATTTACCTTTAGAATGGAAATCAAATGGGACTTTAGTTTGACTTGTTGATATGTAACAAGGTGACGGACCTCACAAGCGGTATACGATGGTGAGCGGTTTCCGGACGAAAGCGCAAGGGCACGTTAGTGGTCTTTGGTAGGATTTTACCTCTTTGAAACCATGGGTTTATGTATGATGGTTTTTATCTTATTTTGATGAATTTATGTTGTAAAAGATATGTTCCAAATGTGAGTTTTAATGCTATGCTTATAATATAAAATAACATGTGTTTCATAGCATCTCATGTAACACCCCGGATTTCAAGTTATTAATATATACGAAAATTACCCATTTAATTTGTGAATTATTAGATATGGACCTTAGATGGGTAAAATGTTGGGTCATTGCCCAATTAAGACCCAACGGATTGTGGAAATGGTTTCAATAGAATTAAATGGGGCTGAATTAAAATGGTAATGCAATATCTATAAATAAGGGATATAAATTAAGTGGCATGCGCATAAAGGGAACATGGAAAGATTTTAGGAATGGAATATAGATTGCATGGCCGTGTATGAGATATGCAATCCATGATTATGCTCATGGAGAGAATTAGAGATAGATTGCTTTGCCATGTAGGGATATGCACAATCCATGTAGATATGTTAGAGTATCTCTAAAAGGGGTCCTTTCCTTTGATTAAGAGCGGTATCTAGGCAATTGCTAAATCGCAAGGGCGCATGGTACCTTCTAAGGTTAGCACCAAATGGAAGTTTTATAGAAGGAAGAAGGGGCGCATGGCACCTTCTAAGGTTAGCACCGAATGGAAGTTTTATAGAAGGAAGAAGGGGCGCATGGCACCTTCTAAGTTTAGCACTGAATGGAAGTTTTATAGAAGGAAGAAGGGGCGCATGACATCTTCTAAGTTAGGACCGATTGGAAGTTGATAAAAGAGAGATAAGCAAGGGGCGCACAGCATACACAAGCAAGAAGGTGTTC
Organism: Chimonanthus salicifolius; assembly: GCA_013350335.1. Lineage (NCBI taxonomy): Eukaryota > Viridiplantae > Streptophyta > Magnoliopsida > Laurales > Calycanthaceae > Chimonanthus > Chimonanthus salicifolius. The sequence goes on from CM023537.1 coordinate 28,367,620, forward strand.
TCGGCATTATTCAGAGAAGGAGGAGGCATCCAGCAAGTGTGAAAGATCAAGTAGAAGGAAGAAAAGAATCGGAAGAACAAATCGGAGCGAAGGGAAACCGGAGGAGTCACGGAACCAGTTAGTATTTTGATGATTTTGTTTAAAGAAAGGAACCATAGGGTTCAGCCATGGTGTATGGCCAAACCCCATGGGGAATGATATATGGTTTTAATGTATGAAGGGTTAGAATAATGGAATGATAGCCATGGATGGCAATATTGTAAATAAATAAAATTAATGGACCATGGGTTCAGCCATGGTGTATGGCCGAACCCCATGGGGAAGGTTTAGTGGACTTAGATTTTTATCAATGCTAAATAATTATGGTATAATTGATTAGATGGATGAATCAAGGGTAGTATGATCTTGGTTTCAAATTAATGATCAAAGGACTATAAGAAAGGCACCAAAATAAGGAAGTGAGGTTCGGCCATGTTGTATGGCAGAACCCCATAAGGTTTTATTTTATGGACTTAGACATTATCGTAAATAAAAAAGGACATGGTTTTAATTGATTGATATATTATAAGGTAACGGGACCTCACAAGGTGTGTACGATCGTGAGCGGTTACCGGACAAAAGCGCAACGACACGTTAGTGGTCTTTGGTAGGATTCCACCTCTCTGAAACCATGAGTTTATGTACAATGTTTTTATCTTATATTGATGAATTTACGTTGTAATTGATTTGTTTTAAATATGAGTTTTATTGCTATGTTTATAATATAAAATAGCATGTAGTTTCATTAGCATCTCATGCATGGCATGGGGTGAAAGATATGTAACCTGGAGGGGCCACACTCCGTCGGGGCGTCCGAAAGACCTATGTGGGGTACCTTGATGTGCTTTTCCATCAAGAAGAAACCTGGAGGGGCCGCACTCCGTCGGGGCATCCGAAAAACCTATGTGGGATACCTTGATGTGCTTTTCCATTAAGAAGAAACCGGAGGGGCCACACTCTGTCGGGGCGTCTGAAAGAATTATGTGGGGGTACTTATATGTACTTGTGATGGGTGGGACTCATTGCATTTGATATCATGACATGGCATGGTTTATATGGGTTTCGATATTATGATATTATTATATATTTTTTGTACTAACCATGTGTTAACCATGGTTTATATGTTTTGTAGATGTCGGGCGTTGTTCTAACACCCTAATTCTACCCTAGTGAATGATATAGGAAACGAGGGGAACGATGAACGCAAAAAGGGTCAAGCATAGGAGCTTGGATGCTTTTAGTTTATATTTTGATTAAGTTACTTATGGACTTGTAATTTGAGTAACTAGACTTCGGGCATGTAATAATTTAGATAATTTGCTATGGTTAGATGTTTATTTGGATAATTATGTTATGTTAATTATTGATTAAAGACTTGACGTACTTTGTTATCTAAAATGGAATAGAATTAGGTTCTATTATAATTCCGCTGTTGTGATTTTAATCCGCATGTTTATGTTGTTATGTGCAAACGGTTTTCATGGACTTAGTCCATACACACATAGGGTTGACCAGTTAAGGGTCGGACTTTAGAAGTTCGGACTTAACTCGCGTCGTGACGTCCCGCTTTCTATCACTCTTCGTTTATAAAAAAAAAATAGACTCTGATTTTCGAAAAGCGTAGAGTGAAAAGGGGCGGGGCGTTACATCTCATGCATGGCATAAGGTGAAGGACATCTAACTGGAGGGGCCACACTCCGTCGGGGTGTCCGAAAAACCTATGTGGGGTACCTTGATGTGCATTTTTCAGGAAGAAGAAATCGGAGGGACCACACTCTGTCGGGGCTTCCGAAAGACCTATGTGGAGGTACCTTGATGATGAGAATCTCATCAAGTGTAACGCCCCGCCCTCTCCGAGAAATCAGAGTCTAATTTTTTTTTAATAATAACAATGTATTAACTCCGGAAGAGAGCGAGCGGCGTCACGACGCAAGCTAAGTTCGGACTTCCTAAGTCCGACCCTTAACTGGCCACCCATGTGTGCATGGACTAAACCCATGATAACAATCCACACATGGATCTGAACAACTTATGTGGAATAAACTAGACTAACTGCGGAATTAGACTAAATAGATATCAAGTACAAGTCTCAATTATTAAATAACTTAATCCAAACATCCATTGTCAATACCATAAACAAACCACAGCAGAGTTTACTAGCTGTTACATGTCCATAAAATATAACTCAAAAGACAGTAATAAAGGCATCCCAATCATCAATCAAACGCTTAAGCTTCGCTCCCTCCAGGTCCACGACCTTCTCTTTCCCTTTTCCATTTCCTGCATTATCCTCTAAGGATAGAATTAGGGCGTTAGATTAGCGCGCCCAGTAGGATTTCCGATTAGGGTACCACATGGTTAGTAAATAAAAACATGCATATATCAAAATATATATGGTCATCAAAACAGGTAAATCAATGTTATGTAAATATGCACATGTAATGAGTCCCTCCCATCATGCATATACATAGCCATCACTTGACGAGACCCTCACTGTCAAGGTAATCACAATACACTTTCATTTCTTCTTGATGATATTCCTCCTGGCGGGACCTGCATTGCCTAAGGAGACCGATGTGGCTCTCATCACCATAATATTTCTCTTGGCAGGACCCTCATCGCCTAAGGAGACCAATGTGATTCTCATCATTATATATTTCTCCTGGCGGGACCTGCATCGCCTAAGGAGACCAATGTATTTCTCATCATTATAACATTTCTCCTGGCAGGACCTGCATCGCCTAAGGAGACCAATGTATTATCATCATCATGATACTACTCCTGGTGGGACCTGCATCGCCTAAGGAGGTTTCACAGTTGCAACACAACATATCACCGGAGTGTGGGCTCCGGGTTCCATAAACATCATCCCATGTCCATGCATGAGATGCCAATGAATAGATGCAACATGTAAATAAATCTCATCATTCAAAATATGATAAATAATAGTATAACAATGTCTCATAAAAATCGTCATGAAAACAAGTGTAAATGTGGTTACAAGTAGGTAGGAAACCTACCGAAGATTGGCTTCGGTGTTTGTTCTTTCTTAAAGCGTCACTTGCTCACGACTTGCACGCCGTTCAACTTCCGCTTCCTTGTTATACAATCAGCAAATCAAATACTTGATCTACTTGATTTCTAATCAAGTTTAGGTCTCATATACCATCTTGTTTCTAACTAAATCCAAAACCTCATAAACCATTTTGTGGGGTTCGGCCACACCCATGGCCGAACCTTACCTCATTTGAATTTAATCTCTCTTTTTATTTGCTAAACACTTCAACACTTCACATTTCAAAATATATCTCTTGATACGGTTTGGCCATACCACATGGCCGAACCATATCACTTTGGTTTTGGACCCTTCTTTTCAAAATCCTTTAGTCAATCCCTTCATATTACAATTTGGCTTGTATTTATGGTTTTGCCATTGGTCATACCCTTGTTTAACATTGTTAACAACCTATGGCAATAAAAATTAACCCATTAAATTTAATATCCCAAAAACAATGTTTATAGTTGGGGTTCGGCCATACACCTTGGCCGAACCACACTTATTTCACTTGAGTCCACTTTTATCTCTTAATTTAACAATTCCATCCAAGTGACTCATTTACAAAAACTACAATCCAACAAATACAACTTGGTGGGGTTCGGCCATACTACATGGCCTAACCTCACCTTCTCACCTTAACCATATATCCAAAACATGAAACCTTACCTCCATATAAACCGGTCCATGGGGTTCTCTTATCCCAATTAATTCCATCTTTTATACATGGTTCATACTCAATATTTTTAACCATAATAACATTATGGTTCGGCCATGTAATGGCCGACCCAACACATCAACTTTATCTCCATATAAAAACACCTTAATAACCTTGAATCATTGTATGGTTTTTATCCCTCAAAACCATACAAATTTTCCATAAAAATGTCATATCATTTCATGGGGTTCGGCCATCCCAATTAGCCGAACCCAATGGCCTATGATTTAAACCTCTTTTGTCAAATACTTAGCCTTATTTAAAACATGCAAACATCTCCACCATTGGTATGGTTTTTATCTCTCCAAAACCATACCAAATCATCAAATACTTTCATGGGGTTCGGCCATCCAAAGTGGCCGAACCCTATGACCATGATTTGGACCCCTTTTTAATCAACAATTTCCAAGATTAAACCTTTGATGGATTCGGCCATTCCATGGCCAAATCGTGACATCCAAATCCATGTTTTAAACCTTCTTTAATAACTTATTTTGCCTCATCATAAATATGTATCTTAGGTTTAGTTAAACATCCAAATCAGTCCAACTTTTGCATGGTTTTATCTTACAAAAACCATCAATATTAACCAATTCTTTTCATGGGGTTCGGCCATCCAAAGTGGCCGAACCCATTGATCCATTTTTCATCACTTTTGTAAAACACCATCCAAGGTCTAATCCTTGATGGATTCGGCCAAGACATGGCCAAATCATGATCCATTAATCCCATTTTATTAAACAAAAATCCATGGAAATACTTACCAAATTTTCCAAGCTTTTCTTCTTGCCTTCGCTCCTTGCCTTCCTTTCTTTCTTAGCCTCTCTTTTATTGCTGATTATATGCTTAATCAATTGTGAAGACACTACTTGCTGGTTCGGCCAAGAGAAAGAGTTTGGAGAGAGGGAGAGAGATGAGGATTCTTAGGATTTCTTTGTGTGAAAATCGGCCAAATGAATGGTGTATTTCCTTTTGTTAAACAGCCCCATATTATCTCATTACTTCTCATCATTCTTTGATCAAACCAATGGGATATTTGGTGCCAACCAAGGCACCCCTTGGCACTCCCAAGGCATCTCATCCAATTCCCATTCATTTCCATTTAAAATTTTGCATGGAAGCTCAACCCACAAGTCCCCAACATGTGGGACTTGTATTGTGTGGCTTGAGACCCAAGTAACTCTTCATCTTCCCTTCAACTCACTGATTTTACAACCCCTTTGATTTCCATTTTGACTCACCCAACTCACAAGCCCAACTCACCACATTAAATGACACTCATTTAATGCACTTGAGTCAATCCGACCCATTGGGTCCCCATTTAGCTTGTTGACCCGTTTTGACGCCATGACCCATTTATGGGTTGTTTTAGCCATTTGCATTTGGTTTTCACATGTGCATCAAGCCTACCCATTTATGCTCCACTTAATTTCCAATCAATTCAGCTTAACCCCATTAAATTTGGGCTCACCCAATGGTCTAATAAGTCTATTATGACCCATTGGGTCCAATTGGGTCCTTTGACCCAATTACCCATATTGACCCAATTTGATGTTCATTACCCATTCATCATAAATTGACCCTTATAATATATTCATAGGGTCTTAATTTGAACAATGGGCCCCACCATTTCCTTATTTGCAATCACATTTATTGAATTCACCAATCCAAGGGCCTTTTTGTAAATATTCATCTTATTGAGAAATTGGGGTGTTACATCAAGAGGTTATATGTACTTGTGATGGGTGAGACTCATTGCATTTGACATCATGAAATGGCACTGTTTTATATGGTTTTATGATTATGTTATATATATGGATTTTGTACTCACCATGTGTTAGCCTTACTTAGAATTCCTACTGGGTGTGCTGTTCTAACGCCCTATTTCTACCATAGTAAATGATACAGAGAATGAATGAAATGATATCGTGAACGCAGCCAAGCATAGGAGCTTGGATATGTTTAATGCTACCTTATTTTAAGTTACTCATGGACTTGTAATTTGAGTAGCTAGTAACTAGGAATATAATAACGTAGATATATTTGCTATGGTTTGGATGGTTAATATTGGATATTTAACTTAAGGTAATTATTATTAAGTGATGGATGTACTTTGCTATTTAAAGTGGAATAGGATTGTTATCCTATTGTAATTCCACATCATGATTATTCCGCATGTTAACTTGTGTACGTGTGAACCATTTTAATGGACTTGGTCTACGAACACGTATGGTTGGCCAGTTAAGGGTAGGACTTTAGAAGTTCCGACTTAACTCGAGTCGTGACGTCCCACTCTCTATCACTCTTTTATTAAAAAAAAAAAAAATAGACTCTGATTTTCGGAAAGTGAGTGAGAAAGGGCAGGGCGTTTACGGTTGGTATCAGAGCGAAACGGGAAGGATGAATCTTTCGAAGTAAGATTAAGACGGTATCATGTCTCATTGACAAATAAAATCCCAACTGACCGACTCTTCGGAGTCCGCTGCACGGGGGCTGGATTAATTTACTTCGTTAGACTCAGACTGAAACATTCAATCCGAGGACACTTGATGAAAAAGGAATGATAGCAAAAGAAGCACAGTCATTATAACTTGGATATATCAAACATAGCAAATTAGGAGATACTTCCCCGATATCCCCAAATTGGGAAATGATACTGGATACTTAGGAAGTTTCCCCCAAAAACAAAGAAATACAAACAGTGTTTATTTGGCAATTTCCCCAAACAAGAGACATTATGTGATACATAGGAAAGTTCCCCAAACAAAAGACATTATGTGATACGTAGGGAAATTCCCCAAAACAAAGATTAGTTTGATTAGAACTGCGGTTGTCATTGATATGCTTCTGTTGTTCTGATACAGATATGTCGAGCAACAAAGAGTATACAGAGTTGTGGGACAAAGGAACTCCTAGCTGTCCTATAGATCTGATTTCTTCTTCCAACAACTCTAGTAGACTTGACCGCGCTATGGAAATTAACGAAGACGTCCAAGTAGGAACACCCGAGATGTCGAAGTGAATCTAGCCCCTTTTCTAGGAAAGCATAAGGGAGATATCCCAATGATAGGAGAATCCGTAGGGGAGATAGCGCATGGGTATATGTGCGAGTTGTGCAACCAGGAAGGGCACAACTGTACTTACTGCCCCTACCCCCTTGAGGTTATTTACCCTGTTTGTGGACTTCAAGGGCACGGGAAGGAGAGGACTAACTGTCCATACATTGGGGGACCAGGAATAATACCATGTCTGACTTGTGGAGTGTTGGGGCACACGTTGACGACATGCCCTGACAACTTCTTCGATTTTGCTGATGATACAGGGTCTTCTACATAAGATTGGGCTAAGAGATGGTAAGAAAATGTCGAGGAAATGGGAGGTTTTATAAGGGTTGTGGGTACGTTTTGTTCTTTGAAGGGTTTTTCTAACCCTACCCACCCTTGTGATGGAAGTTTGAAGGAATTTTAATAAAGTGTGCAAACTTAAGAGTTTATGAGGACTTTGGCACTGAGATGTAGGTGATGCGGTCACTTGATTATATTGAGACGTGGTATGGGTGCGTCTCTCACGTGATTTTGATGAGATAAGTATATAGATTCCATGAGTAAGGCTTAGAGTAGCCGTGAGACTGTCGGAGCCTCGATATGAACATACGGAGACTTGGTCCCGTAGGGATTGCCATTGAGGAGTGGGTCCTTCACATGCTACGCGTTGGAGGGCGCTCTCACGGCTATTTTACACACTTGATGTGAGTTGATGTGCAGAGCTAGGTACAATTTTTATCCCATGGGGGTGGTGCTAGCTTCGTTGTCGCGGTTCGACAGTCTTAGAACTTGATTGAATCACCCTTGGGGTGAAGGGATACAGGGCGAAGTAGGCTTGATCACGTTGGACGTTGGTCTTCCGTTTAGTAAGTCATGGGCTCTAAGTCTTGCTAGGGGTCGAGGTATAATTATGATTTGATATTGTTGCCACAGTCACGTAGTGACTCATTCGAGTGTTATTCCTATGGATAAAATATCTCATGGTAGATGATGTACCCTGGATGAATGGATTATACCCAAAGGGGGGTTATATTCATAGATAGTTATTAACCACGGATAGATGATACTCACTGATAGAGTGATACCAGGGATGGATGTGTATAACCGTGGATGATGGTTCCCATGGTGGTTTGGATTGATGCCGGTATCGGTATCGTAGAAGTTTTGAACAAAAGGTGTCAGTCACATAGTGACTTATGTGCAAATGAAGATATGCTTACTTTTGCAGATGTACTTAGTGAAAAAGTTAAGAGTCTAGTGAAACTCGAATGGGAAGCTTTGGGCGACTGCCGAGTTAGATTGATCACCTGACTCTGTAGTTAGCCGATGGAGTTCTAGGAGAGTGCAGCTAGAAACCTAGTTAAAATGGAATCAGCGATAGTCTTGAGCATAGGCTCGTATTGGCAGGCTACCTCACACAGAGAGTAGACGAAGGAATGTATTGAGCGAGTACATATGGAAAATATCTTGGTAGCAGGTAAAGTGAAACAGAGTGCATTGATCTACAAAAGATTGCACATGGGCTCACCGGAAAAAGAGATAACATGACACAGAACAAAGGATGTTATAGAACCAAGCAATTCAGTTCGTCAAGGTGGTATGGGATCGACATGGTAATGAGGAAGCCACTTAGGAACTTGAATCGGAAATGAGAACAGCTCACCCTGAGCTATTTATGTAAATCGTTTGAAACCCTACTTCACTCGATTTTCGGGACGAAAATTTTAAAAAGAGGGTTCTATTGTAACACTCCGGATTTTCAAGTTATAAATATTTATGGAAATTGCCCATTTAATTGGTGAATTAATGGATATGGACCTTAGATGGGTAAGGTATTGGGTCAATTGCCCAATTAAGACCCAACGGATATGTTATAAGGTCCAATTTAAAACAAATGGGTAAGATGTGTTTAATTGGGTCAAGGTTGTTAATTGGGTCAAAATACCCAATTGGAACCCAATGGGTCGTGGTTGACTTGGTTGACTGCCAAGTGAGTCCAAGCTTAATTAGGTTGGGGCTGATTTAAGTTGGAAATGGAATCAAATAATTGAATTGATTCAAGTGAATTAAGATGAGTTGAGTTAAAAGAGTTGAATTAAAGAAGTGAGTTGATTTAAAAGGTTGAGTTGAATGAAAGCTAATGGGACTTTAATCTCAAGTGTGTGGAGTGGGAAGGTGGAGAGATACATCTCATGAGACCCAAGTTGGGGGTTACACGTTGGAAGTAGGGGAGTTTCATCTCATGGGATGAAACTCCAAAGGTGCATTAATGAAGAAGTTGAAGGGTTGTGATGTTACACAAACTTGCACAAGCATACACGTTGGAAGCATGGGGGGGTTTCCATCTCAAGATGGAAACCCAAGAGCCAAACGGTGGGAATGTTTCGTCTAATGGATGAAACCTCCAAAGGTATCATTAAAGGGAAAGGTGAAGGGGCATGGGAGTTACCAAAAGGCATGACCAAAGGACACTACCTTTGGCCGACCCTCATTAACCAAGGGGAAGGCTTTGGTTTCATTTCAGTCTCTCCCTCTCCCTCTTGGCTGTTTCTCCCTCTCAAGCTCTCTCTTGGCCGACCACTCACAAGGACAAAAGAGAAAAGACTTAGAGTTTACATCTCAAACTCCTTTCCTTCTCACTCAAGGCCGACCCTCTCTCAAACCCACATAGTTTGGCCGAACTTTCCCTCTCTCTCCCAAGCTCTCACTCTCGGCCAAAGGATCAAGAAGGAAGGAAGAAAAGGCTAAGGAAGAGGAAGATCAAAGGAAGAAGAAAGAGAGAAGAAAACCAGAGGAGTCACGGAACCGGTAAGTACTTAATAGAATTTTGATTAAGTAAGATGGTCAAGGAAAGTGGTCCAGCCATTTAATGGCCGAACCCTAGTCTTATTATGACAAATGACCTCTTGCATGGATCCTATAAGGATTATGATTATGGAACATGGGCTGGCCTTGCATGGCCAAACCCTAAGGTTAATATGCATGGATCACCAAGGACAAAAAGGGGTGGATGAGGTTCGGCCATGATGTATGGCCGAACCCCATCAAAGAATATTAATCTTGATTATATGATTTTAAAGGGTTTAAATGGATGAATGGGAACCATCAAAAGATCAACCTTAAATGTATGATTTTATGAAGGGAAATGATGAACCATATGGTTCGGCCATGGTGTATGACCGAACCCCATGTAAAGGATATATTGGTGGGTCATAAAGATGTTAAAGGGTTTAAATGGAAGGTTGTTGGTGAAGAACCTTAGACCATGGGTTCGGTTAAGGGGTATGGCCGAACCCCATAAAGAATTATGGAATTATACTCATATAGTTAGATCATGGAAATGATGGCAAAGTTGTAAATATAGGGTAAAATGAAAGATCATGGATTCGACCATGGTGTATGGCCGAACCCCATGAGGTCCTTTTATGGACTTAAGTTGTTAAGAATGTTAAACAATTGTGGTATGAGTGATTATTACCTAAGGAAAGAAGTGATGGCCAAAGGGATGAAACTGAAGGACCATGGATTCGGCCATGGTGTATGGCCGAACCCCATGGATAGTGTTTTTTAATCTAAGTTGGCATGAAGGTTGTAAATGGTGAATGAATTATGTATGGATCACTCTTGGACTTGGGGTAGTAAATGATGAAGCAATTTTATGGATATTATGTCTATGTATATTTTAAATCAATGGAGGATTAATTGGAGGATGCAAGTATAGACTTATGTTTATGGACCTAAGATGGAGAACCATTTAAAGGAGAAGTTAGAAATGAAACATCAAGGGTTCGGCCATGGTGTATGGCCGAACCCCATGAACTTGTTAATGGGTCATTTGTGGGTCTTTATATAATTTAAATGAATAGCTTACTAAACCAAGGGATGAAGGGAATTATTAGGGCTTTATTTTATGATTTATTAATCAATCATGAATCCATGTTATGGATCAGTTTTGGACCTAAACATAAGGTGATGGAAACCATGGCCATATTGTAAATAAGTAAAATTAATATACCATGGGTTTGGCCATGGTGTATGGCCGAACCCCATGGGGAATATTCTATGGACTTAGGTTATTATCAATGTTAAATAATTGTTGCATAAGGGATGAGATGAGTGAATCAAAGGATGAATGATCTTAGACTTAATTAAAAGATCAAAGGACTTGAAAGAGGAACCAAAACCAAGATGGTGAGGTTCGGCCATGTTGTATGGCCGAACCCCACTAAGTTGTAATTGGTGGACTTAGGGTTTTTAAAATGGTCTACTTGGATATGATTGGTTAAATCAAAAGAGGGACCAAATTCAAGTGGGTGAGGTTCGGCCATGGTGTATGGCCGAGCCCCACAAAGGTTGGTTTATGGATTTACGTTTAGAATGGAAATCAAATGGGACTTTAGTTTGACTTGTTGATATGTAACAAGGTGACGGACCTCACAAACGGTATACGATGGTGAGCGGTTTCCGGACGAAAGCGCAAGGACACGTTAGTGGTCTTTGGTAGGAATCTACTTCTTTGAAACCATGGGTTTATGTATGATGGTTTTTATATTATTTTGATGAATTTATGTTGTAAAAGATATGTTCCAAATGTGAGTTTTAATGCTATGTTTATAATATAAAATAGCATGTGTTTCATAGCATCTCATGCATGGCATGGGGTGAAGGATATCTAACCGGAGGGGCCACATACGTCGAGGTGTCCGAAAAACCTATGTGGGGTACCTTGATGTACATTTTCCATCAAGAAGAAACCAGAGGGGCCACACTCCGTCGGGCGTCTGAAAGACCTATGTGGGGGTACCTTGATGATGAGAATCCCATCAAGAGGTTATATGTACTTGTGATGGGTGGGACTCATTGCATTTGACATCATGACTTGGCATTGTTTTATATGGTTTTATGATTATGTTATATACATGGATTTTGTACTCACCATGTGTTAGCCTTACCTAGAATTCCTACTGGGCCCGTTGTTCTAACGCCCTATTTCTACCATTGTGAATGATACAGGGAATGAAGGAAATGATGATCGTGAACTCAGCCAAGCATAGGAGCTTGGATATGTTTAATGTTACTTTATTTTAAGTTACTCATGGACTTTTAATTTGAGTAGCTAGTAATTGGGAATGTTATAACGTAGATATATTTGCTATGGTTTGGATGGTTAATATTGGATATTTAACTTAAGGTAATTATTATTAAGTGATGGATGTACTTTGCTATCTAAAATGGAATAGGATTGTTATCCTATTGTAATTCCGCATCTATGATTATTCCGCATGTTAACTTGAGTACGTGTGAATCATTTTAGTGGACTTGGTCTACGCACACGTATGGTTGGCCAGTTAAGGGTCGGACTTTAGAAGTTCGGACTTAACTCGCATCGTGATGTCCCGCTCTCTATCACTCTTTTATTTAAAAAAAAATAGACTCTGATTTTCGGAAAGTGAGTGAAAAAGGGCGGGGCGTTACATGACCTGAGATGATACCGACAGCTGGATCCAGTCCTAGGGGCAAGGATGTTTTTGTGAGGAATACTCTTAGGAGCAGAGTTTTATTCGGGAGTATCCTGCACAGGTGATCTCCTAAGGAAATGGGAGCTGGATTCATAGATTTTGCCAGTGGTCGAAGACCGAGATTTAGCAGCCTCCCATTTTGACATGGTTGCCTGGGAAGAGATGACCAAGGCTTAACCGACCACTAAATCTCACAGACACCGTGACACCCTTGTTTCTTGAAGTGAAAGAAGTAAAAACCCTATGGTTTTCTGACGAGATATTGCTCTTAGAGATCCTATTGACTGGTTTAGGGCACGATAGGCAAAAAGGAAATCGCTAGAGCTCAGCGGGAGAAGGAACGATAATTTTGAAATAATCTGTCATTTTCACACAAAAGAGACCTTTTAACTTAATCTTTCTAACTCACTGATGGGTCGTGACCAGGAACCGGTCTGTGTCTACATGTCGATAAGTATCGACATGTTTCTCCTTTCAATTTTCCCCCCTTTCAGATAGTGTTCTAATTTCTAACAGAACCGACATGTCTGTTCCTCCGGCTAGTCTATCCCTTGACCTGGGTTTGAAGGATGACTGGGTGTGTGTGTGTGTGTGTGCTTGCGATGTTCATAGTTCATCAAACTTTGCTTATACACCTTTCAATGCCAATTTAGATACATAAATTCACATAGGTTTTGTGCCTTTAGACGATTCAACACATCTTCTGAAGGTAGGCACAAAACATGGATTACAGATCTCTTTTCCTAGATCCAAACCAATCCAAGTACCTTGGAACACCCCAATTTCTCAATAAGATGAATATTTACGAAAATGCCCTTGGATTGGTGAGTTCAATAAATGTGATTGTAAATAAGGAAATGGTGGGGTCCATTGTTCAAATTAAGATCATATGAACATATTATAAGGGCCAATTTATCATGAATGGGTAATGAACATCAAAGTGGGTCAAAGGATCCAATTGGGGTTAAGCTGAATTGATTGGAAATTAAGTGGAGCATAAATGGGTAGGCTTGATGCACATGTGAAAATCAAATACAAATGGCTAAAACAACCCATAAATGGGTCATGGCGTCAAAACGGGTCAACAAGTTAAATGGGGACCAAATGGGTCGGATTGACCATGTTGATCCACGGCTGACCTGTGGACCCTTGAGTGAGCTCAATTGTGAGTCAAATCAGGTTGAGTTGGATTGGAATTAGTTACATTTAAATGAAATGGTTGGGTTGACTCAAGTGTAATAAATGTATGGCATTTAATGTGGTGAGTTAAGCCATTGAGTTAGTTGAGTTAAAATGGAAATCAAAGAGGTCTTATTTCCATTGAGTCAAATGGAATATGAGGAGGTACCTTGGTCTCAAACAAACCAAAACAAGTCCCACACGTTGGGGACTTGTAATGGTAATCTCCATGTAATGGTTAAATGGAATTGAAAGGAACGGTCACTTAAGCGAATTCTCAGTAGGTTTCCTACCTACTTGTAACCACAATTATGATTTGGTTTTATCGTGTTTTTATGAGATATGTTGTATTTGATATTATGTTTCAAATGTGGTTTTGAATGATGAGTTCTATTTACAAATGATATACAATGCATTGACATCTCATGCATGGCATGGGGTGATGGGAATGGAGCAACATAATGATAAGTATCCTATCTAGAGGAAATGTGGATTACTCTGGATTATCTTGACATAAGCATCCCATCCAGAGGAAATGTGGATTACTCTGGATTAACTTGACATAAGCACCCTACCCAGAGGAAATGTGGATTACTTTGGCTTCCCATCCGGAGGAAATGAGGACTACTCCGGAATACCTTGATGTAAGAGTTTCTTGAGATAATGGCTATGTAGACTTGTGATGGGTAGGACTCATTACATGTGCATATACATAGCATTTGTTTTCAGATGTTTTATTGATTACCATTACTATGATATATATGCATGTTTTATATGCTAAACATGTGGTAGCCCTGATCGGAAAACCTACTGGGCGCGTTGATCTAACGTCCTAATTCTATCCTTAGAGGATAATGCAGGAACAAGGAAGGGGAAAGAAAAGATTGATGACCAGGAGAGGAGTCAAGCTTAAGAGCTTGAATGACATATGGGATTTTTATATTACTGTCTTATGAGTTATATTTTTATGGACATGTAATAAGTTGATACCTTTGCTATGGTTTGTTTATGATATTGACAATGGATGATTGGATAAGTTATTTCAATAATTGAGACTTGTACTTGCTATCTAATCAGTTTATTTCCGCAATTGGTTTAGTTTATTCCATATGACATTGCTTAGTTCCATGTGCGGTTTGTCTTTCATGGGTTTAGTCCATGCACACATGGGTGGCCAGTTAAGGGTCGGACTTGGGTAGTCCGAACTTAGCTCGCGTCGTGGCGCCGCCTGCTCTCTTCCAGTGTTATTATTTTATTATTAAAAAAAAAATTAGACTCTGATTTCTCGGAGAGGCCGGGACATTACAGTACCTTGGGCACATTTAATTTACTAATTCAAATATATTGCCGAAGTGTGTGATGTCATGAGATGCGGTCATCTCCAGGCTTTAGCAAAGACAAGGTGTCTATGAACAAAACTCATTCCACATAATGTGTAATATAATGGATATTGGAATGAGACACTAAGCACACAAACCATACAAACCATACATTCATTTCATATTTTGAATACATTAATCATTTATATGGAAATGAAGTATGATGTTACCCACACAGCTCTCATGTTGTTATCATGTTACTACTCAAACATGATAAACAATTTTACCATTCTTTCAAAAACACTCCAATGAGGTTCATTCATTGGAAAGAGTTGGTACATAAATGGATTACAGATAAGCATATTTGATCATTTTTTATTAATACTTTTGGTAATTCATACCAAACCAAAAATCCATTTAAAGACATAGAGCATGTTTCATTCCACAAGGGATTCACGAGTTTAAGAACTTGGAATGAAACGACACTGTGTATGTGTACCATACACACCCTATACATGAGGTAATGCACAAACTACATTAATTTCCTGAAGATGCATAAATCACATGGCATATGAAATGAAATGAGACAAGTATAATCCAATACTGTGGAGCTAACTGTCATGTTCACACGAGTATCTTGCACCAATCCAACAATCAAACAAGAACATGGATTTTTAAGGTAAGATACAACAGTGATTCCAAAACATGTTTCAAATGTGACACCAACAGTGGTATCCTTTCACACATTTGAACATTACATTGTGAGACTTGGAATCTAAGTCCACAATCCAGTGATGGACTTTTATCAAATATGGTTTTAATCTTAGGTGCCTTTCCATTTGACTTTGTGAATCAAAACTCTAGATTTTGTACCATGATGTTGACCTAACATAAGAGGCAAACATTTTCGTACACGGCCTTATAGGATACTTGGAGGTTACCACCCTCATCAATTTCCTGTACTACATCATCTTCTTCTGTAAAGGATTCATCTTGGACTTTTTCAATGGATGAACTGCAGTCAGTGGCCTATTCATTACACAAATTGGTCATGATAGGTGACGTCATCCATTGGGCTAAAGAGGCAATTTTTCGTGGACTCTTTCAGCATTTTTTGTTGTTTCGTATCTTTCCAGATATCTTAAAAATATGTGATGAAACATCATTGATGAATGCTACTTGTGTTTGATTAAAGCGCATAGTCATTTCATCACTAGTCCAAGCTATTTGGTCTTTAGGCTGAGTGGTCATGGAAGTTGAAGGTTTATCAAATACCTTTTCCATAGGCTTACAACACTTTCTATTCACCTATTTCCAAACATTTTATTCATGAAAACATTTAAAGTTTTTTCATGATTTCTTTACATTTTTCATCACAAATTGAGGTTTGGAAATATCATGGCTTTTCTCTCATAGCCATTGTTCTAGCATGGATCAACTCGGATGGTCAAATCCTTTATGTAGAGCACGAGGCTCTGATACGAATTGAAATTTCTCACTTCGTTCTAGAACACGATTGACCCTAGGGGGGGGGGGTGAATAGGTCAATCCTAGTTTCCATGGTGTTTACAAATTTCTTGATTGTTTAATGTTTAAGTGCAGCGGAACAACAACTTTAATCAAAAGATTTGTTTAGTGTGATAAATTGTTTATAATTTCTTTAAACGATCACACTAAGTTTAGACCCCTTTGCATATTGTTTGATTATCAATGCTTGTGTACAATGTATAAATAAAGATAGTCAAATGCAAAGTGATGTGTGCTGAGAAGAGTGATAAAATACGAAAACGCAAACACATAATGATGAAACACCATAAGACCAAATTTATAGTAGTTCGGTTAACCAACCTATATCCACTGTTAGGACTAGCTCAACCTTTAGCTATCCCCAAATCCACTAAGTGGGACTTACACCTTCACAATTAGAGTAGGAATTCCACCTCACTCAATCGGCTGGTAATTTCACCCACCACATGTAGAATATGAATTCCACATATTCATTTGGCTGGGAATTTCACCCACCACATGTGCTAGAGACTACGCTCTAGGTTTTTTATAGTGGTTCCAGAGCCAAGCTTCCTTAATCCACTTTCACAAGATAAAGGCTTTAAATAAAACTAAAACCAAGAAGCACTTGTCTTTGAAGCTCTTTCTCGTTGATGTGTGCTTCTCCAAGATTCACCCAATGTGTGCTGACTCTTCGCCTTGTAACCGTTGTAGAGCAATCACAATTTCAGGGTGATTATGAAACTGGCTCTACCAAATCTTTCCTAGTTTATTATCCTTTCCTCTCTCTCTCACAAACTCAATCCATATGATTGATTGTATTAGATTCCCCAAATGTAGGCACTACAGAGAGAGAGATTTTTTTGTTGGCCCTTGTTTAAGCTCACTGATAATGATGAGGGTCCAACAAATTTGCCAAAGGATGTCCAAATGGATGCACAAATATTGGTATTTATAGAGAAGGCAACCAGTTTTTTCAGACAGTCCAGTGCCGACAGGTCGGGCACACCGAGGGGTCGGTGACTAAAATTGTTATCGTTGAACTACCCGACCTTTGAGCATTAAATGCACTTTCAACAGCACAAAGGTTTGTGTTATCGATGGGTCGACAGCCATGGCACCAAGAGGTCGGTCCATATGAGAGGCTCGGTCTGGTGAATCACCATGCTGACAAAGTTTCAAGTCTAGAAAATAGTCTTACCTAGATCGACCTGTCGCCTTTTAACCTAGTGGAGTTCATCTTCTTTCTTGATCACTTTGAGTCTTCAAGCTTCTAGCAAGTGCTTCTTCTCGAGTCATGGAATTGACAAACTTAAGGACTTCGCAAGCCGGGGCACTAACAGTATCATATCTTATAATCATCAAGTATATACTACTATACATCATGTTATCAGACAATGTACATCATCATGTTGTTCAACCTGCATATTATCATATATACATGTTATCCAAACATTCAACCAAAATATTCTCATATTTATCGGATCCACGTGTTAACATATTATTAAACCAACATGCCATCACATGCATTTCGCAAGAGTACCTCAGAATGGGTCCCTTGCCACATCAATCATCATAACAGTTTCCCTTTGCCGAATGGCTCAAATAGACATAAGGACCCACATTCCTTGCACTCCTTGTCTGAATTGTTATAGAAAACATTTATGATTTACACGTATGCTAAAACAGGTGCGATGAGTCCCCTCACCTGTGTACCTTTGAAATCCAAAGCGAGAAAGTTGGTCCGAGGGGTTGAACGAAGCTCTATCTGTTGAAAAAGGAACACAATGATAAGCAAACGGGTTAAAACGGCCAAAACAAATAAGGGATGCAAACGGGTCCAAAAACATGCCTGGCCCAAACCGGGTCAAACGAGAGCTGGGCTGAAGGCTAGGCTTGGGTCGGTTGGGTCACGGGCTCGGTCGAGTTTGCCAGTGAACTGGGTTGGGTCCACAGGAACTGGGTCTGCACAGTTGGGCCAAGGACGGACTAGGCCGAAGGAGTTGTGCTTGGATCTGAGCTGGACTAGGCGAGCTGGGCTGATCTGCTGGATTGGGTCAGAACTAGGTCTAATATTGTAACACCCCGATTTTTCAAAGATATCAATATTCACGAAAATGCCATTGAAATGGTGAATTGAAAAGATATGAACCTTAAATGGGTAAATGTTGGGTTAATTGCCCAACGGAAGGTAGATGTGGAACAATGGAAATAAATGGGTAAGAATTATTTAAGATTGCCAATTGGGTCAAAAGTCCAATTGGGACCCAGTGGATCATATATGAGCTAGTTAGAAGTAAATGGGTAAGGCTTGACAAATGTTGGGTCAATTGCCCAACGGATGGTAGATGTTGATCAATGGAAATAAATGGCTAAGAATTGGGTCAATAGCCAATTATGATTCAAGGAATCAAGGATAGAATTCGGGTTGGAAATAATTGGGTAATGTGTGATTAAATGGGTCAACTACACAATTGGGACCCAATGGGTCGTGGTGGACTTGTTTGACCCTTGGGTGAGCTCAAGCTTAATTGGGTTAGGCTGAATGGAATGTGAGTGCAATGTAGGATAACTGGGTAAGCTATGTGCAATTGGGTAAACCCCATTTAAATGGACAATGGTCACTCAAATGGGTCATGGCGCCTAATTGGGTCAAGAGGTTCAAATGGGACCTAATGGGTCGAGTTGACCATGTTGATCACGTTGACCATGTGGATCATCAAGTGAGCTAAAGGGTTGAGTTAAGTCATATTGAGTTGGGGCTGAAGTGAGTAGGATTTGAATCAAACAATGGAGTTGACTCAAGTGCATTAAATGAGTGGTATTAAATAGGGTGAGTTGAGCTAATGAGTTGGTGACTTAAATTGGAAGCCATGGAGACCTTTTAATTCAAATGAGTCAAGTGGGGAGGTGAGGAGTTGCCTTGATCTCAAAGACTCCAAGACAAGTCCCACACAGTTGGGTACTTGGGAGTGACATCCCATGCACAATCTTAATGGAATGAGATAAGAATTACCTTGGGAATTTGGAGGGTTTCCATCTCATGATGGAAACCCAAGGCCCAACGTTGGGAAGATGGAGGGGCTGCTTGAGCTTAAGCCAAGTGTCCCATAGTTATGCCATGGGACTCCTTGGTTATACCAATAATGATGAGGGTAAATGAGAGGTTTAAAGGGCTGATTGATGGGAGTGCACAAACCACAATGACATAGGATTTTCCATCTCATGGGATGAAACCCAAGAGGCACAATTCAAGGTGTACATGTTGGGAGTGCCAAGGGATGACTTGGTTTGTGTCAAAGGTCTCCTTGGTTAAGCCAAGGGACACCTTGAACAAACCAAGAAGTAAAGAGGGGAAAGGGAAAGGACTTAGGCTAATTAAAAAAGGGGTACAACCAAGGGGCACTTCACACCCCTTGGCCTACCCCTCCATTGAGGAATTTCCATCTCATTCTCTTCTCTTCTCTCTTCCACTCTCTCCCACGTTTTGCCTTTAGAGGACCAGTAAAGCATCAAGGAAGGAGAAGGATTAAGGATGGAATTGAAAGAAGTTGGGGCTGATTTCAAAGAAATACTACAAAAGAGGCACATTACATTATTCGGCCGAATTTTACATCTCAAGAAGCATTGAGTTTCATCTCTCTCCCTCTCTTAAAACCTACCTCCTTGGCCGAACCAGCCTTGGTGATTTCATCATTGACCAAAGCTCATAATCGGCTAGAGGATCTAAGGGAGCAAGAAGGAAGGAAGGAAGGATCAAAAGGCAAGAAGAGAAGCTATGAGGATTGGTAAGCATTCCATAAAATTTTGTTGAGAAAAATGAATAAGGGAACATGATTTGGCCATGATATGGCTGAATTTATCAAAGGTTTAAACCATGGAAGATGGTGTTTAAAAAGAGTAGAAAGTGGATCATAGGGTTCGGCCACTTTGGATGGCCGAACCCCATGAAAATGATTTGATAATTGTATGGTTTTTGAGGGATAAAACCCATACGATAATTTAGGTTTTAAGGTGTTTAATATGAAGATATGATGGACAAGTTTCGGTTGGCCATTGGATGGCTGAACCCTACTATGATTATGACTAAGATGTGGGGTATAAACCATGTGTAAATAGGAAGGTTTGAATCAAGAGAACGATAGGGTTCGGCCATGTGTATGGCCGAACCCCATGGGCCATTTATGGGTTATATAGAGTATGAATATGATTAGAAATTATTGTTGGTTTTATAATGTTTTAAAAGGGGAAAAAATGATAGACATGGATGGTTAATGGTTATTAAGAAGAATGGCAAAAAGGAAAACCAAAACCAAAAGGGGTGAGGTTCAGCCATGGTGTATGGCCGAACCCCACCAAGTGCTATGTATGGAATTTGGTTTTAAAAAAAAAAGTTTGAAAATATTCCAATGGATGGGGTTATGAGAACCATCCTTTGATGGATAAAGGTTTTGATGGATAAAATGAATTATAGGGTTCGGCCATGTGTAGGGCCAAACCCCATAGAGTGACAATGATGGAGGACTAAGGGCTAGGTAATTAGATGATTGGAATGGCATTTGGATTTAATTAGAAAGGATTAAAAATATCAAATTTGAGT
Source organism: Chimonanthus salicifolius (assembly GCA_013350335.1). Classification (NCBI taxonomy): domain Eukaryota; kingdom Viridiplantae; phylum Streptophyta; class Magnoliopsida; order Laurales; family Calycanthaceae; genus Chimonanthus; species Chimonanthus salicifolius. Next base: position 28,388,599 of record CM023537.1, read on the forward strand.
TGGTGAGGTTCGGCCATGGGGTGTGGCCGAACCCCACTAAGGTGGATTGTTATATGGACATGGGTTATTAGCAATATTAAACAAAGGGAAGAAGGAGTGGCAAAAATGTAAATATGGCCAAAAATGATGGACCATGGGTTCGGCCATGGTGTATGGCCGAACCCCATGGGGGATATTTTTATGGACTTAGGTTATTATCAAGGTTAAATAATTATGGTACAATTGAGTAGATGTATGAATCAAGGTAGTTTGATCTTGGTTTTAAATTAATGATCAAAGGACTATAAGAAAGGCACCAAAATAAGGAAGTGAGGTTCGGCCATGTTGTATGGCCGAACCCCACAAGCTTGTATTTTGTGCACTTAGGTGGTTACCAATGGTAGATGAGTAATTGTTAAAGGATTAACTAAGTGGTGATGGAGTAATAGATCAAAGAGGGATCAAACAAAGTAAGTGAGGTTCAGCCATGGTGTATGGCCGAACCCCACAAAGTGTGTGTAAGGACTTAGACTTAATTGGAAATTATATAGATATTGTCTTGACTTGTTGACATATAAACAAGGTGACGGGACCTCACAAACGGTGCAAGACCTTGAGCAGCTGCCGGATTAAGAAGCAAAGGACACTTGAGCGGTCTTTTGGTAGGATTCCTACATCATTGAAACCATGGATATGTATTATGTACTTTTGATGATTTTATTTCATGTTTGATAAGTTATTTTGGTATCAAACAATATGTTGCAATTATGGGATTTTCATGCTATGTTTTGTAATATTCTGTAGCATGATTGGCATTTGCATTTCATGCATGGCATGGGAGGGATGGAATGTAACCGGAGACCCACGCTCCGTCGGGGCGTCTGTAAGTCGTGAGGGGTATTTTAACCAGAGATCCACACTCCGTCGGGGCGTCTGTAAAGTGAGGGATACTTTAACCGGAGACCCACGCTCCGTCGGGGCGTCCGTAAGTCGTGAGGAGTAATTTGATGAGGACAATACTATCAAGAGATTATATGTAATTTGATGAGGAGAATACTATCAAGAGATTATATGTAATTTGATGAGGAGAATTCTATTGATACATGATATTTTATGTGATGGGTGGGACTCATTGCATGAGACATATGCTAGCATGGCATGGCATTAAATTGGCATGATATGATCTTTATTATCATGCAAGTTTACTGGTTTTTATCTGTATGATTGGATCTTTATTATCATCCATGATTTTGGATACGATGTTTTATAAGTATGATATGGTATATTATATCTGGATTTTATATACTAACTCATGTGTTAGCCCTAATCGGAATACCTACTGGGCGCGTTGTCTAACGCCCTATTTCTATCCTTAGTGGAAGACGCAGGAAAGGGGAAGGAAAAGGCCGAGAATCGTGAAGGATGCCAAGCATAGGAGCTTGGATATCGGAATGAACTCTTATTTATTGTTATTTGGATAATTTGCATGGATATGTAATAACGTAGAATACTGCTATGGTTTGGTTTGTTTTGAGTTGGATATTTAATTTAAGTTATTGTGGGTAGGACTTGTACTTTGCTATCTCATATGGAGTAGGATTGTCATCCTATAGTTATTCTGCATATCTGATTTATTCAGCAATTAGTTATGTATATTCCGTAAGTTTTACTTAGTTCTATCTGTGGTTTGGTTTTCATGGACTTGGTCCATGCACACATAGGTTTGGCCAGTTAAGGGTCGGGCTTTGGAAGTCCGAACTTAGATCGTGTCGTGACGCTCCCCGCTCTCTTCCAACTTTAATCTTAAGAAAAAAAATAGACTCTGATTTTTGGAAGGGTGGAAAAAGGCGGGGCGTTAAAAATATGCTGCTACAGGGCTTGAGGATTGGATCTTGGTTGGGTTTGGGTTAGTTGAGTTTCACCTGGGAATCATAGACTCGGTCCAACCGAGTCAGGTGGGTTGCATGAACTCAACCAATTTGACTCGGTTGGGCCAAGATATTAGGGTTTCAAGAAAGATAAGTGGAAATGAGGAAAAGAAGAAGAAGAGAACCAATGGTGGAGGCTGCTATAGGGATTTGGGGTTTGGGACAGGGTGCTAAGGGAGGAAATGAGAGAAAAAAGAAAACAGATGAAGGAGATAAGAAGTAGGAAATCGAGTACCTGAAATGAATCTGAACTTGGACGGTGGCTCAGATTTGCATGCAAGGACGACGCATGCAGCAGAGGAAGGAGAAAGGTTAGGTTTTTAAGAGAAACTAGGCCCCCCACCGTGGAGCCCAAGCTCTTCCACTACCACCAAGACACTAATCCGACACGGAGGTCTGGACATCTCCCTAAAAATCTCGAAAGATCGGGTCGGGTCGTTACATACTTTCCAAATTTTGTGACCGAGTTGTGACTGAATCAGTACGTGTCCAAGATCGCACCTATGGAAGCCATGCACAGTCAAATCAAGTGTGAAGCTCTAGATGATACGAAGTTTAGAAGGCATCGCACCAAAATCGAAAGAACTTCTTAAATGCCAACCAACACAGGTATATGAACCCTAGGACTGACTTAGAAACCTTAGAATCCCTCGGTTAAGAACTAGCTTAATTAGAATAGGAATTCTTAGTACCCTTGCCCTATGGAGATCTCTTGCTATCTATCAAATACAGTAAAAACTCTATAATGTAATATGGTTGGGACCATAGTACATATATTACATTATAAAGGTTTTTAAATTAGAGGGTCTAGCAATATCCCTTTCAAAAAATATCCTTAAAACTCTCACCTATCATTAAAATATCATTTCAGCATCTTTTTGTGGAAATAAATCACTGCATTCATTCTTATATAGTTCTCATTCATTGAGAACAAAGTGTCTGCACCGTCCCAAAGAATGAGGAAGTTTATCGAGAAGTCTATCTCATATTACTTTTTTGGAGTTTAGATGATGTAGTTTGTGAGGTCCTTAGTCACTTTTGCAAAAATTTTGTATTTTGAATTCATAGAATATTACTTTACAAAATGGTTGGGGCAGTACATTTTTTATTCTAGATGTATTGAGTACTGAGTTAGAGAGATTTATTACATTTTGTATGGGCCAGAGGTCGAGACCAACTGCTGATATTATGTTAGACATGTTATAACTTTATAGAGTACTACATTATAGATAGTTTATTGTATCTCCATGTATCAGTATTGTGGCAGGTTCCGAGGGTAGTCCAACTAGCAGTTGCAAAGTCAAATTATCCGTTGGAATAAGACCATTCTATTTCTGACTGTTAGGACTTCGGAAATTCCAAAGCTAGTCAAACAAGTTCCGAAGTAGAGATCCGTTGGGAGAACATTGTCTATTTAAACCAAGGCCATTTGAGTTGGAAAGATTTATTCTTTTGAGCTAGTTTGTCTCCAACTCTTCACTAAGTATCTCAACCATTCGTAGAGAACCAAAACTCCATAGTTAGACTCTCCATGCTCTAAAACTAATCTCAAACACATTTAAAGCACTCATAGGCAAATCATTGAGCATCTAAGGCTCAACATTGAATATGTTCTCGAGAAAACCTCTTACTATTGATTGCTCACATAGGAAAACCCTTAATCATCCCTAGACATTCTCCTAATCATTGGTGTGTAATTCATTGGAGCATTCTCTTATCACCAAGGAGGTAAGTGGAGAAAGATACAAGGACAAGCCAAAGATACTTCAAATAACTAGAGGCTAGTGTTCTCGGTAATGATAAATTTCCACTGATTCAATAATCCCAAAATAATACAAGATACAATATATATAAAACTATAGTGGCAAAAGGCTAAAACTAGTGGTAATCCTAATGTAATGTAAATATAATACAAATGCTATAAATCTCTAACACTTGCCTTCTCATGATGTTACAGTGTTAAACACTGAGAGTTTACCAAGGAGATATTGGAAATGTGTAATGGGGTGTGACTTCTTGAAGAAGTCAGCTAGTTGTATTGCAAAAGAGACAAACGGGAGAGAAATCATCCCAAGCTGTAGATGATGTCATACAAAGTGACAGTCAAGCTCAATATGCTTGGTGGGCTCATGAAAAACTGAATTGTTTGCCATCTGAATATCGCTCTTATTATCACAATACATAGGAGTGGGAGCAGAAAGAGAGACTCCCATGTCTGCTAGTAACCAATGAAGCCAAATAATTTCAGTGGTAGAGGCAAATGAACGTGCAACAACATCCTGCTTTTTGTTTCTCCAGGAAATAAAAGAGTCACCTAGAAAAACACAAAAGCCAGTAGTACATTTGCAATCAGAGAATGCACGGAGCTCCAATGTAGATGACTGGGGAAATAACAAACTCTAATATAAAGTTCCACGAACATACCTCAAAATACGAACAAAAGCTGCCCAATGAACAGTGGTCGGTGAGGAGACAAATTGGCTTACAATATGAATTACATATGCTATGTCAGGCCGCGTAATAATGAGATAGACCAACCTTCCAACTATAGTGCGATACAATGTAGGGTATGCTAAAGGCACACCATCAAATGAAGTGTATGAAACATTAAGCTCTAAAGGTGTTGCGACTGATCTGGTGTCAGTAATATGAGCTCTCTGAAGAATATGTGTAGCATACTTAGATTGAGAGAGAAGATAGCTGAACACTTTGTAGCCATCCCTAAGAAGAACTTACAGGCCCAAGATTCTATTTCCAAAAAAATAAAATAAGAGTGCAATCCTCACCCTCCAACCTTGAGATCCATTGGCATCTGCTTGGACTTTTGATTTGAAATATTGGAATTTTCTGGAATAGGAAATACAGATTAAAGATAAGGTTTTGGGGAATTCAATTTTAGTTTACAGATAATGGTTGGAATTGGTTTTCAAAGATTGAATGTTTGTGTAATATGGATTTTTTTTTTTAATTCATGATGGATGTCTTGGTGGTGAGGATGGGAATGAAATTTTCTACATGACCTTGTGGGGTTGACCTCCTCAGTTTTCTATACACAATTTTGTTTTCCTCCACCTCTATAAAGTGGTTTTGTCTAAGCTAGGCCCATTTTGAAGCCAAGCAAACTAGGCCTACTTTTACAGTTCTTTGTCTTCACTAGCCCACCTCCACCACCATCTGTAAGAAGTGTTCCAACTGTTGCCTTTTCTATTTGAATTGAGTTACTGTTGTTTTTTCTATTTGGACGAAGTTCACATTGCTTGCAAGAGTTCTTAACAACTTATTAACCACTTTGCATAAGTAGGTTTACATCATCCACTATCTGTCTAAGGACTCATGGGTTCTTCCATAGATCGACGAGGAAATGGACTTCTCCCTCTACCTGGTCAAGCTGGATGTGGCCAACTAGACCTTCCTCTAGTTCACAGAATCGACAACGCAACAAAGTTTCTTTTGATGAATGTAGTTTTTGCGAGCATAAAGGTCATTGGAAGGCACAATGTCCTATATTATTGAAGAGACAGCAACAACAAGTGTCAACACCCTAGCGGCATCACACATCCGTAGTTGTTCCCTCTTCGAATGAGGTGTCATCCCCCACTCCCTCGTTGTCAGTCATTCTAGAGCAATTGCAGAAATTTCTCTATACACATCAACCTATTGTTCTCTCCTCAAGTTTATCTTCCTTATCTTAGTCAGGTATACCTCACTCCACATGGGTCTTTGACTCAGGTGCTAGTCATCACGTGGCAAATGACATCTCTTTCTTTACATCTTTATCTTCCTCTTCTTCATTTGTTTCTGTGTTGACTCCTAATGGTACTCCCATGTCCTTGGCAGGTGTTGGATCTATTGTGTCTTCTCATTTATGTCTTCCTGATGTTTACTGCATTCTCCATCTCACTTTGAACTTGATCTCTGCTAGTCATTTATGTGATTTTGGTTATGTTGTTCATTTTTCTCCCACCTCATGTTCGTGCAGGATCATCATTCCAAGAAGGTGAATTAGAGCTACTTCATATAATGCCAAAATAATACAAAATACAGTACATATAAACTATAGTGGCAAAAGACTAAACTATCCCTAATCCTAATGTAATGTAAATATAATGCAAACGCTATAAATCTCTAACATGTAAGACTCTCAAGTTCTACTAATTTCCATTGTTTATTGAGATAATTGTAAGGGTTGATGTAACCAAAGTGAAATCCAAGAAAGATATTTTCTTAGTGCTTGTAAGCCTCGGTTTGATCTACACCCGTGAAGGATGATAGGTTGTAATAGGTTTCTTCTCCACCTGTGAAGGAGAAGCTTAATGGAATCTTCAAGTGGTGTACTTGAGGCGTAGATGTAAGCAAGGTTTCCGAACCACGTAAAGATACTAGTATCACATTCTTCCATCTCTTCTCATCTCCTTCATCTCATTTCGTACACTTGCTTTATCTCATATCTTATTGCACATATAATTTGTGTGAATTAATATTGCGTGTGAATCAAATTTGGAAGATTAATTGAACAAATTTGTAGAAACCAATCATTAAAGTGCTCAATATTTAAAGAAATAGTCATATTCACCCATCCTCTAGGACTATCATAGATATTTGGTTAGCTTGACTAACAAGTGGTATCAGAGCAAGGTATCTTGCTTAAGACTTAACTGTCTAAGAGTAGATCCTTGAAGCTAGAAAAATGTCTAAGGGTGATTTCATGGCCATGATAAATCCTTCAATCCTTGATGGCTCTAATTACGTTATTTGAAAAGCCAAAATGAAAATGCACTTAATGGTAATGGATGAAACTCTCTAGGAAATTGTTTTGTGTGGATGGACTAAACATCCAAGAATTTCTTCTCAGACAATGACATAGAAAAGAGTATGTATTCGGCCAATGCGAATGCCCTCAATGTTATATTTTGTGCCATCTCACCAAATATTTTGAAAAAGATCATATCTTGTGAAACCGCAAATGAGGCATGGGGTATTTTGGAGAAAACCTATGAAAAGCCTAGGAAAGAAGATGTTATAGAACAAGTCTATTGCTTAGGACCCATTCAAGCATTTGAACCCCAAGAAGAACAAACCAATGAAGAAGAAATAAATGATACTACAGCTAGCATGGAAGAGTTAGTTGAATCATTGGAAGAAATGTCTAAAAGGCTTAAGAAAATGAGTAAAGAAAACTTAAAATTAACAAATGAATTAAACTATAAAAAGTTGACATATGAAAACAATTTAAAAGAACTTGAACTAGCTAAAGAAGAATTGTTAAAATTCCAAGGTGCCAAATATCAAGAAAATCCAAAAGCCACCAAAAAAAAAAAATGCTCAAAACTTAAAGAGTGCATAAAAATGGAAATAAATGAAAATTTTAATCTTTAAAAAGAAGCAAGAAAAGTAAACATGAACATCATTGATTAAAAAAGACTACAAAGACTTGAAAATTGTGCTAAGTTATGAAGAAGAAGAAAATGCTAGAATTAAAAGGAACTTAAAGAAGCTAAAGCTAATACGCCAAAATGAAAATCAAATCTAAAAATTGAAAATCAAATATTAGCACAAGAAATTTGTTAGTGCCCCGACTTTGCTGAGTCCCTATGTTTGTCAATTCCATGACTCAGGAAGAAGCACTTGCTTGAAGCTTGAAGACTCAAGGTGATCAAGAGTGAAGATCATGCTCTATCGAATTAAAGCTCATCGTTATGGCAATCACAAAACAGGTATTTGGCCATAGATGACTTTAGGTGGTATCCACACCTTAGGAGGACCATTCCTAGGCTTAGTTGAACAAATGGTAAAATCATAAAAAGCCTAGAGATGAAGCTTGATAGTGAATTGGAAGCGAACTTGGAAATATGAATTAAGTTCACTGTCAGCTCGATCAGTCATTCTCACCGACCCCTCAGTGGAGACAGAAACGACCCATCGTAGTCATAGACTAGTCGGCCAGATTGACAGAGGTTCTGGATCATAGAACTGCCATTCTGGGTAAGCCTCTGATTGAGAGTCTTGTATGCACCGGCCCCTCGGTGATGAACTTAATGACCCCTTGTGGTCAACGACTCGTCGATGAAAAACTTAGGAGTTCTGGTCTTTAAACTTAAGTGGGCTCTCTAGAAAATAGACATGTCGGTATTTCAAGACTGATCGAGAGTACTAGGACCAACCCTCAATAAAGGGCGATAGGTCATTCTGGGTAGGACAAGTTTCGGGACATGAAACTCTATCTGCATGGTGTTGCCCCAGATCGAGACCCTCGTATGGACCGTCCTCTCTGTGCTATGACTATCGATGCATCGCGACACCTTTATAACATTTGGAGTGCACTTAATGTGCAACGGTCGGGTGGTTGAACGGTAATATTCTTAGTCACAGACCCCTCGGTGCGCTCGACCTGTCGGTATATGACAGATTCTGCAACTGGTTGCCTTTTCTATAAATACCAATATTTGTGCAACCAATTGACATCCTTTGGCAAATCTGTTGGACCCTCATCATTAGCAGTGAGCTTACACAAGGGCCAACAAAATGATCACTCTCTCTTGTGCCAATACTTGGGAAATGTAATACAACCAATCATATATGTTGAGTTTGTGAGAGGGGAAAGGATTATCAACTAGGATAGATATTGGTAGAACTTTCCTAGTCACCCTGAGATTGTGATTGGTCAACGACGGCTACAAGGCGAAGCATCGGTATTAACTCGAGCACACATTGGGTGGATCTTGGAGAAGCACACATCAATGAGAAAGATCTACAAAGGCAAGTGCTTCTTGGTTTTAATTTTATTTAAAACCATTATCTTATTAAAGTGGATTAAGGAGGCTTGTCTCCGGAACCACTATAAAAAATCTAGAGCGTCGTCTCTGGTACATGTGGTGGGTGGAATTCTCAGCCAAATGAATAAGAGGAATTCCTATTCTACATGTGGTGGGTGAAATTCTCAGCCGAAAGAGTGAGGTGGAATTCCTATTCTAAATGTGAGGGTGTAAGTCCCCACTTAGTGGATTTGGGGACAAGGTTGAGCTAGTCCTAATAGTGGATATAGGTTGGCTACCCGAACCACTATAAATTTGGTCTTAAAGCCTTTGATCATTGAGTGTTTGTGTTTTAGTATTTAAGCACTCTTCTCAACACACATCACTTGACATTTGATTATCTTTATTTATACATTGTGCACAAGCATTAATAATCAACCAATCTGCAAAGGGTTCTAAACTCAGTGTGATTCTTTAAGAAATTTATAAACAATTTATCATACTAAACAAATCTTTTGATTAATATTGTTATTCCACTTCACCTACATTTTCAACAATCAGGAAACTTGTGAACACCATGGAAACTGGGATTGACCTATTCACCCCCCTCTCTCTCTCTTCTAGGGTCAATCGTGTTCTAGCACCAAGGATTTAACCATCCGAGTTGATCCGTGCTAGAACAATGGCTATAAGAGAAAGCCATGATATTTCCAAACTTCAATTTGTAATGAAAAATGTAAAGTAATTATTAAAATTTTTAAATGTTTTCATCAATAAAAATGTTTGGAAATAGGTGAATAGTAAGTGGTCTAAGCCCGTGGAAGAGATATTTGATTGACCACCAAATTCCATGACCACTCATCCCAAAGACCAAATAGCTTGGACTAGTGATGAAATGACTATACACTTTAATCTAACACGAGTAACATTCTTCAATGTTGTTTCATAATATGTTTTTAAAATATTGAAAAAGATGTAAAACAACAAAAGAGCCTGAAATATCCACGAAGAATTGTCTCTTCTAGCCCAATGGATGATATCACTTATCATGACCAGAGGTGATTGCCTAAGTTCATCCATTGAAAAAGTCCAAGTTGTATCCTCTAAAGAAGAAGAGGATGGATTAAAGGAACTCTGTGAGAATGGAAACCTCCAAGTATCATATGAGGCCATGTACCAAGAGAGTTTGCTTCTTATGTGAGTTCAACATCATGGTGCAAAATCTGGTGTTTTGTTTCACAAAATCAAATGGGAAGGCACCCAACATTAAAACCAGATTTGATAAAAGGCCATCACTGGATTGTGGACTTAGATTCCAAGTTTCACAATGTTAAGTTCAAATGTTTAAAGGGCTACCATTGTAGGTATCACATTTGCAACATGTTTTTGGAAGCACCTTTGTATCTTGCCTTCAATCTATGTTTTTGTTTGGTTGTTGGGTTGATCTAGCGTAAGATACTCATGTGTACATGTAGGTTTGTACTCTAATAATGGAATATACTTATCTCATTTCATTTCATATGCCATGTGATTGGTGCATCTTTAGGAAATGAATGTAGTTTGTGCATTACCTCATGTATAAAGTGTATATGGTACACATAGTACACATATACAGTGTCGTTTCATTCCAAGTTCCTAAACTTGTGAATCCTTTGGGGAATAAAACATGCTCTTTGTCTTTAAATGGCTTTTGGTCTAGTATGAATTACGAAAAGTGTTGATCAAAATGATCAAATAAGCTTATCTGTAATCCATTTATGTACCAGCTCTTTCCAAGGAATGAACCTCATTGAAGTGTGGTTGAAAGAATGGTAAACGTGTTTATAATGTTTTGAGTAATAACATGATAACATGCATGAGAGTTGTGTGGGTAGCGTCATACTTCATTTCCAAATGCATGATGTTAGTGCCCCGGCTTGCCGAGTACCTAAGTTTGTGAATTCCATGACTCGGGAAGAAGCACTTGCTAGAATACTTGAAGACTCAAGGTGATCAAGAAAAAAAAATCATGCTCCACCAAATTAAAGCTCATCGTTATGGCAATCACAAAACAGATATTTGATCATAGATGACTTTAGGTGGTACCCACACCTTTGGAGGACCATTCCTAGGCTTAGTTGAACAAATGGTAAAAAACCTAAAGAGGAAGCTTGAGAGTGAATTGGAAGCGAACTTGGAAATATGAATTAAGCTCATTGTCAGCTTGACCAATCGTTCTCACAGCCCCTCGGTAGAGACAGGATCGACCCATCGTGGTTATGGACTGGTCAACCAGTTTGACAGAGGTTCTGGATCATAAGAAGTGTCATTCTGGGTGTGCTTTTAATCGAGAGTCTAGTATGGACCAACCTCTTGGTGCCATGACTGTCGACCCATCGATAAGACAAACCTGTCGGTCAGATATAAATTGTGTGGTTGAAAGTGAATTTAATACTCAACGGTCGGGTAGTTGAACGATAATATTTTTATTCACCGACCCCTCGGTGCGCTCGATATGTCGGCGCTGGACTGTCCTAAAAAACTGGTTGCCTTCCTCTATAAATACCAATCCTTGTGCAATCAGTTGATATCCTTTGGAAAAACGTTGAGACCCATATCATTATTGAAATTCCTAATGTGCTAGAACACGATTGATCCTAGAGAGGGGTGAATATGTCAATCTCAATTCATCCCTCTTTTTTAAATTAACTTGTTGATTAGTTTTAAGTGCAGTTGATATAATATTCAAGTGGGTGTGTGCTGGCAAAAATGATAAAACAATCAACAAAAAGTTAGGTCTATCACTACATTCTTATGAACACAAGATATATAGTGGTTCGGTTAACCAACCTACAGTCACTGTTAGGACTAGCTCAACTTTGAGCTATCCCTAAATTCACTAATGGGGACTTACACCCTCACAATTAGAGTAGGAATTCCACCTCACTCAATCGGCTGAGAATTCCACCCACCATTGTGCCGAAGACAATGCTCTAGAGTTTTTTATAGTGGTTCCGTAGCAAATCCCCCTTAATCTACTTTCGGGACAAAGGTTTTTAAAAACATATTTAAAACCATGAAGCACTAGCCTTGTAGCTCTTTTCTTGATGATGTATGCTTCTCAAAGATTCACTCATGGTGTGTTGGCTGCTATTTCTTGTAGACATTGTATAGCAATAACAATTTCAGGAAGACTAAGAAACTTGGTTCAAATCCTAGATGATATCTTAACTTCTCTACTCTTTTTCTCTCTCTCTCGCAATCTCAATCAAAGATTGGGTATTTGATTTTTGGGTATAGGCACAAGAGAGATGATCGTTTCTTAGTGTGTATGATTTTTCTCAGTTCAATGAAGATAATCAAATGGTCATAAAGCACTGATATTTATAGAGGAGTCTTAACGATTTTTCAGACTGTCCAGTACCGACAGGTCGGTGTTCATATTTATTACTGTTTAACCACTCGACTATTGTGCATTAAATGTACTCTCAACTGCATAATTACTTCCTAGGTCGACAGGTCTGTGTCACCGATGGGTCAAGAGTCATGACACCGAGAGGTCGGTCCATACGGGAGGCTCGATCTAGGGCAACATCATGCTGACAGTAGTTTCAAGTCAGAAACCTGTCTTATCCAGAACGACCTGTCGCACTTTATCGAGGGGTCGGTCTTAGTACTCTCGATCGGTCTTGAACTACCGATATGTCTAGTTTTCTTGAGAGCCTATTTATGTTCACAGTCTAGAACTCATAAGTCTTTTACCAACGAGTCGTCAACCACGAGGGGTCGTTTAAGATCATCACCGAGGGGTCGGTGCATATGAGACCTTTGGTCAGAGGCTTTTCCAGAATAACAGTTCTAAGTTCCAAAACAACTATCAAACTGACCGACCAGTCCTGGACCACGATGGGTCGATCCTGTCTCCACCAATGAGTCGGTGAGAACAACTGGTCGAGCTGACAGTGAAACCAAACTACATATTTCCAAGTTGGGTTCCTAATTCACAGTCAAGCTTCCTCTCTAGTCTTTCATGATTTAACCATTTCTTCCACTAAGCCTAGGGATAGTCCTCTCTAAGGTGTGGGTACCACCTAAAGATATCTATGGCCATAATACCTGAATAGTGATTGCCATAATGATGAGCTTCAATCCGGTAGAGCATGATCTTCACTCTTAATCACCTTGAGTCTTCAAGCTTCTTAGCAAGTGTTTCTTCCTGAGTCATGGAATTGACAAATAGGGACTCGGTAAAGCCGGGGCACTAACAATTACTATTGAGGTAACACAAGGACCAACGAAAGGATCACTCTCTCTTGAGCTTATGCTTGGAGTATCCAATACAACCAATCTTGTTGATTGAGTTTGTGAGAGGAAAGAGGGACAGTGATACACATCTAGGATAGTCATTGGCAAAACCAATTTCCTAGAGGACTCCCAGATACTTGTGATTGGTTAAAATCGAGGTAAATCTTCGTCACCAAAGAATGACAAATGGGAGGATCTTTGAGAAGCACACATCTTCGAGAGAGAGCTACAAAGGCAAGTGCTTCTTGATTTTTTAATTTTATTTAAAACCTTTATCCTATAAAAATGGATTAAGGAGGCCTGGCTCCAAAACTCCTATAAAATATCTAGAGTGTCCTCTCTCGCACATGTGATGGGTAGAATTCCCAGCCAAATAAATAGGTGGTGTTAGTGCAACGGCTTGCCAAATCCCTAAGTTTGTCAATTTCGTGACTTGGTAAGAAGCACTTGCTAGAAGCTTGAAGACCCAAGAAGTTCAAGACTGAAGATTGCTCCACCGGACTGAAGCTCATCGTTATGGCAATCACAAAACATGTAAACGACCATAGATGACTTTAGGTGGTACTCACACCTTAGAGAGGACCATTTCTAGGCATAGTTGAACAAATGGTAAAATCATTAAAAGCCTAAAGAGAAAGCTTGAGAGTGAATTGGAACCCAACTTGGAAATATGTATTTGGTTTCATTGTCACGTCGACCAGTTGTTCTCACCGACCCCTCGGTGGATACAGGATCGACCCATCGTGGTCAAGGATTGGTCGGCCAGATTGGCAAAGGTTCTGGATAATAGAACTGTCATTCTGGGTACGCCTCTAATTGAGAGTCTCGTATGCACCGAACCCTTGTGGTCAACGACTCATCGATGATGACTTATAAGTTATGGAACTTAGAATTTAGATGGACTCTCAAGGAAACAAGCATATAGGTAGTTTGAACCGATTGAAAGTACCAGGACTGACCCTCGGTAAAGGACGACAGGTCGGTCTGGGTAAGACTGGTTTCTGGACTTGAAACTCTGTCAGCATGGTATTGCCCCAGATCGATCCTCTCATATGGACCGACCTCTCGGTGTCATAACTGTCGACCCATCAGCGATACCGACTTGTCGATCGGGAAGTAATAATGCCATTGGGAGTGCATTTAATGTGCAACGGTCTGGTGGTTGAACGGTAATAATTATAAACACCAACCCATCAGTGCCACCTACCTGTCTGTATTGGACAGTATGAAAAACTGTGAAGACTCTTCTATAAATATGAGTGTTGTGTGATCGTTTAATGATCTTCCTTGAAATGACAAAAGTCATGCACTAAAGGAAAGATCAACACTCTTGTATTGAGAATCATAAACAACCAATGTATTGATTGAGTTTGAAAGTGAGAAAGAGAGGAGGAAAGAAAAGACATACTAGGAAAGCTTTGGTAAAACCAGTTTCCTTATCACCCTAAGAGTGTGATTGCTATACGACGGCTATAAGGAGGAGCATCGACACACATTGGGTGGGATCTTCAAGAAACACACATCAACGAGAAAGAGTTTCAAAGGTAACTGCTTCTTAGTCTTAATTTTATTTTAAAACCTTTGTCCCGAAAGTACAATAAGGAGGATTGGCTCTGGAACCACTATAAAAAAACTCTAGAACGTCGTCTCTAGCACAGTATGGGTGGAATTCCAGGCCGATCGAGTGAGGTGGAATTCATACACTAATTGTGAGGGTGTAAGTCCTCACGTAGTGAATTTGGGGATAGCTCAAGGTTGAGTAAGTCCTAACAGTGGATGTAGGTTGGCTAACTGAATCACTTTAAATCTTGTGTCCTTGTGATTGTGGTGTTAGGCGCTAATTTAACATGTTGATGGCTTAATCACATTTGCTACCACATTCATACTTGATTGTTGTATCCGCTACACTTAAATAATCAATCAAGTAAATTTTAAAAGGACCAACAATTGTTAGATTGAGCTATTCACCCCCCTCTAGGTTCAATCGTGTTCTAGCTCCCAAGGGAATTTTCAATTGGTATCAGAGCCTCGTACTCTATATGTTTGGATTTAGTCATCCGAGTGAGATCTTGTGGCTCGAACAACTGTCACAGATACCTGTATGACGATGCTCGGAGAAGAAAATAACTGGGGTAAATATCGAATTGAAGTTATTAAAAAATTATGCCTAGAAGACCCACATTCACAATATCATGGGTACAACTCTGTAGTAGGTCATTGCTCTTGTGATCTCTATGACAGGAAGGATAACTCATCATCAAAAGGAAGAAGACTCAAACAAAATGAAATGAAATAACGCAGAAGAGTCTTGAGTCCGCATCAACCTTGTATAGAGAAAGTAAAGGTACAATTTTTGGCTTTGTTGCTTCTTTTCCTTGTGATAAACAAGAACATTTAGTGAATCTGAAAATAAAGAGACACTTGATGATCTCCAAGAATCATACAGTGCTCTATATCTTGAGAGTATGGAATTGACCAAGAAAGCTCACAAACTTAGAAGTGAGAATACCTACCTGACCAAACTTCTTGAAATTGCAAGAACTGAAAAAGAAGCTCTCTCAACAAAATTTGAAAAATCAATTGATGAGGTATTAGTGTTGAGAAAAGTCAGACTGATCTTCAATCCCAAGTGAATTTGTGCAATAGAGATCACAATCACTTGGCAGAAATGAAAAGGTGTCGTGAAAACAAGATTACTTTGTTATTATCTGACTTAGAAATGATATCTCAATCTCGAGACAAGGTCGATCATGGAAATGAAAAATTGGGAAAGATCCTTAGTTCTTAAAAGAACTACAAGGATGAGTCTGGAAAAGAGCATTGTAAAAACATTGAAGTTACCCCAAGGAAAACTCCCATATTTGTAAAAAAACTAGACATCCAAACTCTATAACCTATAGTGCACTTATTGTGGAAAACAGGGTCATCTTGAATTTAATTGCCATCTAAAGAAAAATCAAAATCTACAAACCATCCTGGATAGATTGGGGAATCTAAGGATCAGATTCTTTGACGGGAAACCTTATTTCAGATCTAGACAGATCATACATCAAAAAGAGATTAACTCTACCATTGGCCCTTAATAAGAGCTTCATGATTCATACAACCCTAAGTGTTGACAGCCAATCCAATTGGTACTTGGATAGTGGATGCTCTCGACATATGATTGGAAACAGTTCTTATATGTCTGATCTGGTTAATTTTAAAGGAGGATATGTCGCTTTTGGTGATGGAAACATGGCAAACATAATTGGTAAGGGGTCACTGAATCTGCCTTCCTCTGGGGTTATCAAAGACGTATATCTTGTTGATCGACAATTGTGTGCTAATGATAGTAAAGTCACCTTTAGTAAAAAAGACTGCCATGTTTATTCAAAAGAAGGTGAAGTTGTCTTAAGTGGTATCCTTACTTCTGATGATTGCTATGTTTTGGATTGTTCATCAACTCCTGTCACACATGAGTGCCTCATGACCAAAATCAGTGAAGCTGAACTGTGGCATGAAGGGCCCAGTCATGTGAACTTCAAGGACTTGTCCAATCTAAGTGAACATCTAAAAAGATTACCTAAAGTTAGTCGATCTGAAAAAACCATCTGTGGTGACTACCAAAAGGGGAAACAAATCAGGGCAGCTCATAAAGATATTAATTTGATCGCAACTTCTAGACCCTAAGAAATGCTTCACATGGACTTAGTTGGGCCCACTCAACACAAAAGTACTGGTGGAAAGCGATATTTCCTGCTAATAGTTGATGACTATACTAGATATACTTGGGTGGCCTTTTTGAGGGAAAAATCTGATGCATTTCATGAATTCAAAATCATTGCAAAACGAATTATGAATGCAAAAGAGTCAAATATTCATAGAATAAGGATTGACCATGGGAGGGAATTTAAAAATCAGTCATTTAAGTAGATTTGTGAAAAACGAGGCATCCATCATGAATACTTTGACCCCAAAACTCCTCAACAAAATGGAGTTGCTAGAGGAAAAATAAGGTCTTTCAAGAAATGGCCAACACCCTACTAGAGAGTAAGAATGTTCCAAAAAATATTTGGGCTGAAGTAGTTAACACTGCATGCTATATCATCAATCAGGTATATTTTAGAGCCGAGCTAAACAAAATTGCCCATGAACTTTGGACTGGTAGGAAATCCAACTCTAAGTACTTTAAAATCTTTGGAAGAAAGTTCAAATACTGCGGGATAGAGAGCATTTAGGAAAATTTGAATCCAAAAGCGTTGATGGCATCTTCCTATGGTATTCCATGAATAGTCATGCTTATAGGGTAAAGAATCTTAGAACTGGTGCTATCCAAGAATTAATAAATGTTGCAGTAGATGACCAAGTAAGTACACCAAATAAAGAATTAAAATAAGAGGAAATCATCAAGTTAGCCCAAGAAGAAGAAAATCTAGAGAATAAAGATGAGCCACAAGATCCCCTACCTGAACCAAAACCTCTAAAAGGTATAAAGGAACACCCTCTCAAACAAATCATAGGAGAACCCACTGTTGGAGTAAAAATAAGAAGACAGCTTGAGTACCTGGTTAATTATGCATGTTTTACTTCACAACTAGAACCCAAAAGGATAAAAGAAACCATAGTTGATGAAGATTAGGTTAATGCTATGAAAGAGGAACTAGAACAATTTACTAGAAATGATGTATGGAATTTGGTTCCTAGACCCAGGGAAGCGCACATAATTGGAACAAAATGGATTTTCAAAAACAAGCTGGATGAACATGGAACCATTGTGAGAAATAAAGCAAGATTGGTAGCTTAGGGATATACTCAAATTGAAGGTTTAGATTTTGATGAAACCTTTGCCCCCGTAGCTAGATTAGAATCCATTAGAATTCTGTTCTCCATTGCATGCCACCTCAAGTTCAAACTCTACCAAATGGATGTGAAAAGTGCATTCTTGAATGGCTTTTTAAATGAGCAAGTGTTCGTAGAACAACCCAACGGATTCATTGATCCAACATTTCCAAACCAGGTGTTCAAACTCAATAAAGCTCTATATGACCTTAAACAAGAGCCAAGAGCCTGGTATGAAAGATTAACCCAATTATTGATTGGTCACAAGTTTCAAAAGGGGAGTGCTGACAAGACTTTGTTTGTACAAAAGCTAAGGAGTCTATCCTTATATCCCAAATCTATGTGGATGACATAGTGTTTGGGTCTACATGTGAAAATGTTGCACTAAATTTCTCCAAACCCATGAAATCTGAATTTGAAATGAGTATGGTGGGAGAATTAAATTACTTCCTTGGTCTTCAAATCAAGCAAAGTCATGATGGACTTTTTATCTACGAATCCAAATATGCAAAAGAACTTGTAAAGAAATTTGGTCTAGAAGGATGTAAACATTAGACCACCCCAATGAGCACAACCATTAAATTATTCAAGGATGAGAACGGGACAAATGTGGACCCCAGCTTGTATAGAAGCATGATAAGAAGTCTCCCGTATCTTACAGCAAGTCGACAAGACATCTCATTTAGTGTAGGAGCTTGTGCCAGATTTCAATCCAAACCTAAAGAGTCACACCTCAAAGCTGTTGAGGATTATTAAATATATAGCTGGTACTATTTTCCATGGAATTTGGTTTCCATATGATACTTCCTTCTGGATAGCTCTATACACAGATGCAGACTGGGTTGGAAATATTGATGACAAAAAATCTAACAGTGGAGGCTGCTTCTACGTCAGAAATTTTTTAGTGGCATGGCATAGCCAGAAACAATCCTCAGTCTCTCTCTCCACAGCCGAAGCAGAGTACATTGCAGCTGCAAGCTATTGTACCCAACTGATCTGGATGAAAGAAATGTTGGTCGATTATGGACTTAAGCAAGAATCCAATACATTATACTACTGACAACACTATCGCAATAAATATTTTCAAGAATCCAGTATAACATTCCAGGACCAAGCATATAGACATAAGGCATTATTTCATAAGAGAATTGGTGGAAGAGAAAACTATCGAGTTTGTACATATCTGCACTAAAAATCAATTGGCAGATATCATGACTAGACCCCTGGATTCTTCACGATTTGTATCCCTACGAAAGGCCATTGGGGTGTGTGACCATAAGGGAAACACAACTTATGGGGGAGCAGTCCATAGGGGAGTACTGTAAATATCCGCCTACTATCCTTTGTCACAGTTATGACAAAATGGGGGAGAAATTACTAAAAGCTAAAAGAAGCTGAAAGACATCAAAACCAATTATGGCGGAATAATAGAGGAGAAATAGGGAGAAGCATGGTACTTTGGAGTTAGCTCAGATAAGCTCTGGGTGGTGTTGATAAGCTCTGGGTAATGTTGGTAACTAAGAAATCATTGGTGTATGGGGGAAAATGAATGATAATCATGTCTAGTCCTTGAATGCGTATCTATATTTTGGACTAAGCCCTCTAATGACTGTCTAGTGTTGCTTGCTTATGTGCTATAACAGGAAAAATGAAATAAAGCAAGTTGAACAAGAATACGAAGATCATAATCTTGTTGTCCATTTGAATATGTACGTATATTTTTTGTATTCAAATGTGTTGTAATAAGGGTAGGGATTGTGACTAAGTTAACTTCTAGGTTTTGTCATGAACTTGACAAAAGGGGAGATTGTTAGTGCCACGGCTTGCCGTCCCAAAGTTTGTTAATTTCATGATTCGGGAATAAGCACTAGATAGAAGCTCCAAGACTCAAGATGATCAAGATTGAAGATCATGCTCCACTACATTGAAGCCCATCGTTATGGAAATCACAAAAAAAGGTAAACGTCCATAGATAACTTTAAGTGGTACCCATACCTTAGAGAGGACCATTTCTAGACTTAGTTGGACAAATGGTAAAATCATTAAAAGCCTAGAGAGAAAGCTTAACAGTGAATTATAACTCAACTTGGAAATATGTATTTGGTTTCACTGTCAGCTCGACCAGTCGTTCTCACCGACCCTCAGTCGAGACAGGATCGACCCATCATGGTCAAGGACTGGTCGGCCAGATAGACAAAGGTTTTGGATCATAGAACTGTCATTCTGGGTATACCTCTGATCGAGAGTCTCGTACTCACCGACCCCTCAGTGAAAGGTTGAAATGACCCCTCGTGGTCAACGACTCATCGATGATAACTAATAAGTTATGGAACTTAGAACTTAGATGGACTCTCGAGGAAACAGACAAATCGGTAGTTTAAAACCGATCAAAAGTACCAGGACCGACCCCTCGGTAAAGGGTGACAGGTCAGTCTGGGTAAGACTGGTTTCTGGACTTGAAACTCTATCATAATAGGTGTTGCCCCAGACCGAGCCTCTCGTATGGACCGACCTCTCGGTATCATAACTGTTGACCCATTGGCAACACCGACCTGTCGATCAAGAAGTAATAATGCCGTTGGAAGTACATTTAATGTGCAATGATCGGGTGGTTGAACGGTAATAAATATAAACACAGATCAATCAGTGCCACTGACCTGTCTGTATTGGACAGTTTGAAAAACTGTGAAGACTCCTCTATAAATATGAGTATTGTGTGATCATTTAATGATCTTCCTTGACTTGAGAAGAGTCATACACTGAAAGGAACGATCAATACTCTTGTCTTGAGAATCATACACAACCAATGTATTGATTAAGTTTGAAAATGAAAAAGAGAGGAGGAAAGAAAAGACATAAACTAGAAAAGCTTTGGCAAAACCAGTTTCTTTATCACCCTGAGAGTGTAATTGCTATACGACGGCTACAAGGAGGAGCATCGGCACATATTGGGTGTTTATTTCAAGAAGTACACATCAACGAGAAAGTGTCTCAAAGGCAAGTGTTTCTTGGTTTTAATTTTATTTTAAAACGTTTCTCCAGAAAGTGGAATTAGGAGGATTGGCTTCGGAACCACTATAAAAAAAAAACTCTAAAGAGTCATATTTGGCACGGTGGTGGGTGAAATTTCTAGCCGATTGACTGAGGTGGAACTCCTACTCTAATTGTGAGGGTGTAACTCCCCACTTAGTGAATTTGGGGATAGCTCAAGATTGAGTGAGTCCTAACAATGGATGTAGGTTGGCTAACTGAACCACTATAAATCTTGTGTCTTTGTGATTGTGGTGTTAGAGCTAATTTCTCATGTTGATTGCATAATCACATTTGCTACCACATTCATACTTGATTGTTGTATTCGCTGCACTTAATTAATCAATCAAGTAAATTTTAAAATAACCAACGATTGTTAGATTGACCTAACCCTCCCCCCCCCCCCCTCTCTCTCTCTCTCTCTCTCTCTCTCTCAGGGTCAATCGTGTTCTAGCTCCCAAGAGAATTTTCAGGTGGAATTCCTATTCTACATGTGGCTGTGAAATTCCCAGCCAAATGAGAGATGTGAAATTCCTACTCTAAATGTGAGGGTGTAAGTCCCTACTTAGTGGATTTTGGGATAGCTCAAGGTTGTGCTGGTCCTAACAGTTGATGTAGGTTGGCTAAACGAACCACTGTAAATTTGGTCTTGATGTGTTTGATCATTGTATGGTTGTGTTTTAGTATTTAAACACTCTTCTCAACACACATCACTTCGCATTTGATTATCTTTATTTAGACATTGTGCATAAGCATTGATAATCAAGCAATATGCAAAGGGTTCTAAACTTAGTGAGATAATTTAAGTAATTAAGAACAATTTATCACACTAAACAAATCTCTTGATTAATATTGTCATTCCGCTACACTTAAACTTTAAACAATCAAGAATTTTGTGAACATCATGGAAACTGAGATTGACCTATTCAACCCCCCCGCCCCTCTAGGGTCAACTATGTTCTAGCACCAAAGGGAGAACTTTCAATTGGTATCAAAGCCTAGTGCTCTTTACAAGGATTTAATCATTCGAGTTGATCCAAGCAAGAACACCATGGGAGACAGTCATACACTATCCTAACCCCCTTACTTCGATGGAACAAACTGTGCCTCATGGAAGGTCAAAATAAGAAGTTTCTTTGTTTTCATAGATTCATTGGTATGAGATATTGTGAAGACTGGATAGGCAGGAACCCATGGAAGAGAAGATGATAGCATCCACCTCAACCATGTATATGACACCCAAACCTTTTACCTCTTGGACCCCTGCTGAAAAAGCTTCTCAGACAGCTAATGGCAAAGTCATGAATGCCCTTAACTGTGCAGTATCCAATAGCGAGTACAGGTGAATTATGACATGTGGAACTGCAAAGGATGCATGGGAAGTTATTGAAAGAACTCATGAAGGCACCTCAATAGTTAAGAGGTCCAAACTTCACATCCTCCAAAATTAATTTGACACTATTAAAATGAGAGTGGATGAAGTCTTCATGGATTTCTATTCCAATATAAGCGACATTGTGAATCAAATGTTCGCTCTAGGTGAAGGGATACCCGAGGATAAGGTATGTACCAAAATTGTCCAGAATCTTGCAGAAAAATTCAAGCCCAAGGTTGTGGCTATAGAAGATAATAGAGATGTGTCTCTAATGAACATCAATGATTTGGTTGGTTCACTACAAACTTATGAACTACACTTTGAATAACCAAAGGACAAATCCATTGCCTTGAAATCTTCCTTAAAACGAAAGAAAACAAAAGAAAAAGATGTTCTTTTGGAATATGAGTTCTCAAGTGATGAAAAGGCAATGTTTGCCATAAAGTTTTATAAAAACTTTGTTAAAAGAAACAACTTTAGAAGAATGGGAAATTGTGAATCAAGTAAAAGATACCCTAAAAGGCGAGAAGAAATTAGAGGGAAAGAGAGGAGAGAGAGGTTACTAAGGAGCAAACTTGTTATAATTGTGGGGGGAGAGGACACTTCATGAATGAATGTCTCTCAGATAAAATTAAGAAGGCTATGAATGTGGGGGTGACCCATGAGGAAACCTCTGAATCAGAGAGTGATTCCGATAAAGAGACTAAAAGAAAAGTTGATGTATCAAAGTCTCATAGCCTCGATCATTGGTAATCAAGAAAATCCCACAGTTGTAATGGAGGATGATGAGAGTGAAGATGATGAAAATCTTCAAGCCTCCTACCGTACCATGATCCTTGAAAGTGAGAGGTTGTAAAAAAAAATAGACAAGGTTAAAAATAAAAACCTGAATCTCTCTAATCAATTGGAGGATTTAAAAATTGAAAAATCCCTCCTAACCACTAAGCTGGAACTATCTGACAATGAAAACTCAAAACTAAATGAGAGTAAAAAAAACCTTTAAGAAGACATAAGTATTCACTATAAGGATGTTGAGAATCTATGGCATCACAATAACCTTCTTGAAAAGGATTAAAAAATTATCTTTGGAAGTTAAAGAATTAAAAATTTATAAAGAAAAATTCCAAGATAAGATTACCCCAGGAAATGAAAGACTTAAAAAAATCCTAGGTTCGGGTGAACAATATGGTGATAGGTCTGGTCTTGGTGCCTCATCCACCAAAGAACCTATGAACCATGGGGTGTTTGGTAAAACAAGTGCCTCTCACCCTTCCACGGGTAAGTGCTATTTCTATCACAAGGTTGGGCATTTCAAAAGCAATTGCTACTATTGGAAGAGACACTTGGAAAGGCAAGCACAAGCTAAAAGGCACAATCCAATAAAGCCTATGCCTAAAAGACATCCACCAACACCTAACCTTAAAGAAAAACCCAAGGAAGGTGGACACAAGGCAAGACTCTTTGTTAATACAGTTGAATCATGTCTGAAAAGAGTTGAAGGATCCCAAGTTTGGTTATCAAAGGTACGATTATAGGGGTGTGTATGCAACACCAAATGCCACAATCTTTGTACCCCAGGAGATAGACCACCATTCATGTTTTGTTTTAGTTTAAGATTCATTTGTATATCTTAGACCACTACAAATGGACTCAGAAGAGACCATGTGAGTTCACATAGCAGAAAAGTGTTGTGACATGAGAAGAGAAAAATTGGCTAACTACATGTCTAGAATGTACTTTTCCTGTCTATAGTACATATTCTACTTGGAAAGCCATACATTCCATTCAAAGTATTTTGAACTTAATGTGTTTTGGAATGTAAATTTTGATCCTGTGCATGTTTTAACGATTTGATGAATTATTTTTTGAATAAATCTGTGTATGTCACGCTTAGAATAGGATTTCATCAAGTCACAAAAATTAGGGATGATTGCTCTAAACCTCTCAGTATAGTCTACATGTCGGTGAATAGACTAGTAGGTGTGACAGACATGTCGGTGAATAGACTAGTCGGTGTGACAGACATGTCGGTACTGTGCTAAATCGAGCACTGTTGAAACGGGAGAATGTCGAAAGGTTCAACCATAGAAACAACACGTCGGTGAGACAGAAAGTTTAAATTAAAAGGGACCCTTTCTGTGAAAATGACAATACATTTGAATTTGTCGTCTCCTCTCCCACGAAGG
Source organism: Chimonanthus salicifolius (assembly GCA_013350335.1). NCBI lineage: Eukaryota > Viridiplantae > Streptophyta > Magnoliopsida > Laurales > Calycanthaceae > Chimonanthus > Chimonanthus salicifolius. The sequence goes on from CM023537.1 coordinate 28,412,954, forward strand.
TCTGGTGATCTCCCTTTCTCCTCCTGTGTCTTAGAGCAGTCGATAGGACCTTTCGGAGTGATTTCTCACCGGAAAACTATAGGGTTTTTGTTCCTCCCGTCTCTAGAAGCATGAAAATTGATTTTTTTTTTTGTGATTTTCTTAGATTAGTTCAGGCTCAGTCTTCACCTCATCCACCTCCAACCACTGTTTGAAGATCTCCTCTTGGAAAAACCATTCCCAGAAAGATGACAGCCCGATTACGCCCTCAGACCTCTGAAGAATGAGTTGAAACCAGTCAGTGGTCCAAAAAAACCAAAAATTAGCCTCTCGATCTTGCCCTGGCCCTAGCTTTGGAAATCATGCATCTGTTCAGGCTGGTAAGTTCTCTCCCCACAGACCAAAATCTATTTCTCACCAGAAAACCCAACCAGAGGTTGAAGAAGACCCCATCATTGACAAAGATGTCATCTTCGTCGAAGAACGTCATGAGGGAAGGTTAGGCGATGCAAAAGAGGAGAATGGTCTTAGAACTAGTAACGAATACCATATCACTATCCCTGATGACAGCAGTGAGGAATAAAGTCATCGTTCTAAGGACTTTGGCAGAGACACTGAGAAGAAGAAGAATACCAATATCTCTCTCAAGATAATGTCAGTCTGGGCAGAAGGGTCTTCACACTTGAAAGGAGAATAGACTACCTTAAAAGAAGTCTAGATAACATCAGGTTGTCTGTCCAGGAACTAGTCTCTGTTGTCTCCTCCGCTGCCAGATCCGATAGCACAGTTCCAAATTTTCGATTTCCTTCTCCTCCATCACCTTCTCAGGATGGCTCTGCTTAGGATAATTTTTCATGCTTTAAGTTTTGTATTTTTGAAAAACTATATGTCTGGTATTTTGTCTATTCATCCATGATACCCCTCCAAAACTATATGTACTGAATGGAAATTTTGATGATATGATATCGTTTGTTATGGTTGGATGTGTGTGTTGATTAGTATATATGCCTTCTATCTCTTGTCTATGGTTAACATGGTTTTTGTTAAACAGACTAACATGCAGGTTTGAATGAGATGGTTTTGGATTGGCATGTTAGGGAGATAGGATCGGGCTGTGATATTGCACACATCCTTGGAGTTTGAGAGAACACAAAATATGTGTTGTTTAGCACTTGTCACTGGTCACGACAGTGTAGGGAGGAAGGATGATGCAAGCTTGAAATAAAGGTTGGAGAGAAATAAACTTAGAGGCAGCTAAGTTTATGGGGGAGTTGAGTCAAAGAAGCTAGAAAGATAGCTTGGAGAATGGGGGAGAAGACTCCAAAAAAGGAAGCTAAGTAAATTAGCTTGACCCCATTGGGAGAACAACTTTATGCTTGTTATCACTAATCCATGTGCTAGCCCTACTCGGAGTCCTACTGGGCGCGTTGTCTAACGCCTTACTTCTACCCTAGCTGATGACGCAGGAGACGGCGGAAACGGTGGACGCGACGGGAGCCAAGCGTAGGAGCTTGGGAAAGCAGCTACTTAGTTTATTTCAGATTATTTTGGAAAATTGTAATTTAAGTAGCTTAGTTGTCGGCATGTAATAATTTTAGATTTCTTGCTATGGTTTGGATTTCATATTTGGACATTATGATTATGGGATACTTTAGTAATTTAATGATGTATCTTCCCTTCTAACTAAAACTGGTAGGATAGATTCTATTATAACCCCTGTTTTAATGTTTAATTTCCGCAACCTTACTTCTACGTGTGAACCGTTCTTCGTGGACTTAGTTCCACGCACACGTAGGGCTGGCCAGTTAAGGGCCGGGCTTTAGAAGCTCTGACTTAACTCGCGTCGTGATGTCCGCGCCCGTTGTCACTTTTATTTCAAAAAAAAAAAAAAATTTAGACTTTGATTTCGGTGAAAAGGGGCGGGCGTTGCAGAGTATGCTTGAAAGAATGGTAAAAGTGCTTATCATGTTTTGGGTAATAACATGATAACATGTATGAAACTGTGTGGTAGCATCTTACTTCATTTTCATATGCATGATTAATGTATTCAAAATTTGAAATTAATGTATGGTTTGTGTGCTTAATGTCTCATTCCAATATTCGTTATATTACACATTATGTGGAATGAGTTATGTTCATAGACACATTGTCTTTACTAAAGCCTGAAGATGCCACATCTCATGACATCACACACTTGGGAAATATGTTTGAATTGATAAATTAAATGTGTCCAAGGTCCTTGGATTGGTTTGGAACTAGGAAAAGAGATTTGTAATCCATGTTTTGTGTCTATCTTCAGAATGATGTATTGAATCTTCTAATGGCACAAAACCTATGTAAATGGATGTATTTACACTTGAATTGAAAGGTGTATAAGTAAAGCTTGATGAACTATGAGCATCGAAAGAACACACACACACACACCCACTCATCCTTCAAAAAACTCAAGTTGAAGGATAGACTAGTCTGAAGAATAGACATATCGCTACTGTTCTAAATTAGAACACTGTCTGAAAAGGGGGATAAATCGAAAGGAGGGACATGTCGATACTTATCAACATGTCGACATAGACAGGTCGTTGGTCACGACCCGTTGGTGAGTCAGAAAGATTTAGTTAAAAGTCTCTTTCTGTGAAAACGACAGATTGTTTCAAAATCATCGTTCCTTCTCCTGCTGAGCTCTGGTTATTTCCTCCTCTCCTCCCGTGCCGTAGACCAGTCGATAGGACATCTCGGAGCGATTTCTCGCCAAAAAATCAGAGGTTTCTGGTTCTCCTGCCTCCAGTAGCTTGAAAATCATGGATTTTGTGATGCCCATTGGTTGGGTAAGCTCAGTACATTCTTCTCTCCTCCAGTAGTGGAAAATGACAAGGAACAAGTCCACACTCATCATTGTGTCCTTTGATTCTAAGAATGATCATGCCACCTTATTTAAGAAACCCAAATCTCAGTGGTATTAAAGAGAACCTTCGTCTCTCCTGAATACTATGGGTCGTCGAGTCATGATCTTTTTGACGAGATCCCACTAGAAGAACTCACCACCACCCATACCTCAAAGGCAAATTGGTATTACCATTAGAGAACCTACCTCTCCTTCTCAGGTACTAGTCAAAGAAAGTGGAAGAAAATGAAAACGAGTTCAGGTCACAATCTCTCAAGGGCTCTCGAGTGGTGAAAAAAAAAAAGGCATGCTGAAAGTAAGAGGATTAAGGTAAAAGAGGAGAAAGGAAAATAACAGATGGAAGATACAAATGCAAAATCTGACAGAGTTCTTATAAGACAACTCTACTTTCTCCTTGAAAAATGTCTGAAGTTGGAAAGAAAGATTGGAGCCTTTGCAACCTTCATGAATGAATCAATCGAAAGCCTCTCCAGATTCACGAAAAAACTCAAAGAGAGTTCCCAACGAAAATCCCCTTCCCCTTTAGCATCACCTCCTCAGGATGGCTCTATTTAGGGTAGTTTTTCATGCTTTAAGTTTTTTTATTTTTGAAAAACTATATTGTTGATATTTTATCTAAACATCCATGTTCTCCCCTTCTTAAAACCATATGTACTCAAGCTTATCAATGAAATGATATGGGTTGATTTAGTGTGTGTGCTAATTTGATGGAATGCCTTCTATCTTATGTCTATTGTTCACATGGAGTTTGTTAAATAGACTAACATGCAGGTTGTGATGAGTTGGTTTTGTACTGGCATGTTAGGGAGATAGAGATTGGGCTAAGATATTGCACACACCCTTGGAGTTTGGGGGAGCACAAAATATGTGCTGATTAGCTACTGTCACTGGTCATGACGGTGTAAGGAGGAAGGCTGATGCAAGCTTGAAAGGAAGCTTGGAGAAAAATAAACTTAGAGGCAGCTAAGTTTATGGGGGAGATAGTCTGGAGATGTAACACCCCGGATTTTCAAGTTATTAATATATATAAAATTACCCATTTAATTTGTGAATTTTAGATATGGATCTTAGATGGGTAAAGTATTAGGTCATTGCCCAATTAAGCCCCAACGGTTTTGGAAATGGTTTCAATAAAATTAAATGGGGATTAATTAAATTAGTAATACATTATGTCTATAATTAATTATTATGCACATAAAGGGATTTGGATTAATTGTCATGACCGTGTATATGAGATATCTAATCCATGATATGCGCATGGAGAGAATTTGAAATAGATTACAATGGCCGTGCATGGGATATTGTTTGGCCGAATGTGAAGATTTGCATATCCAAGTTATTGCGTATAGATCATCTTAAAAGGGGTCTTTCCTTGGTTAAGAGTGAAACTAAAGGAATTGCTAAATAAAGAAGATGTCCAAATTGAGATGGGATATTGCTTTGCCGTGTAGGAGTTGTGTGCACAAAAGAGTCCCTCTTTGATTAGAAAACGAAACTAAAGATAATTGCTAAGTTAAGAGGATCATTGGCACCTTCTAATTAGGATTGAGTGGAAAGGTTTTATAAAGACAAGGGAGAGGGGCGCACGGCATTCCCATACAAAGAAAGGCACCAGCAAGCACAAGGGGCGCATGGCATAATCAAGATCAATCTCGGCTTGGGAAAGATCAAGAAGAAGGATAAGGATTGGAAGAGCAAGAACCAATTGGAGCAAAGGAAAACCGAAGGAGTCGCGGAACCGGTTAGTATGTGATGATTTTGTTTAAAAGAAAGGAACCATAGGGTTCGGCCATGGTGTATGGGCGAACCCCATGGTGGAAGATTAGGAGATGATTTGAGTATAATTAATGGAATGATGAACATGGCCGAACCCCATGGAAAGATTTTGGCAATTTTAATGGAAGAAAATTGAGGGATGAATGATGAAGTTTTAATAAAAAGAAAGAACCATAGGGTTCGGCCATAGTGCATGGTTGAACCCCATGGAAGGTTATTGGTCAATTTTAAATGGGAGTTTGATGTTAATGGTATATGATTTTTGAAGGGATTAAATGGAGACCATGGAAAAATATAGATGGACTTAATATGGTGATTGATTAAATGGAAGATCAATGATTAATAATTTTTAGAAAAAAGATTATGAACCATAGGGTTCGGCCATGGTGTATGGCCGAACCCCATGGAAGTGTATTGGTATTGATTATGGATTTTAATTTAGAGAGGATCTAAAGATAGAATAACGGAATGATGGATATTAAATTTAGAAAGTTTCTAATTATGGACTTTCTAATTATGGACTTTCTAATTATTGACTTTCTAATTATGGACTTTCTAATTATTGACTTTCTAATTATGGACTCTTGGATTGTTTTGGAAGGAATCTTGATTTAAGGATTCAAGGATGGCAGTTGCTATATTTGGAAAGTTAGACATCATAGGGTTCGGCCAAACACCATGGCCGAACCCCATGAATCAATTTTATGGATCAAGTATGGACCTAATATGATTAAAGGAGTGGCAAAGAAGTAAATAAATGAATGGACCTATGTTTTGGAACCCAAACATAAGTTGATGGAACCAATGGCAATTTTGTAAATATCGCCTAAATTGAAAGATCATGGCATCATGGCTGAACCCCATGAGATGGGTTTATTGATCAAAACATGGACTTATGCATTTGTTAATGAAAGGATTGGTTGTGGAATCTTAGCCATGAATGGCGATATTGTAATATAGGTTAAAAATCAAAGATCTTGGGTTCGGCCATGATGTATGGCCGAACCCCATGATAAATGTTTTGATTATGGATCGGTTTGGACATGAACATGAGTTAATGGCAATTTGGTAATAACGGCTGAAGATGATAAACCATGGATTCGGCCATGGTGTATGGCCGAACCCCATGGGAAATGATTTATGGGATTATGGGTTTTGTTTATGTTATTGGTTATAAAAAGGAATAATGGCAATGTTGTAAATAACTAAATTAAATGGACCATGGGTTCGGCCATGGTGTATGGCCAAGCCCCATGGGGAAGGTTTGACGGACTTAGGATTTATGTATGTGGGATTAAATAAAAGGGAAGTGATTAAATGTTCAACTTAGGGGTTATTGATTAATAAACCAAAGAAAGAAATTAAAACAAAAGGGGTGAGGTTCGGCCATGGTGTATGGCCGAACCCCACAAGTTTGGTTATGGACTTGGACATTGTTGTAAATCAAGTGGGACTTGGTTTTAATTGATTGTTATATTAAAAGGTAACGGGACCTCACAAGGTGTGTACGATCGTGAGCGGTTACAGGACGAAAGACGCAAGGACACGTTAGCGGTCTTTGGTAGGATTCCACCCCTTTGAAACCATGGGTTTATGTACAATTGTTTTATCTTATTTTTGATGAATATATGTTGCAAAGGATATGTTTCAAATTGTGATTTTAAATGCTATGTTTATATGATAAAATAGCATGTGTTTCATTGGCATCTCATGCATGGCCTGGGGTGAAGGATATGTAACCGGAGGGGCTACACTTCGTCGGGGCGTCCGAAAAACCTATGTGGGATACCTTGATGTGCTTTTCCATCAGGAAGAAACCAGAGGGTCTACACTCCGTCGGGGCCGAAAGACCTACGTGGTGGGTACTTATATGTACATGTGATGGGTGGGACTCATTGCATTTTTCATCATTGCATGGCATGGTTTATATGGTTTTTGACATTACGATATTATATATGTATGTTTTGTACTAACCATGTGTTAGCCATAACTGGAATACTTACTGGGCGCGTTGTTCTAACTCTCTACTTCTACCCTAGTGGATGATACAGGAAACAAGGAAAAAGGACGAACGCGAAACGGGCCAGGCATAGGAGCTTGGATGATTATAATTTATATTTTTATTGAGTTACTTATGGACTTGTAATTTGAGTAACTAGACTTCAGACACGTAATAAGTTAGATGATTTACTATGGTTGGATGTTTGGTTGGATAATCTTTTTTAAGTTAATTATGGATTAAGGACTTGACGTACTTTGCTATCTGAATAGAATAGAACTGGGTTCTATTATAATTCCGCATGTTTATATTTGCTATGTGTGAACCGTTTTCATGGACTTAGTCTATGCACACATAGGGTTGGCCAGTTAAGGGTCGGACTTTAGAAGTTCGGACTTAGCTCGCGTGGTGACGTCCCACTCTCTATCACTCTTTGTTTATAAAAAAAAATAGACTCTGATTTTCGGAAAGGGAAAGTGAGTGAAAAAGGGCGGGGCGTTACAGGAGAAGCTAGAAAATATAGCTTGTATCATGGGGGAAATGAGTTGAAGAAGCTAGGAAATTAGCTTTGTAACGCCCCGCCCTTTTACACTATGCTTTTTGAAAATAAGAGTCTATTTTCTTTTTTAAAAGAGTGATAGAGAGCGGGACGTCACGACGCAAGTTAAGTCCGAACTTGTAAAGTCCGACCCTTAACTGGCCAACCCTACGTGAGCATGGACTAAGTCCATGAAAACGGTTCACACATAACAATATAAACATGCGGATTAAAATCATAACTGTGGAATTATAATAGGACCTAATTTTATTCCATTTTAGATAGCAAAGTACTTCAAGTCTTTAATCAATAATTAACATAACATAATTATCCAACTAAACACCCAACCATAGCAAATTATCTAAATTATTACATGGCCGAAGTCTAGTTACTCAAATTACAAATTCATAAGTAACTTAATCGAAATAAAAACTAAAAGCATCCAAGCTCCTATGCTTGGCCCTTTTCGCGTTCATCGTTTCCATCGTTTCCTGTATCATCCACTAGGGTAGAAGTAGGGCGTTAGAACAACGCGCCCAGTAGGTATTCCATTTAGGGCTAACACATGGTTAGTACAAAACATATATAATAACATCATAATGTCAAAAATCATATAAACCATGCCATGTCATGATGTCAAATGCAATGAGTCCCAACCATCACAAGTACATATAAGTACCCCCACATAGGTCTTTCGGATGCCGTGACGGAGTGTGGCCTCTCCAGTTTCTTCTTGATGGAAATGCACATCAAGGTATCCCACATTGCTTTTCGGACGCCCCAACGGAGTGTGGCCCCTCCGGTTACATATCCTTCACCCCATGCCATGCATGAGATGCTAATGAAATACATGTTATTTATCTTATAAACATAGCATTAAAACTCACATTTGAAACATATCATTTACAACACAAATTCATCAAAATAAGATAAAAACATTGTACATAAACCCATGGTTTCAAAGAGGTAGAATCCTACCAAAGACCACTAACGTGTCCTTGCGCTTTCGTCCGGTAACCGCTCACGATCGTACACACCTTGTGAGGTCCCGTTACCTTAAAATATATCAATCAATTAAAACAATGTCCCATTTGATTTACAATAATGTCTAAGTCCATAATCCCAACTTGTGGGGTTTGGCCATACACCATGGCCGAACCTCACTTACTAGGTTTTAGTCCCTCCTTTGGTTTATTAATCAATAACCCCTAAGTTAATCATTTAATCACTTAGCAATAAATCATCTACCATTCATACATTAAATCCATAAATCATTTCCCATGGTCCAAAGTACCTCTAAGTCCACCAATAGCTCTTCATGGGGTTCGGCCATACAACATGGCTGAACCCATGGTCCATGATTCTTCACCATTTACAACCTTCATGCCAACTTAGATTCAAAAACACTATCCATGGGGTTCGGCCATACACCATGGCCGAACCCATGATCTTTCATTTCCATTAAAATAACTAACTTCCTTCATGGTTTTCATCCCTCCAAAAATCATATACCATTACCAACAAACTCCCATGGGGTTCGACCATACAACATGGCCGAATCCTATGGTCTATTAATTCCTTTTTAAATCATATACATAAATTTATGATTTTTACCCTTAAAACTCCATTTAAAATTACCCAATATTCTTTCATGCATGGCTGAACCCTATGGTTCCTCCTTTCCATTAAAAATACCATAACCATCCAATTTTCTTCCATGGGGTTCGGCCATACACCATGGCCGAACCCTATGGTTCCTTTCTTTAAACAAAATTATCAAAATAATTACCGGTTCCGCGACTCCTCCTGTTTTCCTTTGCTCCGACTTGTTCTTGCGATCCTTTCCTTCCTTAGCCTCTTTTGTATGTATTCCTCTTTCTTCTTGATCTTTCACACAGCTAGTTGCCCTTTCTTTCCCTGAACACTGCCGAGAACTCCTTGTTGACAGAGCACCCAGCGTCAAACCCTCCCTAGATCTGTGTATACATTGCGCCCCTTTGTCTTGCTGCTGTCTCTCTTTTATTATACTTCCATTCGGTCCTACATATTTTTTAGAAGATGCCGAGCCCTTCAATTTAGCAATTTCCCTTAGTATCGCTCCTAACAAGGAAAGGACACCTTTCAGTGCATCATCATGAATTGCGCACAACTCCTACACGGCAAAGCAACCTATCTAATTTTAGTCATCTTCTTTATTTGGATTAGGCAATCAGATGTCATTGCCTAATCCCAACCCATTTATGCGTGTTGCCCATCTTAGGCAATCCTTGTTCAGCAAAAACTCTTTGATCTTCTTGAGAGGAAATCTCAACCTTAGCCGTGTATGCGTGTGTGTCATCCTTAACCTGACAGTCCCTTATTTATAAATATATTGCATTACCATTTAAATTCAGCCCCATTTAATTAGGCTTGAACTCACTTGGTGGTCAACCAAGTTAACCACGACCCATTGGTTCCCAATTGGGCATTCTGACCCAAATAGCAACATCGACCGTATTAAATGCGCCTTACCCATTTATTTTAAATTGAACCTTATACCATAACCGTTGGGTCCTAATTGGGCCATTGACCCAATACCTTACCCATCTAAGGTTCGTATCTGTTAATTCACAATTAAAATGGCAAACTCCGTAAATATTGATAACATGAAATTCCGAAGGGTTACAATACAACCCTCTTTTTAAAATTTCGTCCCGAAAATCGAGTGAAGTAGGGTTTCAAACATTTACATAAATAGCTCAGGATGAGCTGTTCTCATTTCCGACTCGAGTTCTGAAATGGCTTCCTCAGTGCCATGTTGATCCCATACCACCTTGACAAACTGGATCGCTCGGTTCCGTAATACCCTTTGTTCTGTGTCCACCACTCGGACAGGGTTTTCGACGTATGTCACGTCGCTTTGGACCTCTATGTCTTGTATGTTCAGTAAATGAGAGGGATCAGGATTGTACTTCCTCAACATCGATATATGGAACACATTGTGCAAAGATGCCAGCTGTGAAGGGAGTGCCAATTGATAAGCCACATCCCCCATCCTTCTTATGATTGAAAACGGTCCCACATATCTTGGCGACAGTTTCCCCTTCTTTCCAAATCTCATGTGTCCCTTCGTGGCGAGACTTTCAAGAACACCATGTCCCCACTTCAAATTCAAGGAACCTCCTCCTTTTGTCAACATAGCTCTTCTGACGACTTTGCGCAATCAATAGATGCTGCTGTATCACCTATATCTGTGCTGTAGTCTTTGCAACCAACTCAAGTCCAATCATGCAGGCTCACTGGCCTCTGTCCAACACATTGGTGACCTACAAGGTCTACCATATAAGGCCTCAAATGGAGCCATCTGGAGGCTTGCATGGTAACTGTTGTTGTATGAGAATTCTACAAACGGCAAGTGATCCTCCCATCGACCCTTGAAATCTAGCATGTATGCTCTCAGCATATCCTCCAATGTTTGTATTTTCTTCTCAGACTGCCCAGCAGTCTGTGGATGGAATGCTGTGTTAGTCAGTAGGTCTGTTCCCATGGCCGGCTGCATGCTCTGCCATACTCTGCCAATGAATCGACCATCTCTGTCGGACACAATAGTCCTAAGGAATACCATGTAATCTGATGATATCCTTGATATATCGTCGACCCAAGGTCTCAGATGAGTCTGTCATCTTGATGGGAATGAAATGTACAGACTTGGTCAGTCGGTCTACCACGACCCATATCGCATCGTTGCCCTTTGAAAACCTTTGTAACCCTGTCACAAAATCCATGGAGATATGCTCCCATTTCCATTCCGGCACTGGTAAAGGTTTGAGTAACCCTGGTGGTTTCTGATGTTCCGTCTTAACCTGCTGACACGTTAAGCAATGAGCCACAAATTCTGCCACATCCTTCTTGAGTCCATGCCACCAGTAATGCCTCTTGGTGCTGCCCGGATGAATAGAGAGTTTGGTCTGATGTGCCTCAATCAGTAACTCTTTTCTGCAGCTCTTAGGCACATATATCCTTCATCGGAATACAAGACCCTGTCTCAGTCGTAACTCCCATTTCGATATGACTTCACCAGTAGACATCTTGGCCCATATCTCCTCCACTTCTGGGTCTATCCGCTGTTCCTGTTCAATCTTGGTAACCATGTTGGACCGTATGATCAAACTGTACATACTCCCATGGTTATTGATATATAAATTGAATTCTCGTATGGTATTCAGCATTTTCCATTCTATTCTAATCAAACATGCTACTGTTGCATGTGATATGCGGCAAAGGGCATCTGCCACCTTGTTCGCCTTGCCAGGGTGATAACGAAGTGTGAACTCATAATTCTGCTGATATTCCATCCATCTGCGCTGCCTCAGGTTGAGCTCTTTCTGATCAAACAAGTACTTCAAGCTCTTATGATCTGAAAACACTTCAAATTTCTCGCCATATAGATAATGTCTCCAGCTTTTGAGAGCAAAGACCACTGCGGCTAGTTCAAGATCGTGCGTAGGATAGAGGTGTTCATGTATTTTCAATTGTCTTGAACCATAAGCCACCACACGATGACTTTGACTAAGGACGCACCCAAGTCCCTCTCCTGAGGTGTTGCATTGTACCTCATAACCCTTGCCTTTTTCTGGCAAAATCAAAATAGGAGCCGTTGTAAGTCTATCTTTCAGGTCCTCAAACCTCTGGTTGCACACATCTGACCACTCAAATTTGAATCCTTTCTGCGTGAGCCGGTAAGTGGAGATGCTATCTTGGAGAAGTCTATGATAAACTTCCTATAGTAACTAGCCAATCCCAAGAAGCTACGGATCTCGGTTACATTATTTGGCGCTTTCCATTCTCCCACTGCCGCCACTTTAGCCTGGTCCATGGCTATACCTTCTGCTGATATGACATGTCCCAATAAGTTAACCTTGGGTAGCCAGAATTCACACTTGCTAGCTTTGGCATATAACTCGTTCTTCCTCAAAGTGTCCAGAACTATCCTCAGGTGCTCAGCGTGTTCTTCCTAAGTTTTGGAATAAATCAAAATGCCATCAATAAATACAATGAAAAATTGGTCCAAGTAAGGACGGAAAATCCTGTTCATTAGATCCATGAACACTGCCGGTGCATTGGTAAGTCCAAATGGCATGACTACAAACTCATATAGTCCATACCGCGTTCTGAAAGCTGTTTTTTCTATGTCCTCCTCCCTAACTCGGATTTGATGGTATCCGGACATCAGGTCAATCTTAGAGAAATGACTGGAACCTCTAAGTTGATCAAATAGATCATCGATCCTGGGTAGAGGGTACTTGATCCTGACCGTCAGCTGGTTCAGTTTTCGGTAATCCACACACATACGGAGTGAACCATCCTTTTTCTTCACAAATAAAATCGGAGCTCCCCAAGCCGATGTACTGTTCCGGATGCAACGCAGTCTGAGCAGTTCATCAATCTGCTTCTTTAGCTCGGACATCTCTGCTGGTACCATCTGGTAGTGTGGTAGTGACACTGGTGCAGTGCCAGGGTACAGCTTGATTTCAAAATTAATCTCCCTCATGGGAGGCAAGCTAGGAAGTTCTGTTGGGAATACATCCGCATAGTCTTTTACTATTGTCGGAAGTTCAGCCACCGGTGCCTTGTTGATTCTGATACTGTTCAATACCAGATGACTCAACCCTTCATGCAGAATGCTTTGTTTGACAGTACGCACCACATGTTGTTTTCCCTCGGGTGACCAAAATGTCACCCTGCGGCGATAGCAATCAATGTTGGCCTGAAAGCTAGCCAACCAGTCCATGCCGAAGATAATATCGTACTCTGTCATATCGAGTACCAAATAGTTGAACTCAAATCTGAGTCCACCGAGTTCAGTATTCACTGATGTGCATATAAGTCCCAATGATGTGTCTCTGACGGGGGATACGATGGTGAGTGATGTGGACAGTTTTTGTACTAAACTTCCAGTTGCAGATATGAATGCAGCAGATATGAAAGAGTGGGATGCTCTAGAATCAAATAAAGCAAAGGCGTAGGAACTACTGACTACAGCCATACCTTGAATCACAGAGTGATCCACTGCTGCTGGAAGCAACCGTCTAGATCCTGTAGGCGCTCGTCCCACCTGGTTAAGTGTTCTGCCTCCTCGTGAATTAGCTGGCCTAGCTGGCTGGCGAAATGAACCTCTGGAATTAGAGGGTTTGCTGAGTTGTGGGAATTCCCTCTTAAAATGGCCCGGCTGATCACAATGGAAGCAGTTGTTCACCCCTCTGGGAGCCTGAGTGATTGATGCAGATGGGGAGGGATGATTGGGACGAAAGCCCCCTATTGACCCAGTGGATGGTGAGGGTTTGCTAAAGTTTTGTCGGAACTTCTTATTGGGCTGAAATGTACCCCTCCCACTCTGAGCTCGGCGGTTGTCAAAACGCACTAACTTAGCCATCTCTTGCTTAGCTATAGTGGCCCTGCTGACCACCTCTGCCAATGTAGCTGCCTTGAATATGGTTACGTTGGCCCTAATACTTGGCCGAAGGCCCCTCTCAAACTTGCGTGCCCTTCGATACTCTGTATCCACCATATAGAATGCATAGCAAGACAAATTGAGAAACTCCTGGTGATACTCTGCCACCGTCATGGTACCTTGTACCAAAGATAGAAAAGCTTGGGTCTGGCGCTCCTTCTTCTCCTCAGAGAAATAATGGTCCAAGAAGGTAGCTGAGAACTGATCCCAAGTCATTGCAATTCTCTCTCTTTCCGGAAGAAGTGCTCGCTGCTTCTCTACCACCTCCCACCATTTACCGGCATCATCAATCAGTTGTGACGTGGCCAGTAAAATCTTGTCAGCATGACTCGTGATCTTGAGTAGGGTCAGGATCTGAGTGATCTTCTTCAGCCAATTTTCTGCTCCGATAGCACCTTCTCTCCCTTTGAAGTAAGAAGGGCGCTGTTGCTGGAAGTCCCTGACCATGCTCCTGTCATTGGTCTCGTTGGTGGTTCCATTCCCGTTCAAGTGTTGTTGAAGCACTGAAGTGACCACCGCTTGAACCAAGTTTTGTAGTTCAGGAGGCACCACCGGTATATTCACGCTGCTTTGTTCTTCCTCCTCTTGGTGGGATGGTTGTTCTTCCTCTTCATGTCGAGATTGTCATTCCTCCTCTTCATATTGAGATTTTTCTACCTCCTTTTCCTTCCCTTTCTGGTTTTGTCGGGTATTTCTCTTTGGAGGCATTTTTCCCTAAGCCATTGAAAAATATCATGACTTAGTTTTTATTGTAAAGTTTGTATTTTCCTACTTTGGGGGAAATTTCCAAATAAGCACTCTTGATTTTTCTTTGTTTTTGGGGAATTCCCTAAGTATCTATTGTTTTGTTTCTCAATTCGGGTATATTGGAGAAATATATTCTATTTTGCTATGTTAGATAAATCCAATTATTTTGACTGTACTTCCTTTTCTATCATCCATTGCTGTTCTCAGATTGAATGTTCCGCTTGAGTCTAGCGAAGTAAATTAATCCGGCCCCCGTGCAGTGGACTCCGAAGAGTCTGTCAGTTGGGATTCTTATTTGTCAATGTGACATGATACCGTCTTAATGTTACTTCGAAAGATTCAATCTTTTTGTTTCGCTCTGATACCAACTATAACGCCCCGCCCTTTTTCACTATGCTTTCCGAAAATCAGAGTCTATTTTTTTTTAAAGAGTGATAGAGAATGGGACGTCACTACGCGAGCTAAGTCTGAACTTCTAAAGTTTGACCCTTAACTGGCCAACCCTATGTGTGCATGGACTAAGTCCATGAAAATGGTTTATACATAACAATATAAACATGCGGATTAAAATCATAACTGCGGAATTATAATAAGACCTAATTCTATTCCATTTTAGATAGCAAAGTACTTCAAGTCTTTAATTAATAATTAACATAATATAATTATCCAACTAAACATCCAACCATAGTAAATTATCTAATTATTACATGCCCGAAGTCTAGTTACTCAAACTACAAATTCATAAGTAACTTAATTGAAATAAAAACTAAAAGCATCCAAGCTCGTATGCTTGGCCCTTTTCGCGTTCATCGTTTCCCTCGTTTCCTGTATCATCCACTAGGGTAGAAGTAGGGCGTTAGAACAACGCGCCCAGTAGGTATTCCATTTAGGGCTAACACATGGTTAGTACAAAACATATATAATAATATCATAATGTCAAAAACCATATAAACCATACCATGTCATGATGTCAAATGCAATGAGTCCACCCATCACAAGTACATATAAGTACCCCCACATAGGTCTTTCGGACGCCCCGACGGAGTGTGGTCCCTCCGGTTTCTTCTTGATGGAAATGTACATCAAGGTATCCCACATTGGTTTTTCGGATGCCCCGACGGAGTGTGACCCCTCCGGTTACATACCCTTCACCCCATGCCATCCATGAGATGCTAATGAAATACATGCTATTTATCTTATAAATATAGCATTAAAACTCACATTTGAAACATATCCTTTACAACATAAATTCATCAAAATAAGATAAAAACATTGTACATAAACCCATGGTTTCAAAGAGATAGAATCATACCAAAGACCACTAACATGTCCTTGCACTTTCGTCTGGTAACCGCTCACGATCGTACACACCTTGTGAGGTCCCGTTACCTTATAATATATCAATCAATTAAAACAATGTCCCATTTGATTTACAATAATGTCTATGTCCATAATCCCAACTTGTGAGGTTTGGCCATACACCATGGTCGAACCTCACTTACTAGGTTTTAGTCCCTCCTTTGGTTTATTAATCAATAACCCCTAAGTTAATCATTTAATCACTTAGCAATAAATCATCTACCATTCATACATTAAATCCATAAATCATTTCCCATGGTCCAAAATACCTCTAAGTCTACCAATAGCTCTTCATGGGGTTCGGCCATACAACATGGCCGAACCCGTGGTCCATGATTCTTCACCATTTACAACCTTCATGCCAACTTAGATTCAAAAACACTATCCATGGGGTTCGGCCATACACCATGGCCGAACCCATGATCTTTCATTTCCATTAAAATAACTAACGTCCTTCATGGTTTTCATCCCTCCAAAAATCATATACCATTACCAACCGACTCCCACGGGGTTCAGCCATACAACATGGCTGAACCCTATGGTCCATTAATTCCTTTTTAAATCATATACATAAATTTATGATTTTTACCTTTAAAACTCTATTTAAAATTACCTAATATCCTTTCATGGGGTTCGGACATGCACTATGGCCTAACCCTATGGTTCCTCCTAACCATTAAAAATACCATAACCATCCAATTTTCTTCCATGGGGTTCGGCCATACACCATGGCCGAACCCTATGGTTCCTTTCTTTAAACAAAATTATCCAAATAATTACCGGTTCCGCGACTCCTCCGGTTTTCCTTTGCTCCGACCTGTTCTTCCGATCCTTTCCTTCCTTAGCCTCTTTTGTATGTATTCCTCTTTCTTCTTGATCATTCACACAGCTGGTTGCCCTTGAAACACCTCAATTTCTCAACGAAGTGGATAATTACGAAAATGCCCCTGGTTTGTTAAATTAATTATTTTGAGATGTCAAATAAGAAAATGGTGGGGCCCATTGCTCAAATTAAGATCATATGAGCACATTATAAATGTCAAGTTTGATTGGATGGGTAATGTACATCAATTGGGTCGAAAATGGCTAAATGGGTCAAAGGGCCCAATTGGACCCAATGGGTCATAATGGTTGATTTGACCATTGTGTAAGCTCAAATTAAATGGGGTCAAGCTGAACTGATTGGAAATCGATTATAGCAAAAATGGGTAGGCTTGATGCACAAGTGAAAACCAATTAGAAATGACAAAATCAGCCCATTAATTGGTCATGTTGTCAAAACGGGTCAAGGGGCTGATTGGGGACCCAATGGGTCAGGTTGACCAAGTTGACCACGGATGACCATGTGGGCCTTCAGATGAGCTCAAGTGTGAGTTAGTTCAGCTTGAGTTGGACTGATTTGGAGTGAGTTTGATTTAAGAAAAGAGTTGACTCAAACTTAGTGCATTAAATGTGTTGAGTTGGAATAAAAAGATCATGAGTCAAGTGAGTCAAGAGGAGGTGGAAAGGAGTTTTAATCTCACCCAACACTTAATCAAATCAATCCCAGCCATTGAGAGTGAAGAGGTGCGTTGGCAAAGCCAAGGGACACCAAGGTTGGGCGGCTTCATGTATCTCATGAGATGCATGTGTTAAACCATGAAGGGATGCAACGTTTGGGTGAAGGGGTGTCTTGGATGACACCCAATATCCCATCGGTTTTGGAAAAATTTAATGAGGGAAAATGAATGGAAGATGGGACTGAAATTAAAAAAGGGAAAGGTTACCATTCTTGGCCGATTTTCATATTGAAAATCCAAAGAATTCCCATCTCTTTCTCCCTCTCTCCAAATTCGTTTTCTTGGCTGAACAGCAGAGGTGTTGGCACCAGTTAATCAAGCATAAACCAGCAAAGGATTAAGGAAGAAAGGAAGAATTAGAGGGGAGAAAGCAAGGATCTTAGGCAAAGGAAATTTGGTAAGATTTCTTAAGTGTTCAAGTTAAACAAGTTGTAAGAAAAGGGTATGTATTGGGCCATGGTTATGGCCGAATGCACCAAGGTTTTAACCTTGAGTAATAGAGGTTTTAAAATGGTAAAACTGATCATTGGGTTCGGCCACCTTGGAGGGCCGAACCCCATGTGGCCGAACCCCATGTAAATGATTGGTTGGTTTTGATGTCTTTGAATACATAGAAACCATGAAGTTTTGTGGACTATTTTTTATGTTTCTTTAAGACTCAAATGCATGTTTTAAAGAGGGTTAAAAACATGGACTTGAATGACATGAAGGACTGAAGGTATCATGGGTCTAAACAGTGGATATAAACTGATGAAATGGACCATTGGGCTCGACCATCTTGGATGGCCGAATCCCATGAAGTATTATGGTTATTTGGATTGAGTTTTACAAAGTGGAAACCATGCAAAGTGATGGACTTATTTGGATGGTTTTGAAGGGTAAAAACATGGTAACATTATACTGATTATCATATGTTTAAGTGAGACCTAAAACATGTTTAAGAGGACCAAAACATGGACATAGGGTTCGGCCACCTTGGATGGCCGAACCCCATGAAAGTATTTGATGTTTGGTAGGGCTTTCAAGAAGATGGAAATCATGTCAATTGTGGAGAGCTTATGTGTTTTAAATAAAGCTATTTATTTGACAAAAAGGATCTAAACCACAGGCCATGAGGTTCAGCCAATTGGGATGGCCGAACCCCATGAAATGGTATGACATTTCCATGAAAGTATTTGATGGTTTTGTGAGATAAAAACCATATAAAGTTATGGTGTTCTTATGGCAATTAATGGAATATATGTTTACTGTTTTTGGTTGATTAATATGCGGTTGAACCATGTATTATTCATGGTTGAATTAGCATGTTAAAACCATGAGTAATCATGGTGATTATTGGACCAAGTGAACCATAGGGTTCGGCCATGTATAGGGCCGAACCCCATGGATCATGGTATGGATTAAATGGACCACTTCATATGGATTATTTTATGTGGAAGGTTTGTATTGAATTAAAAGGTTTCAATGTAACGATCATGGATCATGACAATAGGTTTTTGGTGTGGATCCACTGCATGGAATTGATCAGTAGTTTTAAAGGGTTAAGTATTTAAGAATTGACCAAGCGAAAAAGGAGGTTAAATCCTAAGTTGGTGATGTTCGGCCATGGGCATGGCCGAACCCCACAAGATGTGGTTGGGTCTTAGATGTGAATGAATAAGTAAATGATAGTATGATTTACTAATTGTTATATGGACAAGGTACCAGAAGTTGAACGACGTGCGAGTCATGACCGGGTGACGCTAAAGAAAGATCGAACACTGAAGTGAATCTTCAGTAGGTTTCCTACCTACTTGTAACCACAGTTTTATCTTAGTTTTTATGAGACTCTTGTTTATTTTATGTGGTTTCGAACTGATATATTATGTGTTTACAAATGACATACAATGGATTGACATCTCATGCATGGCATGGGATGAAGATTGTGGAACCCGGAGCCCACTCTCCAGTGATTCGCTGTGATGCAACTCTGAACCTCCTTAGGCGATGCAGGTCTCGCCAGGAGTAGAATTATGATGATGATAAGACATTGGTCTCCTTAGGCGATGCAGGTCTCGCCAGGAGAAATGTCATGATACTGAGAAATACATTGGTCTCCTTAGGCGATGCAGGTCTCGCCAGGAGAAATGTTATTGTGATTTACCTTGACTGTGCGAGTCACGTCAAGTGATGGCTATGAATGTACATGTTGGGAGAGACTCATTGCATGTGCATATTTCATAGCATTGTTTTACCTGTTTTTGATAATCATATATTTGATATATGCATGTTTTACAAGCTAACCATGTGGTAGCCCTGATTTGGGAACCTACTGGGCGCGTTAATCTAACGCCCTAATTCTATCCGCAGAGGAGAATGCAGGTACAAGGAAAGGGAAAGAGAAGGTTGATGATAAGGAGGGGAGCCAAGCCTAAGCGTTTGATTGATGAACATGACTTTTTACTTATTGTCTTTTGAGTTATAATTACTGGACATGTAATAAGTTATACCTTGCTATGGTTTGATTAGATTATTAACTATGGATGGTTGTTTTATGTTAATTATTAATTGAGACTGTTACTTGCTATCTATTCATTCTATTTCCGCAGTTAGTCTAGTTTATTCCGCAAGTTATTGTTTAGTTCCATGTGTGATTTGTTATCATGGTCTAGTCTATGTACACATGGGTGGCCAGTTAAGGTTCAGACTAGAGTAGTCTGAACTTAACTCGCGTCGTGACGCCGCCCGCTCTCTTCCGATGTTTGTGTTTTAAAAAAAAAATAGACTCTGATTATTTCTCGGAGAGGGCGGGACGTTACAGTTGCTATCAGAGCGAAATGGGAAGTTGAATCATCGAAGTAAGATTAAGACAGTTTCATGTCTCACTGACGGATAAGAATCCCAACTGACTGACTCTTCGGAGTCCGCTGACTGGGGGCCAGATTAATTTACTTCGAGTGACTCAGACTGAACAATCAATCTGAGAACGACAATGAAAGATAGCAAAGTAAAGTACAGTCATCATAACTGGATATGTCAAACATAACAAGTAGGATACACTCCCCTGAAATTCCCACACTGAGAAACAAACAACTAGGAATTTAGAGATTTCCCCAGGAATAAAGGAAAACAAAGTGTGAAGATTTGGTAATTTCCCCAAACAAAGTACATGAAAAATCCCCCCAAAACCAAGATTGGTTTCTATTTGAACTGTTGTTTATTATATGTTTTATGTGTTATGGCACAGATATGTCAAGCAACGTGGAATATACGGAGCTGTGGGATAAGGAAACCCCTAGCTGTCCGATAGATTTGGTATCTGTGTCCAACAACTCCAGCATGGAGGTCAATGTGGACTTTCAGGAGGGACATCCCGAGGAAATTGAGGAGGATATAGCACCTTTTCCGGAGGATCCTAGGGAAGATGTTCCTTTGATAATGGAATCAATTGGGGAGATAGAGCTGATGTTATGTGTGAGTTGTGTAACCAGGATGGGCACAGCTGCACTTATTGTCCCCACCCTCTGGAAGTGGCTCGCCTGGTTTGTGGACTACATGGGCACGGAGAGGCTAGGACTAATTGTCCTTATATTGGAGGACCAGGGATAATACTTTGTTTGACGTGCGGAGTGTTGGGGTACGTGTCGATGACTTGCCCTGACAATTTCTTTGACGATGATGCAGGGTCTTCTACGGAAGACTAGGTTAAGAGGTAGAAAGAAAGGTTCGGGAAATTGAAATATTTTGTAAGGGTGCATTTTGTTATTCTAAGGGTTTGTTTTACCCTATCAACCCTTGTACAAAGATGAATTATGAATATATATAAGTTATGCAATTTTATGATTCTAAGAGGAATTTTTGGCACTGAGATGTAGGTGACGAGGTCACTTGATTATACTACGACGTGGTATGGGTGAGTCCCTCACGAGATGTTGATGAATGAGATGTGGTATGGGTGCGTCCCTCACATGGTATTGATGAGATAAGAGTATAGACCTCATGAGTATGACTTAGAGTAGCTACGAGACTGTGGGAACCATGATACGAAATACGGAGACTTGGTCCCGTAGGGCTACCGTTGAAGAGTGGGTCCCTTGCATGCTACGCGCTGGAGGGCGCTCTCACGGTTATTTTGCACACTGGATGTGTAATATCCTGAAATTTTAAATCAATATATATTTGGCATTTGTTGATTTTAATTTGAATTTTGACATGATGGAATACCGAATGGATCAAAAATTGGGACAAGGGTCCAAGAATGGCCCAATTGGGCCATGGATTTGATGAAATCCATTTCATGGGTCAATGAGGACTAAGAGGGTCAACGATGGTCAAAGTGGGCCCGATAGCCATGTGGGACCCAATGGATCAAAATCGATTCCAACCCTAAGGTAAATGGATAAGGAGGGAATTTAATTGGGCCATGGGCCCAATGGGGATCCAATAAGAGGGATACATTTAATAAAATTTAAATCACCTAAGTTAGGTGATAAATTGACCAAGGTAACATGGCCAATGGGGCCCACCTCCACCTCACCAATTGAGGTGGCGTATGGACCCAAGGATGGTGGGGCCGACCACCATGGTTGACTTGGTCAACCATGGGTGGATCTTATAGAGGGAATTGAATGAGATTAAATTAAGTGGGAAGTAATTAATTAACTTAACCTAAGCATCAAATTGATTTAAGTTAATCATGCTCATTTAAATCGGTCAAATGGTCAAAACCACTCAAACAAACACAAACCACTCCTAAGAAACACAAAAATGAAACCATGGGCTTAAGTGGTGATTTTATCCCAACCACCACCATTAATGCCCATGTTGGTTGGTGAGGAAATGAATGTGTGAGTGTAGGCTACTCCACCCATCTCCATCTCTTTCCAAACAAACCATTTCACTCTATCTCTCTCTTTACACACAAAAAAAACATCCCCTACCTTTCAAGAAAGGAAAAAAAAAAAACTTAGAAGAAAAACTTAGAAAGAGAAGAGAAGAAAAGAGAAGGAGAAGGCAAGCTTTGGGCCACCAAGACCCTTGAAGATCTCTCCCTCATCTCCATACTCTCCCTCTCTCAACCTAAACCCCATCTACCTTAGCCGATCCAAGCATGTTTCACCATTAATCAAGCACATCTAACCGATCAAACAAGGAGAGGAAGAAGAAAAGAGGCTAAGGAAATCAAGAGGAGAAAGAAAGACCGGAGGAGCCGTCGGATCCGTAAGTGTTTCTAAACAAGAGTTTAGATTTTTGTTTATGGTTTAAAAAAAAAAATGGAATCCATTTATTAGATAATGGCCAAAAACATCATGGGCCATGGATCTAAGATCCATCCAAAGGTAAAATAAGAAATGGATAAATTGGGTGAGATAGATTAAGAATAAATGGATTAGAGATGGTTTAAGGAAAAAGAAGAGGAATGGATTAAGCATAGATTTATGTAACATTGGAAGAAAAATGTTGGGCCATCGGATTCGGCCATATAGCATGGCCGAACCCCATGGTGGGTGATTGGAGGATGTACGCATTTGATTAGGGTTTGTAAGTAGGAAAAATGGCTTAGGGTTCTTAAATGCTAAATGATTAATGGTTTTTAAGGTTTGAAAATTATGGGAATGGTTAATGATAATTAGGTTGCAAATGATTTAAAGTTGGTGATAGTTAGTAATTTTAATGGATGAAAAAGGATAGAAATTAATGAAGGAAATGATAGTTTTAATGGATTTACAAAGTGTATGACATGAGTTTTTAAGGGACCAAATGAATGATATTATTGATTTTAAATGGGATTGTTAACAAAGAAAAATCATGGACAAATATTAGTAGAACTTTGGTCCTAAATGGCTCTAAGGAAGGTGGGCCATGAACCATGGGTTCGGCCATGGTGTATGGCCGAACCCTATGGTAATGTTTTGGGATTTCTAGGTATGGAAAATGATGGAGAGGAATGGAAATTTGAATGGACTGGTAAGTATGGTATATAGTATTTTTTTTTTGGGATGGAAATGAGGATTTAAATGGATGATTTAATTTTCATTGGAGGTATGTTAAAGTGGGTAAATGAAACCAAGGAAAAAAAAAAAGTGGAGAAAGAAACATCATGGGTTTGGCCATGGTGTATGGCCGAACCCATGACCCAAATTTTGATTTAATTTTGGTCTAAGGTTAATGTATATATGTATATGCGTAAATGAATGGAAATTAGTCTAATCGATGGCTAAATTTTAAATGATCGTATGGCATGGTTGATGAGACAAGATGGACCCAAGAAATTTAAAAATGAACATCATGGGTTCGGCCATGATGTATGGCCGAACCCATGACCCCTTTGTGGGCCATGCTTAGGGCCAAGAATGGAATAATGTATGGGATTTAATGTTTTCAAAAAAATTAATTAAATCAAGTGGCTATTTTTATGGATGTGAGGTCATGGGTCATTAACGGACCTAAGTTAGGGATCACTAAGGAGTCTAAGTTTAATGAACAATCATGGATCCAAAAAAAAAATGCATATGGTTAAGTGAATGTCTAACCATGGGAGAGGTAGTGGCAAAACCGTAATTAGTGGCCACTTTGAAGAACCATGGCCGAACCCTATGGAGATTAGACATGAAATCGAATACATTATGAATAATAAATGAAACGGATAGATGCTACGTTTTAGGCTCGCCAATCGGAATATTTGAAATGGCCAAAATCGGATTTATGTATATGTTTAAAACCAATGGATAATGGGCTAAGTTAAGGGCCGAGTTTCGATAAACTTGTAACTTATTTAAAGATCATTAAATGGATCTAAGGTTATGATCAGTTAGGAACTTAATCATGGATAAAATATTGACTAATCCGGTGAATGTATAATAAGGTATCGGGACGTCGCAAATGGTACGCAAAATCGGCGACCGGATTATCGAACGGAAACGAATGCTAAGCGGTATTCGGTAGGATTCCTACCTCTTTGTAAGCTGTGGATATGTGATGGTTATTTTAATCTATTTTGATGATTATGTAATTTGTATTATGATGGGTTTTTTTTTATTTATGAATTCTATATTCATACGATGGTTTATATTTTAATGTTATGCATTATATGGCTATGTATGATATATATTAAGTTTATGGATTACATATATAATACATAGCATAATGCACTTACATCTCATGCATGGCATGGGCGGGAAAATAATGAAACCTGGAGTCCATGCTCCGTCGGGGCAACCGAGAAGCAAACATGGGGATAGCACGTTATTCTATAACCGGAGTCCATGCTCCAGTCGGGGCGACCGAGAAGCAAACATGAGGATACCTTGACGAGGCTTTGCTGTCAAGGGGGATACGATATTTTTATGATATGGAGGATGGGTGGGACACATAACATAGGCACCCATGGCATGGCATACATCATGTGATTTTACTTTCTCATTATATTGGTGTCGGTATGCATGTTATCGCTAACCCACGTGCTAGCCCTAATCGGAGTCCTACTGGGCGCGTTGACTAACGCCCTACTTCTACGCTAGCTGATGACGCAGGAGGTGGCAGAAACGGTGGACACGCCGGGAGCCAAGCTTAGGAGCTTGGGAAGCAGATATCTAGTTTTATTTAAGTTTCATTTCGGAAATGTAATTTAAAGTAGCTTAGCTCGTCGGACTGTATAATTTATATTTCTTGCTATGGTTTGGATTGCATTATGGACAATATCATTTTGAGGTATAAATGTGAACATAGGGGTATTTTGGTAATTTAATGTTGTATCTTCCCTTCTATCTAAAAACCGGTAGGATAGACTCTATTATCATGTTCCGCATTCAGTTAGTTTCCGCGAGCTTACTTTCTACGCGTGAACCGTTCTCGTGGACTTAGTTCCGCTCACGCGTGGGGTTGGCCAGTTGAGGACCGGGCTTTAGAAGCTCGGACTCAACTCGCGTCGTGACGTCCGCGCCCTCTCTCACTCTCCATCAAAAAAAAAAAAAAAATAGACTCTGAATTCGGTGAAAATTGGGCGGACGTTACAGGATGTGCCTGGATGCGCAGAGCTAGGTACTATTTTACCCCGTGGGGGTGGTACTAGTCTCATCAGACACGGATCGACCGCCTTAGAGCTTAACTGAATCACCTATGAGGTGAAGGATGCAGGGCGAGGTAGACCGGATCACGTTGGACGTGGGTCTTCTGCTTGGTAAGTCATGAGCCCTAAGTCTTGCAAGGGGTCGGGATATATTTGTTATTTGATATGGTTACCATAGTCTTATAGTGATTCATTTGAATGTTGTTCCTACAGATATTAATCATACGTAAATGATACTCATGGACAGAGTGATACCAAGGAAGGATGGTTTCCATGAATGGATTATACCCATAGGTGGGTTATTTCATGGATAGATATTAATCATGGATATATGATACTCATGGACAGAGTGACACCAAGGATGGATTGTTTCCATGAATGGATTATACCATAGGAGGGTTATATTCATGGATGCGTATAAACATGGATGAGAGTTTCAATGGTGGTTTGAATTGATGCCGGACATTGGCATTAGGGTATACGTATTGGTAGCATGAATGACATTTTGGTGCCATAGGTTGGCATATTGGTCGTATGTTAGACCGTTAACCTTATGAAAGACATCAGTTTTTACGAAGGTATTAGGTATGCCATGAATGGATTATACCCAAAAGAGGGTTATATTCATGGATGGTTATTAACCATGGGTAAATGATACACACGGATAGAGAGATACCAGAGATAGTTGTGTATAACCATGATGATGGTTCCCATGGTGGTGTGACTTGATGTCAGGTATCGGTATCATGGTAGACATGTTAGTAGTATGATGGACCTGTTGGTCTCATAGATGACATATTGCCTTAATGATTGGGTCATGTTTTGATTTACATCCCACGTTTTAAGGAAAAGTTGTTGGTCGTATTACGACTTGTGTCACAGGAAAGTTGGTATTGAGAGATACTCAACATCGTAGAAGTTTTTGAATAAAGGTTGTTAGTCACATAGAGACTTATGTGCAAAGGAAGATGTACTTAGTGGAAAAGTTAAGAGTCTAGTGAATACTGAACTAGCTGGACTCAGATTTGAGTTCAAGTATCTAGTACTCGACATGACAGAGTATGATATAATTTTCGACATGGATTGGTTGGCCAAGTTCCAGGCCCACATTGACTGTTACCGCCGAAGAGTGACATTCTGGTCGCCCGAAGGAAAGCAATATGTGGTTCGTGCAGACAAGAAGAGTGGGCTGCAGGAAGGGTTGAACCACGTGGTATTGGATAATAGCACCATAAATAAAGCTCCAGTTACTGAACTTCCGACAATTGTACAAGAATTTGCAGATGTGTTTCCAAATGAACTCCCTGGCTTGTCTGGTTATCATCAGATACGGGTTAGGGAGGAAGATATAAAGAAGACAGCCTTCCGGACGCGGTATGGACTATACGAGTTTGTAGTCATGCCATTTGGACTCACAAATGCGCCGGCTGTGTTCATGGATTTAATGAATAGAATCTTCCGTCCCTATTTGGATCAATTTGTAATCGTATTCATTGATGATATCCTGATCTATTCTAAGAGTCAAGAGGAACATGCAGAGCACTTACGTTTAGTTTTGAATACTTTGAGGCGAAATAAGCTATATGCCAAGGCCAGTAAATGTGAATTCTTGCTATCCGAGGTCAATTTCTTGGGACATGTCATAACAGAAAACGGTATAGCCGTGGATCCAGCTAAAGTGGCGGCAGTAAGTGAATGGAAAGCGCCAAAGAATGTAACCGAGATCCGCAATTTCTTAGGATTGGAGGGTTATTATCGGAAATTTATCATGGATTTTTCCAAAATAGCGTCTCCATTGACTCAACTCACTCAGAAAGGAGTCAAGTATGAGTCGACAGATCAGTGCAACTGGAGATTTGAAACACTAAAAGAGAGACTTACGAGAGCTCCTATTTTAATTTTGCCGAAAAGGGGCAAAGGATATGAAGTACAATGCAATGCTTCAGGAGAAGGACTGGGGTGTTCACTCATGCAAGGTCAACATGTGGTGGCGTATGGTTCAAGGCAGTTAAAAATACATGAATGTCTTTACCCCACACATGATTTGGAATAAGCTGCAGTGGTATTCGCACTCAAAAGTTGGAGACACTACCTCTACGGCGAAAAATTTGAGGATATTTTCTGATCATAAGAGTTTGAAATATTTATTTGATCAGAAGGATCTCAACCTAAGGCAGCGTAGATGGATGGAGTATCTGGCGGATTACGAATTTGAGCTTCGATACCATCCAGGCAAGGCAAACAAGGTAGCGGATGCCCTCAGCCGCCTATCACATGCATCGGTGGCATGTTTGATCAGATCAGAATGGGAGATGTTGAATACCATCCGAGAGTTTAAACTCTATTACAACAACCGTGGGACCATATACAATCTAGGTTAGACAATCCAACATAGTCACCAAGATTGAACAAGAACAACGTATGGATCCGGAAGTGGAGGACATATGGGCCAAGATGTCTACTGGCACCATTGTACCGGAATGGGAATTACGACCAGGACATGGTCTTTTATTCCGGGGAAGAACATATGTGCCAAAGAGTTGCATGAAAGAGCTACTGATTGAGGCACATCAGTCCAAGCTCTCTATCCATCCGGGCAGCACCAAAATGTACCATGATCTAAAGAGGCATTATTGGTGGCATGGACTAAAAAGGGATGTGGCGGAATTCATGGTACATTGTCTAACTTGTCAGCAAGTTAAGACTGAATACCAAAAGCCACCAGGGTTACTCAAACCCTTAGCAGTGCCAGAATGGAAATGGGAACACATTTCCATGGACTTTGTATCAAGGGTTGCCAAGGTCTTCAAAGGGCAATGACGCCATATGGGTCGTAGTCGACCTGCTGACCAAGTCCGTACATTTCATTCTTATCAAGATGACGGATTCATCTGAGACGTTGGGTCGGCGGTATATTAAAGAGATCATTCGGCTACATGGCATTCCCCAAATGATAGTATCGAACAGAGATGGCCGTTTTACCGGTAGAGTATGGCAAAGCATGTAGTCAGCCATAGGGACAGATTTATTGACTAGCACCGCTTTCCATCCACAAACTGATGGACAGTCCGAGAGAACGATACAAACTTTGGAAGACATGCTGAGAGCATGCATGTTAGATTTCAAGGGTGGATGGGACGACCACATACCACTGGTAGAATTCTCCTATAATAACAGCTATCAGGCAAGCCTTCAGATGGCTCCATACGAGGCTTTATATGGTAGGCCTTATAGATCACTGGTGTGCTGGACAGAGGCTGGTGAGCCTGCATTTATTGGACCGAAACTAGTCGCAGAGACTACTGCAAAAATTAAGTTCATACGTCAACAATTATTGACTGCACATGTAACGCCCGCCCCTTTTCACCGTAAAATCAGAGTACATTTTTTTTTTTTTAAATAAAAGTGACAAAGGGCGCGGACGTCACGACGCGAGTTAAGTTCCGAGCTTCTAAAGCCCGACCCTTAACTGGCCAACCCTACGCGTGCGTGGAACATAAGTCCATGAGTACGGTTCACGCGTAGCAAGTAAGCTCACGGAACATAAAAATAAATGCGAATGATCATAGAACTATCCTACCAGTTTTTCAGATAGCAGGGAAGAAATACCCTATTAATTACGAAAATGCCATTATACTGTATTATCCAAAATAATACCTAAACATAGCAAACTACCTAAATTATTACATTTCCGACAAGCTAACTATACAAATACATCTTTTCCAAAATAAAGTAAAACAAAATAATTAGTCCCCTCCCCAAGCTCCTAAGCTTGGCTTCCGTCTCGCCCTTCCGGTCCGCCATCTCCTGCATCGTCAGCTAGGGTAGAAGTAGGGCGTTAGAACAACGCGCCCAGTAGGATTCCGAGTAGGGCTAGCACATGGGTTAGTAATAACCAGATACAGATAATAACACAGTGAAAACTATAAACCACCATATACTGAAATATAAGTAAATGATATGCCATGGGTGTCAATGTTATGAATCCCACCCATCATTCCTGCCATATACTGTCATATCCCTCTTGACGGAAAAACCTCGTCAAGATATGTCCAACCGTAAAATATCCCCCTTGACGGCAAAGCCTCGTCAAGGTGTCCCCATGCCTGTTCTCGGTCTCCCCGACGGAGCATGGACTCCGGTTTGTTTATTTTTTTTTTTCCGCCCATGCCATGCATGAGATGTAATGCATTATGCTATGTAATATGTATATCTCATACTCTTAATATACCATACATAGCCTTACCATATAATGCATAATCTTAAAAATAATAAACCATAGTATTAAACATAATGTCCATAATCATAGAACAATTTTTTTTTTAAGATCAATCCCAAAGTCAACCAAAATAAGATAAATATACCATTACACATCCATGGCTTACAAGTAGGTAGAAATCCTACCGATTACCGACTCGCGTCCTTTTCCCGTATTTGTCCGACAATCCTGCTACGGACTCGCGTACCGCTCGCGCTATCCGGTACCTTATTAAATTACCAAATCAATCCAAGTTTTAATCATTTCCAAGCCCATAAATCATAACTTAGTGAGTTTCTTCATTTTAGCCAATAATTACCATTTGTGCCACTACCTCCCCTATAGTTAAACATTAACTTAATTATATACATTTCTTTGTCTAAAAATTCATTCATGGATTCAGGTCCATTAATGACCCATCACCCATATCTCAAGATCATTAAATCAGCCACTTAATTGAACCTAAACTCCATTAATTTAATCATATACAAACACATTAACCTTAGGCCAAACAAGTCTACATACATCACTTAGTTCCATCACACATTTGACTTATCATTTTTTTTTATCATCATAAACTACATTTTTGGAATCCATGAATGTCCCCTTTAATCATGCCATATTCCTCATTTACTAATCCATATACATACACCTTCATCTTAGTCCTTAATTGGTTCACACAAAATGGGTCCATTGGTGTCTCTTTAACCATAATATAACAACACTAGAATTTAGCCATTTAAATATTCTAATCCTCATTCATTTCCCACATACATAACACCAAAATTAATCATAAGTTTACCCACAAATAGGTCATGAAATCCATTTACAAATCACTACATTCAATCATTAACTCCTTAAAAAAATCATAAACCCTCTTTCCCATGATTTTTCTTATAAAACCCCTTCAAACTTAATCACATTTAATCAAGAAATTTAAAACCCTAAACCATCCTCCATGGTTTTCCATTCTTCATAAACCCTAATAAATCATTAAAATGCCCAAATTACTTTGCATATCCTCCATTCCTTAAAACCCTAAAAAAAATATACATTAATTATATAACCTTTAATCCATTTTTTTTTCCTAACCCTAACCTATCCATTAGAGTTTCCTCCACTTTCCATCCTTCCATTTTGATGGATTTAAAATCCATGGCACAAAATTATTTAGCCACCATTAAATTCAACCAAAAAGAATTCCAATTCTTAAACCCTAAAAAAATCCAAAACTCTTGTTTAAGAAATACTCACAATCCGTCGTCTCCTCCGACTTCCGCCGCTCCCGTCGGCTTCCTTAGCCTCCTTTCTCCTTCCTCTTGATCTTTGGTAGGTCAAGATGCTTGATCAATGGTGAAACCCTCCTAACTTAGGATTGGCCAAGGTAGGGTATGCTTGAGAGAGGGAGAGGGAAAGATGGAGATGAGAAAATAGGATTCTATGGTTTGATCTTAAAGGGATAACCCAACTTACAACTTCCTCCTCTCTTTTCTTCCAAGCTTTTCTTCTTCTTCTTCCTTAATTTTTTTCTTCTCTTCTCTTCCTAGTGGGGGACGTCCATGAGGGAGTGAGAGAGAGGGAAAGAGTGGAATGGGAGTTAGATGGAAAAAGATGGGAAAAAAATAAGATAGAACTTATCTTATCTTTACACTTTAACATTAATTTTCCCAACCACCCCATAGATATTTTATATGCTTTTTGACCCCAACACCTAGCCAACGTTTTTCTTTGTGTATTTGGAGATGAGGTGGTTTGATTTGGGTCTTCCTTCTTTGACCACGTTTTTGGATAAGCTTACTTAATTACTTAATTAAATCATTAGGCTAATTAACCCCATTTAGCTTAATTCTACTTACTTAACTTGCCTTCATACACCCATGGTTGACCAATTCAACCATGGTGGCCGGCCCCATCAAACCTTGGCCCACATGCCACCTCACTTGATGAGGTGGAGGTGGGTCCCACTTGGCCACACCACCATTGTTTAATTCCAAAGTACTTAGGGTGATTGAATTTCATTAAGCCCACTCTAAATGGATCACCATTGGGCCCATGGCCCAATTACATTTCCCACTAGCCCATTTACCTTAGAGCTTAACCATCTTGACCCATTGGGTCCCAAATGGGTATTTGACCCAATTTGACCATTCTTGACCCATTTAAATAAATTTAAATCCAAACCATAGTCTATTGGGCCACACTTGGGCCTTTATCCAATTTTGGCCCATTTACCATTTACTCCACCAATTTTCTAATTTCCATCATTAAAGTAATTAATATTCACATTTATATTAATTCCCAAATTCCGAGACCTTACAGCACAGAGTCGGCAGAAGAGTTATGCTGACAAAAGAAGAAGATTTCTTGAGTTTGAAGTGGGGCACATGGTATTTCTAAAGGTCTCGCCACGGAAGGGACATATGAGGTTCGAAAAGAAGGGGAAGCTGTCGCCAAGATATGTGGGAACCGTTTTCCATCATAAGAAGGATGGGGGATGTAGCTTACCAGTTAGCACTTCCTTCCAAGTTAGCAGCTCTACATGATGTGTCTCATGTGTCAATGCTAAGAAAGTTGTAACACCCCGCCCTTTTCACTCTAATTTTCAGAGTTTATTATTTTTTTTTTAAATATAATAATCATGTGATCGAGGCGGAGTGTCACGACGCGAGTTAAGTTCGGATCTCTAAATCCGACCCTTAACTGGCCAAGCCCATGTGCGTATGAACCAAGTCCATAAAACTGATCCGCACATGGTACATATATAACTTGCGGAATTAACTTAGTCTTAAACTAACTGAGGTTATAATAGATCTGAAGACTAATCCATTTTTAACTTAAGATATCAAAGTACATAACTTATTCTCCAAAATTACTAATCAATCTTAACTAATCGTTCAATCAAACCATCCGACTTAAAACAAACCATAGCATCTATCTTAACTACTTATTACATGCCAACAAATCTAGTTACCAAATTACAGTGTCTACATAATTCAAATAGCACATCCATGAATAGTCCATTCAAGTCCATTCAAAATCATTCAAACCGCCCAAGTTTCCTTCCTTGGTCCTCTTCTTGATCCACGTTCTTCCCTTTCCCTGCGTCATCCACTAAGGATATAGATAGGGCGTTAGATCAACGCGCCCAGTAGTGTTTCCGAATAGGGCTACCACATGGTTAGTCAAAAACATGCAAATAATATAATAATAACACATGTGTGACAAAATTCCATAAAAACATGCTATGTATGAAATGAACATGTAATGAGTCCCACCCATCACCATTCAACACAGCCATCACTTGACGGGATTCTCATCGTCAAGGTAACGCACAGTGGTCTTTCAGACGCCCCGACGGATTGTGGCCTCCGGATTCCTCCTGATGGGATTCTCATCATCAGGGTACCCCACAATGGTCTTTCGGATGCCCCGACGGAGTGTGGCCTCCGGTTACAACACCATCATCCCATGCCATGCATGAGATGTCTATGCAAACATGTCATTTAGAAACATAACTTTACAATCATATAAGTTATCGAAATCAACATAAAATAGCATATGAAATAGTGGCTACAATAAAGGTAGGAAACCTACACTTGTTTATTTTGTTCGACCCTTCCTTTGAACCGTCTTCCGATCACGGCTTGTTCACCATTCTAGCAATCCCAATACCTTATTTACATAACTGCAAGTTAAACATTCATTCATGTGATTCCATCTTAATCTAAGTCCCAAAAATCCACTTTGTGGGGTTCGCCTATACCCCATAGTTTTAGTCCTTTTAAATATGTTTTTGGTCTCATTTAGACATAGGATAACAGTATAATGTTATCATGTTTTTACCTTTCAAAACCATCCAATAAGCCCATCACTTTGTATGATTTCCATTTTGTAAAACTCAATCCAAATATCCACATAACAGTCCATGTATGGCCGAACCCTATGGTTCTTGGTGTAATTAATCCAACCATTGTCCATGGTTTTAATCCATAATTTAACCATAGTATTAATATGGTTCAGCCAAGCCATAGTTACCTAAAAACAGTAAGCTTATCTTCACTTTAAATCCTTTAAAATCTCACAAAACCATTTAATACTTCCATGAAATGTCATACCATTTCATGGGGTTCGGCCCACCCAATTGGCTGAACCTCATGGCCTATGGTTTAGATCCATTTATCCATTTATAAACTTGGTTTATTCTTAAATCAAAGCACATTATGTTTACATAAAAATCCATCCTACACTTGACCCAAATAACCATCAAAAACAGTCCATGGGGTTAGGCCATACACATGGCCGAACCCCAAGGTTTCCTTGATGTAAACCCTCCAATATTTGTCCATATTTTTTGATCAGTACTTAGCTTAATAAACACATAATTCAGCCATGTAATAACTGGTCAAAATCAGTGATCTTAACTCCCTTTAAAATCCTTTAAAAGAACTTCAATACATAATATGAATTTCATCTCTCAAACACCATAAAAATCACCAAGTTTTCCCATGGGGTTCGGCCATCCAAAGGGCCGAACCCTATGGTCCATATTTTATCACTTTTAAACATCATAATCCCATATTTAAACCATTGATGGATCTGGCCATACGATGGCCAGATCTCATTTTCTTAACCAATCTATTAAACAAGGGTTCAAAATGCACTTACGAACACCGCGTCTCCTTCGGTTCTTTTGACTCCTTTCTTGACCCTTTATTTCCTCGACCTCTTCTTCTCTCTTACTGTTCTTTCGGCTGAGACTGACCTTGTTGTAATCTCCTTAGAATACTACAGCCAGATGACATGGATTTGAGGGAGAAAGAGAGAGAAAGGAAACTTTGATCTTAAACCTTGGTGCCAACTCCTTTTGCTCAAAGTGTGTTTTTGTCTTGGTGAAAGGAATCAACCAAGGACTGATTGCAAATCAGTAACCAGCTGTTGTTCTTCCTTTTGGAATATAGAAGACAGCAAAGAGAGAGAGAGATAGAGATAGAAAATTGAACCTCTTTTGGCTACTCAAATTCAGCCCAAACTTGCCTCACATGTAACTCCCATATTAACCCCAAATCCTTTATGCTTACTTGGGGGTTTCATCTATGCAATGAAACCTCCCCAAGCTCTCCAATGTCTCCCATGCTGGTATTTGTGTAACCTCTCCTTTTCTTCCTCCTCTCATTATCATCTTACATGGGGGTTTCATCTAGAAATGAAACCTTCCACCCCCCCCCCCCCCCCCCCCCCCCCCCCTCTCCAATGTGTAGTCTTATCATATTTGAATTTTAAAAGTCAAAACCTCATTTGTAACTCTGTAATACAGCAGCTCCATTCAGCTCATTTGATCCTCATTAATGTCCCATTTGAGAGTTTCATTCTTGAAATGAAACTCCCCTCCTCCAAGTGTGAACACACTTTGTAACTCCCATTGGTTTTAATATCTATCTTGGAGTTTCAACTTTTAAATAAAACTCTCCATGTTCCAATGACTAGCCCCTTGGTTAACCTTGTATTTGTAACTCTCAAAACAGCCACCTCACTTATGTCTTTAGTAGATGTTACATGCATGAAAAGGCTCATGCAACCAACATGTAAAACATTTGAAATTGAGTCACAACTTTCATGTAACTTAATAAATTCAACTCATAAGTTTTGTTCAACTAAACTCCACCATTCATTTCAACTCAAACCAAACTCAATTAATGAAAAATTAAATCAACTAAGTTTTGAGCTCACTCCATGATTAATCATGTCCATCTCGACCCATTGGGTCCCATTTGACCATTTTGACGCATTTAACGAAATTTGACCCAATTATGATTCTTGACCCGTTTAAGTTCATCTTATCCATTTATTTGTTTTGTAATCAAAACTACTAACCATTGGGTCTTGATTGAACCATTGACCCATTTAAATTCAACTCAAATATATCACAATGGCAATTCCGTAAATATGAATAAATTCATATAAAATGATAACTTTGAAATTCCAGGGTGTTACAAAAGTATAATCCGGATCCGTCCCATGTTTTGAATGTTTAGGATATTAAGTACAAAGCGACGTGACGTACGTCGAGAAGCCGGTCAGGATAGTGGAGACCGAACAAAGGGTGTTGCGAAACAGAGCGATTCAGTTCGTAAAAGTGGTATGGGACCGACATGGTGATGAAGAGGCCACATGGTAACTTGTATCGGAGATGAGAACAGATCACCCCAAATTATTTATGTAATTTAATTTGAGAACCCTACTTCCCTCGATTTTCGGGACGAAAATTTTAAAAAGAGGGTTATATTGTAATACCTCAATTTCTCAACGAAGTGGATAATTACGAAAATGCCCCTGGTTTGTTAAATTAATTATTTTGAGATGTCAAATAAGGAAATGGTGGGGCCTATTGCTCAAATTAAGATCACATGAGCACATTATAAATGTCAAGTTTGATTGGATGGGTAATGTACATCAATTGGGTCGAAAATGGCTAAATGGGTCAAAGGGCCCAATTGGACCCAATGGGTCATAATGGTTGATTTGACCATTGTGTAAGCTCAAATTAAATGGGGTTAAGCTGAACTGATTGGAAATCAAGTATAGCAAAAATGGGTAGGCTTGATGCACAAGTGAAAACCAATTAGAAATGGCAAAATCAGCCCATTAATTGGTCATGTTGTCAAAACGGGTCAAGGGGCTGATTGGGGACCCAATGGGTCGGGTTGACCAAGTTGACCACGGATGACCGTGTGGGCCCTCAGATGAACTCAAGTGTGAGTTAGTTCAGCTTGAGTTGGACTGATTTGGAGTGAGTTTGATTTAAGAAAAGAGTTGATTCAAACTTGGTGCATTAAATGTGTTGAGTTGGAATAAAAAGATCATGAGTCAAGTGAGTCAAGAGGAGGTGGAAAGGAGTTTTAATCTACCCAACACTTAATCAAATCAATCCCAGCCGTTGAGAGTGAAGAGGTGCGTTTGCAAAGCGAAGGGACACCAAGGTTGGGCGGCTTCATGTATCTCATGAGATGCATGTGTTAAACCATGAAGGGATGCAACGTTTGGGTGAAGGGGTGTCTTGGATGACACCCAATATCCCATCGGTTTTGGAAAAATTTAATGAGGGAAAATGAATGGAAGATGGGACTGAAACTACAAAAGGGAAAGGTTACCATTCTTGGCCGATTTTCATATTGAAAATCCAAAGAATTCCCATCTCTCTCTCCCTCTCTCCAAATTCGTTTTCTTGGCTGAACAGCAGAGGTGTTGGCACCAGTTAATCAAGCATAAACCAGCAAAGGATTAAGGAAGAAAGGAAGAATTAGAGGGGAGAAAGCAAGGATCTTAGGCAAAGGAAATTCGGTAAGATTTCTTAAGTGTTCAAGTTAAACAAGTTGTAAGAAAAGGGTATGTATTGGACCATGGTTATGGATGAATGCACCAAGGTTTTAACCTTGAGTAATAGAGGTTTTAAAATGGTAAAAATGATCATTGGGTTCGGCCACCTTGGAGGGCCGAACCCCATGTAAATGATTGGTTGGTTTTGATGTCTTTGAAAACATAGAAACCATGAAGTTTTGTGGACTGTTTTTGATGTTTCTTTAAGACTCAAATGCATGTTTTAAAGAGGGTTAAAAATATGGACTTGAATGACATGAAGGACTGAAGGTATCATGGGTCTAAACAGTTGATATAAACTGATGAAATGGACCATTGGGCTCGGCCATCTTGGATGGCCGAATCCCATGAAGTATTATGGTTATTTGGATTGAGTTTTTGTAACGCCCCTCCCTTTCCGAGAATTCAGAGTCTAATTTTTTTTCCTTAAGTTATAATAAAACATCGAAAGAGAGCGGGCGGCGTCACGACGCGAGTTAAGTTCAGACTACCCAAGTCTGAACCTTAACTGGCCACCCATGTGTATATGGAATAGACCATGATTACAAATCACACATGGAACTAACATCAACATGCGGAATAACCTAGATTAATTGCGGAATAGAAAGACCAGATAGCAAGTAACAGTCTTAAACATTATTTAACATAGATCAACCATCCAAATGTTATCAACCTAATCAAACCATAGCAAGTAGTGAATTATTACATGTCCAACAAAAGTATTCAAATGACAGTAATATAAAGTAATCCAATCCATCATTCAAGCGCTTAGGCTTGGCTCCCCTCCCGGTCAACGACCTTTCCTTTCCCTTTGCTTGTACCTGCAATCTCCTCTGAGGATAGAATTAGGGCATTAGATCAACGCGCCCAGTAGTTCCCGAATCAGGGCTACCACATGTCAGCATATAAAACATGCATATATATCATAATACATGATCATTAAAAACAATTAAAAACAATGCTATGAAATATGCACATGCAATGAGCATCCCCCATTATGTACTTTCATAGCCATCACTTGACGTGCCTTGCACCGACAAGGTAAATTACAACACACTTTCATCTCTTCTATGTACATGCAATGAGCAACCCCCATCATGTACATTTGTAGCCATCACTTGACGTGCCTTGCACCGACAAGGTAAATTACACTACACTTTCATCTCTTCTATAAAATATGTACATGCAATGAGCAACCCCCATCATGTACATTTGTAGCCATCACTGTAGAACTTCATTCATTATCCCATGACTATGCATGAGATGCCAATGCCTGTATGCCATTTGTTAATGCATAATATATCATTTGAAAAACATATATTAAAACAAGAGTATCATAAGACAAACTGGGTAAAAACCGTGGTCACAAGTAGGTAGGAAACCTACAGAAGAATCACTTCAGCGTCCATTCTTTCTTAGGCTTTAACCGGTCACGACTCGTTCGTCGTTCAACTTTCGGTACCTTATTATGCAACAGTAAGTAAATCATAATCTTATTTACATGTCCATTCACATATGAGACCTAAAACATCTTATAAGTCCTTTTGATCAATCTCTTAATTTGGCTTGTATTCACAGATTTGCCATTGCCACCAATACCTTGATTAAATTCTACAACCTTAACCGTAACCTTAACATGGTTCAGTCATGTTTTGGACGACCAAAACAGCAAACATAATTCCATTTTTAATCACACCTACATCTATAAAATGGCCCATGAAAACAGTCCATGGGGTTCGTCCATACTCATGGCCGAACCCTTATGGTTCTTTGCTCAATGATGTCCTTTGTTTAAATACTAATTGGCTCTACCCCTTAGCCATATTAAACCCATGGTTTAGCCATCCCATGGCCAACCCAAAATCAGTAACCTTATCACATAAAAATCTCCCAAAAACAGTCCACAAAGGTCTATGGTTTCCATGTTTTCCAACATGAAAACCAACCCTCTTTTACATGGGCTTCGGCCCTCCATGGTGGCCGAACCCAATGGTCATTCTTACTGTTTTTAAACCTCCAATAATCATGTATAAACAGTATATTAATATCAGGTTTTAACTCTCAAAGAAACCATCCAAAACAGTCCATAAAAAGTCTATGGTTTACATGTTTTTCCAACATGAAACCAACATTCTTTTACATGGGGTTCGGCCCTCCATGGTGGCCGAAACCAATGGCTATGTTTACTTTTTTTAAACCTCAGATAATCATGTATAAACAGTATATTAATATCAGGTTTTAACTCTCAAAGAAACCATCCAAAACAGTCCATAAAAAGTCTATGGTTTACATGTTTTTCCAACATGAAACCAACATTCTTTTACATGGGGTTCGGCCCTCCATGGTGGCCGAACCCAATGGCTATGTTTACTGTTTTTAAACCTCAGATAATCATGTATAAACAGTATATTAATATCAGGTTTTAACTCTCAAAGAAACCATCCAAAACAGTCCATAAAAAGTCTATGGTTAACATGTTTTTCCAACATGAAACCAACATTCTTTTACATGGGGTTCGGCCCTCCATGGTGGCCGAACCCAATGGCTATGTTTACTGTTTTTAAACCTCAGATAATCATGTATAAATAGTATATTAATATCAGGTTTTAACTCTCAAAGAAACCATCCAAAAATTAGCCCATTTTCATAGGGTTTTAATTTCCAAAAACTATCAAAAACAGTCCACAAAATCCATGGTTTTCATGTTTAAAAACATGAAAACCAAGCCATCTCTTACATGGTTTAGACCCTTCTCAAATTCGGCCATAGCATGGCCAAATTATGACATTCAAATCCATGCTTTCAATCTTTCCAAAGTATGTATCTTAAACCTCCAAAATCAGTCCTATACTTGCATGGTTTAAATCTCACAAAACCATCAAGATTAACCATAATATTTCATGGGGTTCGGCCATCCAAAGTGGCCGAACCCTATGTCCATGTTTTCCATCTAATTGGGCATAAAAAATCATACTTTAACCCTTTGATAGATTTGACCATCACATGGCCAAATCATGTCTTATTTTACCCACTTTATTAAACATAAATCAATGGGAAAAACTTACCACTTTCCTTTGCCTTTTGCTCTTGACTTTTAATCCTTACTTCCTTAACTCCTTGCTGGTTGTATACTTGAATATTTGGTACCAAAAGCCTCTGCTGTTCCAGCCGAGAACACCAATTGGAGAGAGGGAGAAAGAGATGGGATTGTAAGGCTTTTCACAATGATTAAAAACGGCTAACCATGGGTGCTTATTGTTTTTGTAATTCAGCCCCCAAAACTCCTCCACTCCCTCATCAATTCATGCACAAACCAATGGGTATTGGGTGCCATCCAAGGCACCCCTTGGCAGCTACCCATGCAGCCATACAGCTTCCCAAGCAACTCACCTCAAACCCATGTATTTACATTTAATATTCACTATGGAACTCACCAAAACAAGTCCCCAACGTGTGGGACTTGTTTTGGTTGGTTTGAGACCAGCCAACCTCTTCCAATTCCCATTAGACTCACTGATTTACAGCCCCTTCAATTTCGCTTTTGACTCACTCAACTCAAGATCATTTAAATTTCCATCTCAACTCACCCAACTCACATACTTAATGCATTTCATTTAATGCACATGAGTTGACTCATAACTTGATTTAATTCCAACTCACCTCAGTCCCACTCAACTGATTTAACTCGTGTTTTAGCTCCCTTGAGGGTCCACACGGTCAACAATAGTCAACTCGACCCGTTGGGTCCACTTTTAGCTCCTTGACCCTTTTTTGACTCCATGACCCAAATATGGAATTTTGGTCATTTGTAAATGGTTTTCACATATGGATCAAGCCTACCCATTTCTTCTCTACTTGATTTACAATCAAATTAGCCTAACCCCATTTAATTTAAGTTCACAAAACTGGTCAAATCATCCATTTTGACCCGATGGGTCCCATTTGGGCCTTTTGACCCATTTAATCATTTTTGACCCAATCGATGTAAATTACCCAACCAATCAAACTTATCATTCATAATGTGCTCATATGATTTTATTTTGAGCAATGGGCCCCACTATTTCCTTACTTAACATCACAAAATAACTAATTTAACAACTCAGGGGCATTTTGGTAATTTTTCACTTCATTGAGAAACTGGGGTGTTATAGTTTTACAAAGTGGAAACCATGCAAAGTGATGGACTTATTTGGATGGTTTTGAAGGGTAAAATCATGGTAACATTATACTGATTATCATATGTTTAAATGAGACCTAAAACATGTTTAAGAGGACCAAAACATGGACATAGGGTTCGGCCACCTTGGATGGCCGAACCCCATGAAAGTATTTGATGTTTGGTAGGGCTTTCAAGAAGATGGAAATCATGTCAATTGTGGAGAGATTATGTGTTTTAAATAAAGCTATTTATTTGACAAAAAGGATCTAAACCACAGGCCATGAGGTCCAGCCAATTGGGATGGCCGAACCCCATGAAATGGTATGACATTTCCATGAAAGTATTTGATGGTTTTGTGAGATAAAAACCATATAAAGTTATGGTGTTCTTATGGCAATTAATGGAATATATGTTTACTAGTTTTTGGTTGATTAATATGCGGCTGAACCATGTATTATTCATGGTTGAATTAGCATGTTAAAACCATGAGTAATCATGGTGATTATTGGACCAAGTGAACCATAGGGTTCGGCCATGTATAGGGCCGAACCCCATGGATCATGGTATGGGTTAAATGGACCACTTCATATGGATTATTTTATGTGGAAGGTTTGTATTGAATTAAAAGGTTTCAATGTAAAGATCATGGATCATGACAATAGGTTTTTGGTGTGGATCCACTGCATGGAATTGATCGGTAGTTTTAAAGGGTTAAGTATTTAAGAATTGACCAAGCAAAAAAGGAGGTTAAATCCTAAGTTGGTGATGTTCGGCTATGGGCATGGCCGAACCCCACAAGATGTGGTTGGGTCTTAGATGTGAATGAATAAGTAAATGATAGTATGATTTACTGATTGTTATATGGACAAGGTACTGGAAGTTGAACGACGTGCGAGTCATGACTGGGTGACGCTAAAGAAAGATCGAACACTGAAGTGAATCTTCAGTAGGTTTTCTACCTACTTGTAACCACAGTTTTATCTTAGTTTTTATGAGACTCTTGTTTATTTTATGTGGTTTCGAATGATATATTATGTGTTTACAAATGACATACAATGCATTGACATCTCATGCATGGCATGGGATGAAGATTGTGGAACCCGGAGCCCACTCTCCGGTGATTTGCTGTGATGCAACTCTGAACCTCCTTAGGCGATGCAGGTCCCGCCAGGAGTAGAATTATGATGATGATAAGACATTGGTCTCCTTAGGCGATGCAGGTCCCGCCAGGAGAAATGTCATGATACTGAGAAATACATTGGTCTCCTTAGGCGATGCAGGTCCCACCAGGAGAAATGTTATTGTGATTTACCTTGAAGGTGCGAGTCACGTCAAGTGATGGCTATGAATGTGCATGTTGGGAGAGACTCATTGCATGTGCATATTTCATAGCATTGTTTTACCTGTTTTTGATAATCATATATTTGATATATGCATGTTTTACAAGCTAACCATGCTGATTCGGGAACCTACTGGGGCGCATTGATCTAACGCCCTAATTCTATCCTCAGAGGAGAATGCACATACAAGGAAAGGGAAAGAGAAGGTTGATGATAAGGAGGGGAGCCAAGCCTAAGCGCTTGATTGATGAACAGGACTTTTTATTTATTGTCTTTTGAGTTATAATTACTGGACATGTAATAAGTTATACCTTGCTATGGTTTGATTAGATTATTAACTATGGATGGTTGTTTTATGTTAATTATTAATTGAGACTGTTACTTGCTATCTATTCATTCTATTTCCGCAGTTAGTCTAGTTTATTCCGCAAGTTATTGTTTAGTTCCATGTGTGATTTGTTATCATGGTCTAGTCCATGTACACATGGGTGGCCAGTTAAGGTTCAGACTTGAGTAGTCTGAACTTAACTCGCGTCGTGACGCCGCCCGCTCTCTTCCGATGTTTATGTTTTAAAAAAAAAATAGACTCTGATTATTTCTCAGAGAGGGCGGGGCGTTACAGCCCTCTCCTTCCATGAACACTACCGAGAACTCCTTATTGACAGAGCACCCGGCGTCAAACCCTCCCTAGATCTGTGTATGCCGTGCGCCCCTTTGTCTTGCTGCTGTCTCTCTTTTATTATACTTCCATTTAGCAATTTCCCCTAGTATCGCTCCTAACATGGAAAGGACACCTTTCAGCGCATCATCATGGATCGCGCACAACTCCTACACGGCAAAGCAACCTATCTAATTTTAGTCATCTTCTTTATTTGGATTAGGCAATCAAATGTCATTGCCTAATCCCAACCCATCTATGCGTGTTACCCATCTTAGGCAATCCTTGTTCAACTAAAACTCTTTGATTTTCTTGAGAGGAAATCTCAACCGTAGCCGTGTATGTGTGTGTGTCATCCTTATCATGACAGTCCCTTATTTATAAATATATTGCATTACCATTTAAATTCAGCCCCATTTAATTAGGCTTGAACTCACTTGGTGGTCAACCAAGTTAACCACGACCCATTGGTTCCCAATTGGGCATTTTGACCCAAATAGCAACATTGACCCAATTAAATGCGCCTTA
This sequence comes from Chimonanthus salicifolius, assembly GCA_013350335.1. Classification (NCBI taxonomy): domain Eukaryota; kingdom Viridiplantae; phylum Streptophyta; class Magnoliopsida; order Laurales; family Calycanthaceae; genus Chimonanthus; species Chimonanthus salicifolius. Next base: position 28,456,667 of record CM023537.1, read on the forward strand.
CCCATTTATTTTAAATTGAACCTTATACCATAACCGTTGGGTCCTAATTGGGCCATTGACCCAATACCTTAGCCTATCTAAGGTTTGTATCTGTTAATTCACAATTAAAATGGCAAATTCCGTAAATATTGATAACATGAAATTCCGAAGTGTTACAAGCTTGACCCCAATGATAGAACACCTTTAAGACAACACTACGCTTAAAGGGGAAGAAGAAGAAAAATAGTAATACAATAGCAATTTGCATTGTACTATGGGAGAGATCAATGCTTGATTGCATGAGAAGCATGCATTGATCGATGGAGAAGTAAAATGAGTTGGAATGAACTCATGAAAGCACCAAATGCAAGAAACATAGGGGATTACCTGAAATCCAAATCCTTCAAAATGAAAGGGAATTCGATGTCTGCCTTCTAATTTTTGTCAATTGTATGACAAAATGGGGGAGAAATTAGTAGAAGCTATAAGAAATCAAAACCAATTATGGGGAGTAATTGGTGAAGCCTAAGTGCTTGGGCCTCTAGAAAGAGAGCCATGAAGGGGAGGAATATGAAGAAGCCAATGGATATGAGAGAATGTCTATGCTTGGAGTTTGGGAGATCAAACTCAAAGAAGATTGGGGGAGAAAATCTTCTCAAACATTAATAGCCTGGATATGCTATGGGTAGGTGTTGGTTACTAGGAAATCATTGGTGTATGAGGAAGAATGAATGTTAATCTTGTTTAGTTCATAGATGCGTATTTATGTTTTGGACTAACTCCTCTAATGATTTTTCTATTGTTGCTTGCTTATGTGCTGAAACAGGAAATCATGATTTGAAGCAAGCAAAACAAGAATATGCGAAGATCATAGTCTTGTTGTTTCCATTTGAATATGTACATGTAATTGATGTAATATTTTGTATTCAAATGTGATGTAAGAAGGGTGAGTTTGTAATTAGGTTAGCTTCTAGGTTTTGTCATGAAATTGATAAACAGAGAGATTATTAATGCCCTGGCTTGCCAAATCCCAAAGTTTGTCAATTCTATGACTCGGGAAGAAGCACTTGCTAGAAGCTTGAAGACTCAAGGTGATCAGGAGTGAAGATCATGCTCCACCGGATTAAAGCTCATCATTATGGCAATCACAAAACATGTATTTAGCCATAGATGACTTTAGGTGGTAGCCACACCTTAAGTGAACCATTCATAGTCTTAGTTGAACAAATGGTTAAATCACTAAAAGCCTAGAGAGTAAGCTTGACAGTGAATTGGAACCCAACTTGGAAATATGTATTTGGTTTCACTGTCAGCTCGACCAGTCGTTCTCATCGATCCCTTGGTGGAGACAGGATTAACTCATCGTGGTCAAAGACTGACCGACCAGATTGACAAAAGTTCTGGACCATAGAACTATCATTCTCGATGTGTCTCTGATCGAGATTGTCGTATGCACCGACCCCTAGGTGAAAGGTTGAAACGACCCCTCATGGTCAACGACTCTTCGATAAAGACTTATGAGTTCTGGAACTTAGAACTCAGGTGGGATCTTGAGAAAACAGACATATCAGTTGTTCAAGACCGATCAAGAGTACCAAGACAGACCCGTTGGTAAAGAGCGATAGGTCAGTTTGGGTAAAACTAGTTTCTGGACTTGAAACTCTGTCAGCATGGTGTTGCCCCAGACCGAGCCTCTCAGTATTGACCAACCTATCGGTGCCATGACTGTCGACCTATTGGCGGCACCGACCCGCTGACTGGGAAAGAATTATACCATTGGGAGTGTATTTAATGTGCAACAGTCGGGTTGTTGAACGGTAATATTTTTAGTCACCGACCCCTTGGTGCGCCCAACCTGTCCGTACATGACCCTTACTGAAACTAGTTGCCTTGTCAATAAATACCAATTTTGTTGCAACCAGTTGGCATCTTTTGGCAAATCGGTTGGACCCTCAATATTATAAGTGAGCTTAAAAAGGGGCCAACAAAAGGATCACTCTCTCTCTTATGCTTACACTTGGGGAATCTATTACAACCAATCATATGAATTAAGTTTGTGTGTGAAAGAGGAAAGGATAATCAACTAGGATAGATTTTGGTAAAACCAATTTCCTAACCATCTTGGAATTGTGATTGCTTTACGACGGCTACAAGGTGGAGCGTCCGGCGCACATTGGGTGGATCTTGAAGAAGCACACATCAACGAGAAAGAGCTTCAAAGGAAAGTGATTCTTGGTTTTAATTTTATTTAAAACATTTTTCCTGAAAATGTATTATGGAGGCTTGGCTCCGGAACTACTATAAAAAATCTAGAACGTCGTCTCTGGCACAGTGGTGGGTGGAATTCCTAGCCGATTGAGTGAGGTGAAATTCTTACTTTAATTGTGAGGGTGTAAGTCCCCACTTAGTAGATTTGGGGATAACTAGGTTGAGCTAGCCCTAACAGTGGATGTAGGTTGGCTAACCAAACCACTATAACTTTGGTCTTATGGTATTTGATCATTGTGAGTTTGTATTTATTATTTAAGTACTCTTCTCAACACACACCACTTTGCATTTTGATTATCTTATTTTACACATTGTGTACAAGTATCGATAATCAAGCAATATGAAAAGGGTTATAAACTTAGTGTGATCATTTAAGTAATTAAAAAAATTTATCACACTAAATAAATCCCTTGATTAATATCTGCTGCACTTAAACTCCAAACAATCAAAAAATTTGTAAGCACCGTGGAAATTGGAATTGACCTATTCACCGCCCTATAGGGTCAATAGTGTTCTAGCTCCAAAAGAGAACTTTCAGGTTATTCTAGGGACATGGAATACACACCAACCTTGAGATACACAAGTCGGGTTTATTTACACATATTGTTAGTCCTTGCAATTTATTCAACCTGTCTCATGGTGGTTTAACATCCTAAGTCCAATCACTCCCTTGTCACCACATAAACCCAATTAAATTCATCAATAAATCATCTCAACCCTTCACAAGGGTCTCTAACAAATATCACAATTTTCTTTCATCATAATATGATAATAAACATGCTACAAATCACATAATAGAGAATTTCTAACATCTCATGCATAGCATCGGGCTCATCCATCCTATTTATCATGCATTAAACACATCAGTAACACAATACATTCCTTAAATCAATGTAACAGCATATAAGCATTCGTACAATGTGTAGCAATTCCTCACCTCGAAAGTTACGATGTTTCGGGTTAATCTTCGGTCGTAGGTCGTACCTCGATGTGTTCGGGGTTCGAAGGCTCTAATCATGTCAAAAAAACATAATATACCGTTATTAGTTCATGGATTAGGCATAATCACAATTTAGAAGCAAAACCCCTAAATTTAACCCAATATTTACCCCTAATCTAGTTTAATTCCTTCAATTTAGCAAAATCCTCAATGGACTAAACTAGATTTGTATTCATGTTCCCCCATGCACCATGATTTCCTAGAAACCAACACTACCCAGAGCATATCCAAGCTATCATTGTTGAGAAGATTTTCTCCCCCAATCTTCTTTGAGTTTGAAGTTCCAAACTCCAAGCATAGACATTCTCCCATGTCCATTGTCTTTTGAATATTTTTCCCCTTCATGGCTCTCCCTTTCTAGAGGCCCAAGCACTTAGGCTTCACCAATTACTCTCCATAATTGGTTTCGATGTTTAATAGCTTCTACTAATTTCTCACCCATTTTGTCATACAATTGATAAAGGTTAGTAGGCAAACATCGATTTTCTTCCTTTTTGAAGGAATAAGATTTCAAGCACTCCCCCATGCTTCTTGCATTTGTTTCTTCCATGAGTTCATTTCCAACTCATTTAATCTTTCCATTGATCAATGCATGCTTCTCATGCATTCAAGCATTGATCTCCCCCATAGTACAATGCAAATTGCCATTGCATTATTGTTTTTCTTCTTATTCCCCTTTAAGAGTTGTGTTGTCCCATCGTCCGTATCATCAAACAATGTCATATCCCCCTTGACGGCAAGACCTCGTCAAGGTGTCCCCATGTTTGTTCTCGGTCGCCCCGATGGAGCATAGACTCCGGTTATAGCATATCAAGCTATCCCCATGTTTGCTTCTCGGTCGCCCCGACGGAGCATGGACTCCGGTTATAGCACCTCAGGCTATCCCCATGTTTGTTCTCGGTCGCCCCGACTGAGCATAGACTCTGGTTCCTTTATTTTCCCGCCCATGCCATGCATGAGATGTAAGTGCATTATGCTATGTAGTATATATATAATTCATATCCTTAATATATAATCCATAGTATTTAAAAATATCATCCATAGCATTAAGTTATAATCTATAGCATTTAAAAATATCATCCATAGCATTTAGAACCCATCTTAAAATAAATCATATAATTATCGAAATAAAACAAGGAAACCATCACATACACATAATCCACGGCTTACAAAAAAGTAGGAATCCTACCGAATATCGCTTAGCGTTCCTTTACGTTTCCGTTCGATAGTCCGGTCGCCGATTGCGTACCGTTTGCGATGTCCCGATACCTTATTATACATTCTCCAAATTAGTCCATATCTTATCCATGATTAAGTCCCTAACTGATTATAAACCTAAATCCATTAATGATCCCTAGCCATGTTATAAGATCATCAAAAATCAGCCCTTAACTTAGCCTCATTTCCATTGATTTAAACACATGCATAATTCCAAATTTTAGCCCTTTAAACATTCTAATTTGTGAGCCTAAAATACAGTAACCCTAAGCTTCATTTAATCACTCATTAGGTCATCTTAATGCACCCAAGTCCATGTCCAACCTACATGGGGTTCGGCCATGTACCATGGCCGAACCCATGGTTCTTTATTGTGGCCAATAATTACGGTTTTGCCACTACACTTCCATGGTTTAATATTTCCATCCATCCATGTATATTTTTGGTCCATAATTCATCCATATACTTAGCCCCATTAATGATTCATTGATCATGACATAACATCCCTAAAATCAGCCACTTAATTTAATTAAATTTCCAATCATCTAATCCCATACATAATTCAATTTTTAGCCCATAATATGACCTACAAATAGGTCATGGGTTCGGCCATACACCATGACCGAAACCATGATGCCTTTTTTCCCATTTTTCTTGGGTCCATTTTATCTTATTTGGTCCTACCATAAATGAATTTAAATCATACATTTAAATCATCCTTGCTTAATCATCATGAGGTACACTTTGGTTCATTAATTTAACCATCATTCCATTTTATTTTTCATGGTTCCAAAACCCCAAATTTCCTCAAAGTCTCCCCATGAGGTTCAGCCATGTACCATGGCCAAATCCATGGTCCATAGTTTTTTTATTTTAAAAACTTCATTTCCACCCATTTAAACCTTGTTTAAAATACTAAAGAAAAATCCACTTAATTACCATTAACCTTCTCCATTAATTTCCATACTTTTATAACCATTAAATATATCATTCCATCACCATAGGATTCTGCCATACACCATGGCCGAACCCATGGTTCATGATTCACCATTTTCCTATGCTTCTTGAGGCCACAAAATCATTCACACACTCCATGATTTTTCCTCATTTAAACCCCTTTAAATTTTTCCAACATTTAATCATTTATAACCCTAAAAATCATAATCATTCTCCATCGCTTTAAACTTTAAAACCCTAATTAAAATCATCAACCATTTACCATGGGGTTCGGCCATACTACATGGCCGAACCCTATGGTCCATCAATCCATTCAAAAACCCTTACTTCCATGCTTAATCTATTTAATTACATAACCTCCTTAATCCTTTTATTTATTTTTCTTAATCTATCTCTCCCATTTCATCCATTTCTCATCTTATCATTGGATGGATCTTAGATCTAAGGCCCATAACATTTGTGGCCACCATTCATTCTAAGAAATGGATTTCATAAACACATCTTATCCTTTTTAAAAAAATATAAATTCTTGTTTAAGAATTTCTTACCATACCGACGACTCCTCCGGCCTTTCTTTCTCCTTTTGATTTCCTTAGCCCTTTCTCTTCTTCTTCTCCTTGTTGTTCGGCCACTATGTGCTTGATCAAGATGGAGTCTCCAAGGTTAGGGTTCAGCTAAGGTAGGGTTAGATTTTGAGAGAGGGAAGAGGGGATGAGGATGGAAAAAGATGTTCAAGCCTTGGTCTTGAAGTGGTGGTCGGCCAAGCCTAGTTTTTTCCTTCTTTTCTTCTAAGTTTCTTCTTCTTTCTTGGTGTTTTCCTTGAGAGAGAGAGGAAGGACGGTTTTGGGAGAGGGAATGAAGAGATGGAGATGAGATGGGACACTAGACCCATTCCCATCTCATCTTGGTGGCTTGGGTTACACTCCTCCATCATTCCATTTGACCAACCAACATGGGTGAGTATGGCTTTGCATGTCCTTGGTGGTGGTGGTTGGGATGAAACCACCACCATGCCAACGGTTTTGGGTCTTTAAGGTGGGTGGTTTGGTCTTCCCATCAAGTCCATTGACCATATGATGAGAGGTATGGGTCCTCATACCTTGAGTGGTGGTGGTTGAGATGAAACCACCACCCTAAGTCCATGGTTTCTTTTGTGTTTCCTTGGGTGGTTTCAATGGGATGAAACCACCCTTTGACTTGCCCCTTTGACTTATTCATTTGACCCTAATTTGACCAACCTAATTAATTAAATTAAATCCTTACTTAGGTTAATTAATTCCTATTTAATTTAATTCCATTAAATTCTCTTTCTAAGAAATCCACCCATGGTTGACCAAGTCAACCACAGTGGACGGCCCCCACCAACACCTACCCTACCCGCCACCTCACTTGATGAGGTGGAGGTGGGCCCCATTCGGCCATGTCACTTAAACTCCATTAATCTTAACTTAGATGATTTAAAATACTTTAATCAACTTAATCTACTTTAATCCTCCTTAGTCCCCTTAACTTATCCATGGTTGACCAAGTCAACCATGATGGTCGGCCCCACCTTTTCCTTGGTCCACATGCCACCTCACTTGGCGAGGTGGAGGTGGGCCCCATTTGGTTATGCCATCTTAACCATCTCATCATTAACTTAGGTGGTTTCACTCCAATTCAACCCATTTCAATTAATTGGGTCACCATTGGGCCCATGGCCCAATTAAATTATTTTCTATCATTTACCCTAGAGTTTGACTCATTTTGACCCATTGGGTCCCAAATGGTTATCAGGCCCACTTTGACCATTATTGACCCCTTAAATGAATTCCATCCAATCCATGGTCCATTGGACCATACTTGGGCCTTTGCCCCAAAATTTGATCCATTTAACATCCATAACATCAAAATTTCAATTTTTTTTATTATTAAAATAAATAAATGCCATATATATGTTGATTTAAAAATTCGGTCTATTACATACTCCAATGAGGTTCATTCCTTGAAAAAAGCTGGTACATAAATGGATTACAGATAAGCACATTTGATCATTTTGATCAACACTTTTGGTAATTAATACCAATTAGAAAATTCATTTAAGGACATAGAGCATGTTTCATTCCACAAGGGATAACTTGGAATGAAACGAAACTATGTATGTGTACCATACACACCTTATACATGAGGTAATGCAAAAACCATATTCATTTCCTAAAGATGCACAAATCACATGGCATATGAAATGAAATTAAACAAGTATAATCCAATACTAGAGTGCAAACCTACATGTACATACAAATATTTCACACTAGATCAATGAACAATCAAACAAGAATATGGATTGAAGGTAAGATACAATGGTGATTCCAAAATATGTTTCAAATGTGACACCTATAGTAGTATCCCTTTACACATCTGAACATAATATTGTGAGACTTGAAATCTAAGTCCACAATCCAGTGATGGACCTTTATCAAATTTGGTTTTAATCTTGGGTGCCTTCCCATTTGACTTTGTGAATCAAGGCTCCAGATTTTGTACTATGATGTTGACCTAACATACGAGGCAACCATTTTGGAACACGGCCTCATAGGATACTTGGAAGTTGTTATCCTCTCAAATTTCCTTCAACCCATCCTCTTCTTCCCTAGAGGATTTAACTTGGACTTTTTCAATGGATCAATTGTAGTCAGTCACCTATACACAAATTGGTCATGATAAGTGATATCATCCATTGGGCTAGAAGAGGCAATTTTTCGTGGATTCTTTCAGCCTCTTTTACTATTTCATATCTTTTCAAATATCTTAAAAACATATTATGAAACAACACTAATGAATGCTACTCGTGTTTGATTAAAGCGCTTAGTCATTTCATCACTAGTCCAAGCTCTTTGGTCTTTGGGCTGAGTGGTCATGGAAATTGAAGCTTTATCAAATATCATTTCCATAGACATAGACCACTTTCTTTTCACCTATTTCCAAACATATTTATGGATGAAAACAATTACTTTTTTCATATCACAAATGGAGTTTTGGAAATATCATGGCTTTCTTTCATAGCCATTGTTCTAGCACGGATCAACTCGGATGGTTAAATCCTTGTAAAGAGCACGAGGCTTTGATACCAACTGAAATTTCTCCCTTAGCGTTAGAGCACTATTGACCCTATAGGGGGGTGAATAGGTCAATTCCAATTTCCATGGTGTTTACAAATTTCTTTATTGTTTGGAGTTTAAGTGCAGCAGATATTAATCAAGAGATTTGTTTAGTGTGATAAATTGTTTTTAATTACTTAAATGATCACACTAAGTTTATAACCCTTCGTATATTGTCTGATTATCGATGTTTGTACATAATGTGTAAAATAAGATAATCAAAATGCAAAGTGGTGTGTGTTGAGAAGAGTACTTAAATAATAAATACAAATACACAATGATCAAACACCATAAGACCAAATTTATAGTGGTTCGGTTAGCCAACTTACATCCACTGTTAGGGCTACCTCAACCTTGAGCTATCTCCAAATCCACTAAGTGGGGTCTTACACCCTCATAATTAGAGTAGGAATTCCACCTCACTCAATCAGCTAGGAATTCCACCCACCACAGTGCCAGACGACGTTCTAGATTTTTTACAGTGGTTCCGGAGCCAAGCCTCCGTAATACACTTTCAGGACAAATGTTTTAAATAAAATTAAAACCAAGAATCACTTTCCTTTGAAGCTCTTTCTCGTTGATGTGTGCTTCTTCAAGATCCACCCAATGTGTGCCGGCACTCCGCCTTATAGCCGTCGTAAAGCAATCACAATTCCAAGATGGTTAGAAATTGGTTTTACCAATATCTATCCTACTAGATTATCATTTCCTCTCTCACTCACAAACTTAATCCATATGATTGGTTGTAATAGATTCCCCAAGTGTAAGCATAAGAGAGAGAGAGTGATCCTTTTGTTGGCCCCTTTTTAAGCGCACTGATAATGATGAGGGTCCAACCGAATTGCCAAAGGATGCCAACTGGTTGCAACAAAATTGGCATTATTGACAAGGCAACTAGTTTCAGCAAGGGTCATGTGCGGACAGGTTGGGCGCACCAAGGGGTTGGTGACTAAAAATATTACCGTTTAACAACCCGACTGTTGAACATTAAATGCACTCCCAATGGTATAATTCTTTCCCAGTCGGCAGGTCGGTGTCACCAATGGGTCGACAATCATGGCACCAATAGGTCGGTCGAGCTGACTGTGAAATAAAATGCATATTTCCAAGTTGAAGTTCCAATTCACTGTCAAGCTTGCCTCTTTAGGCTTTTAATGATTTAACAATTTGTTCAGCTAAGACTATGAATGGTTCTCTTAAGGTGTGGCTAGCACCTAAAGTCATCTATGGCTGAATACTTGTTTTGTGATTGCCATAATGATGAGCTTTAATCCGGTGGAGCATGATCTTCACTCCTGATCACCTTGAGTCTTCAAGCTTCTAGCAAGTGCTTTTTCCCGAGTCATAGAATTGACAAACTTAGGGACTCGCAAGCCATGGCACTAATATAACCCAATGTGATAATTATGTTGAATGTACGAAACGTAATGAAATGTGTTATGTTGTTGTCATTGTGAAATTTTGGTCATAGTGTAATTATGACATATATGTTAACCAAAGAGTATATAAGACTTGATGATGTACATTTATCTTGTTTGAAACCCAATAGTAGTAGTCCCAACTCCCTAGATGATATTGGTGTGACAAGATGATGATTTAAATTTAAAGAACCCTATTGGAACGGTGACGTCGGCTATGAGACTTGGTCCTGTAAGGTTGCTGTCGAGGAGTATTGTCCCTCACATGCTTCACGTTGTAGGTTATTCTCGCGACTGTTTTGTACACTTGGTGTGCAGTATTACGCAGGGTTGGATACTTGTAATCCCTACTTCAGTGGTACTAACTTAGTAAGACGTATTGCACAGGGTTACATACTTGTGAACCCTACTAGGGCGGTACTAACTTGGTAAGTCGTATGTTGATCACCTTAGAGATAACTTAATCACTAGAGTGGTGAAGGGACTGTGGGGTGAGGTAAATTATATATGTTGTATGGAGATATCTCCCTTGTAAGTCGTGGCCTATGTCTATAACATCCCGGATTTTCAAATGCATTATTATATTGGGTATTATCTATTTTAATTGTTAAATTTAAGATTTACAGATGGAATGAATGTTAGATGGGTAAGAATTGGGGCAATGACCCAATTAGGATCCAACGGATCATGGATAGAGTTTGATTCTAATTAATTGGGTCAATGTAGTTAATTGGGTCAAATACCCAATTGGGACCCAATGTGTCAAGATGAATTGATGTTAAGGTAAATGGGTAAAGAATTGATTTGATTGGGTCATATACCCAATTAAGACCCAAGACATGGGATCCACCTCATCAAGTGAGGTGGCATGTGTATGAGGTGGCATGTAAGTGGCATGGCCAAATGGGATCCAAATCCACCTCATCAAGTGAGGTGGCAAATGATTTAATGCACATGCATGGTCGGCTAACCTATGGTTGACTTGGTCAACCATGGGTGAGTTCAAAAGGGTTAAGTGAAGTGAGTTGAGTTAAGGAATTATTTAATTAAGGAATAAATTCAAGTCTTGAGTTAAGAGTTGCATGGGTGAGTTCAAATGGGGTGAGTTGAATTATATTGAGTTAGAAATTAAAATCACTTGAGTTAGATGGAAATGAGTTCAAGAAAATTAAGTAAGTCAAAGTGTAAGCCATGTGAAAGACAAGCCCCAAGTGTAAGCCATGTGTCTCCTTGGTTGGGACACGTGGGAAAGACAAAGTCCAAGTGTAAGCCATGCATATTCTTGGTTGACCAAGGGACAAGTGTAAGCCATGTGAAAGACAAGCCTCCAGTGTAAGTCATGTGTCTCCTTGGTTGGGACACATGGGAAAGACAAAGCCCAAGTGTAAGCCATGCATATTCTTGGTTGACCAAGAGACAAGTATAAGCCATGTGAAAGACAAGCCTCAAATGTAAGCCATGTGTCTCCTTGGTTGGGACACATGGGAAAGACAAAGCCCCAAGTGTAAGCCATGCATATTCATGGTTGACCAAGGGACAAGTGTAGGCCATGTGAAAGACAAGCCTCAAGTGTAAGCTATGTGTCTCCTTGGTTGGAACACATGGGAAAGACAAATTCCAAGTGTAAGCCATGCATATTCTTGTTTGACCACGGGACACATGGGAAAGACCACACCTTAGTGAGGGTGGTTGAGAGGGTGTTCGGCAGATTTCAAGGAGCTTACACCACCGCTTTGGCCGATTTTTCCATGCTGAGGAAAGATAAGGATCTTCATCTCTCTCCTTCTCATCTCTCTCCCTCCCTCTTGAGCAAAAAAAATCTCATCTCCACTCCAATCTCTCTCTCTCTCAAATTACACTTAGCTGATTCTTGTCTCTCTCTCCCTCTCTCTCTCCCACATTTGGTCTTAACACTTAGAGGGCCAGCAAAGCATCAAGGAAAGAGAGGAATTAACAAAGAAAGGAAGGAGTTTGGGGGTTGATTTTAAAGAGACCTCTTTGGCCGAACCCTCCATTAGGAGTTTTTCATCTCATTTTCTCCCTCTCTCAATCAACACCTTGGCCGAATGCTCCATTGAAGGACAAGGAGGTTTCATCTCTCTCTCTCTCTCACATTGCTCTAGACTTGAAGGAAGAACAAGGACTAAGGAAGGAGAAGGACGGAGGAGGAAAATCAGACCTAAAGAAAAGGAGTAGACGCGGGAAAGGTATGTAATGTTTAACGAGGGTTTAATGGTTAAAAGAAGCTAAGGGAAACATGGTTTCGGCTATGGAATGGCCGAAACCATGGGGTCCCATATTTGATGGATAGGATTGGCTAAACCTAGTGCAAGCCATGAAGGTGGATATCCATTTAAAGATGGAATATGTTTTGGAGTAAATGATCAAAAAGTCAGTATCCATTCAAGGAATGGATAGGTGTTGAGGACCAACAACCAAGGGATGGAATGAAGAAATATAGATGATGTTTAAAATGTTTTAAAGAATAAGGAAATAAATTTTAAGAGGAAGGATTAAGTCTTACATCAAACAAATGAGGACTGATTTCGGGTTTTTTTATCATCCGCCGGATGGGTGGTGGACGGGAACCCCATGAGAGATTTTATGAGTCCATGAATGATTTTATAAGTCAATGAATGATTGTATGAGTCCATGAATATTTAAAAGTTAATTGATTAACTATGGATTATCAAATTATGAAATAAAAATAAAGGAATGATGTTGGACCCACGGTATTTAAAATAAAACAAGGATTGAAGAAAAGGGGTAAAAAACCAAGGAGTGAGGTTCGTCCATGTTGTATGGCTGAGCCCCATTGATGGGTCTTGGTGAACATGAACACATCTTAGCCACGTCGTATGGCCGAACCCCGTTGGGGGTCTTAACCTGTTTAAGGATTATGATGCGTAAATGCGACTGAAATGAAAGGTTGACTATAAATTGATATATGTGTATGATTTAAATTGATAAGGTAAAGAGACGTGATTCGCTTTCACGTGACGGTTAACGACTGTTCGTGCGAAACAAGATAAGGACAGTAGATCGGACGTGGGTAGGATTCCTACCTTGTTGAAACACTTGGATTATGTACATGCAATGGTTTTTATGAGAGGAGTCCACGCTCCATTCGGAGTTTCCGATAAACAATCGTGGGGAGGAATCTACACTGATTCCAATGGACATACGGGAAGAGATGTGTGATGTTGAATTGTGAGAAAAGTCCACGCTCCATTCGGGGTTTCCGATAAACAACCGTGGAGAGGAATCCACAATGATTCCAACGGACATACCGGAAGAGATGTATAATGTTGAATTGTAAGACGAGTCCACGCTCCATTCGACCGATAAGGCATTCGTGGAGAGAGATATATTAGGTTTGAAATGCAAGAGGAATCCACGCTGTAATAGCCCGAATTTTTAAATCAATATATATATATATATATATATATATATATATATATATATATATATATATATATATATATATATATATATATATATATGGCAATTATTTACTTTAATAATGGAAAAATGGGAATTTTGATGTCATGGATGTTAAATGGATCAAAAATGTGGGCAAAGGCCCAAGTATGGTCCAATGGACCATGGATTGAATAGAACTCATTTAAAGGGGTCAATAATGGGCAAAGAGGGCCCGATAACCATGTGGGACCCAACGGATCAAAATTGATTCAAACTCCAAGGTAAATGGTAAGAAAATAAATATAATTGGGCCATGGGTCCAATGATGACCCAATAAGGGGAATGGATTGAATTGATCACCTAAGTTAATGAGGAAATAATCAAGATGGTATAATCAAGTGGGGCCCACCTCCACCTCATCAAGTGAGGTGGCATGTGGACCAAGGAAAAAGGTGGGGCCGACCATCATGGTTGACTTGGTCAACCATGGATGAGTCAAAATGGAATTAAAGAGGACCCAAGTAAATAAAGTTGATTTAATTAATGAAAAACACCTAAGTTTAGTCTTGAATAGACTAAGGGGCATAATCAAGTGGGGTCCACCTCCACCTCATTAAGTGAGGTGGCGGGTGACTAAGATTTGGTGGGGCCGACCACCATGGTTGACTTGGTCAACCATGGGTGAATTCATAAGGAAGAACTAAGGAATTTAATGGAATTAAAAATTAAAAAGGGATTAACTAATCTAAGTGAAGAAGTAATTTAATTAAGTAGATGGGTCAACTTAGAGTCAATTGAGAAAGTCAAAGGGGACAATGGCCCTAAGATTGGGGGCATGCAAGGCCATACCCCCTCCATGCTTGGTTGGTGGGATCATCATGGAGGAGTGTAAACCAAGCAAGCCAAGACTAGATGGAAAGAGGGGTTTTCCATCTCATTCCTCTCATCTCACTCTCTCTCCCTCTCCTCTCCAAACCGTCCTCCCTCTTGCAAGACCAAGAATACACTAAGGAAAGAAAGAGAAAGAGACTTAGAAGGAAGGGAAGAAGAAGCTAAGAGTTGGCCGACCACTCCTAAGACCCAAGACTTGTGATATTTTCCCATTCCCTCCTCCAGTTTTTCCCTCTCAAAACTGCTACACCTTGGCCGAACCAAACCTTGGTGACCTTACCTTAATCAAGCTCACCATTGGCCGAGTATCAAGGAGGAAGAAGAAGGAGAAAGGCTAAGGAACAAGAGGAGCAAGAGACAACCGGGAAAACCAATGATTGTAAGTATTTCCAAACATGCCATTATGGCTCTTTTAAGAGAAATCGCGACGGAATGAAGTACAAAACATGCAATGGAAAAGACTGACAAAACAGTCAGTCGACTGAATCAGAGATTCAGTCGACTGAACAGATAATGAACGAACCAGAAACGAAGTTTTGGGAGTTTCAGCCGACTGAATCAGGGACTCAGTCGACTGAACTGATAATGGACGAATCAGAAATGAGCTTCTGGGAGTTTCAGCCTGACTGAACTAGAGTTTCAGTCGACTGAACTAATGGTGGCTGAAAACAGAAGGAGTTTCTGGGAGTTTCAGCCGACTGAATATATGATTCAGTCGACTGAAGGAATGCTTATTAAACACGTAAACGGATGGTTGATAGTTCAGCCGACTGAATCTATGATTCAGTCGATTGAAAATAAACTGGCAGAACAAGCAGATAACCTAATGCAAAGTCAGCCGACTGAATCTATGATTCAGTCGACTGAAAGGGGTACGGACCATGTTTCAGCTGACTGAATGTGTATTTCAGTCGACTGAAACTGAACTGGCAAGACAAACAGACGATCTGATTCAAAATCAGCCGACTGAATCTGTGATTCAGTCAACTGAATTGAAGAGTACGGTTTTGAATATGTTCAAGGTCGCTGTTGATCCGGTAGGATAAATGGTGGCTATGTTAAATTAAAGGGACCAATTTTAATGATCATACGACATGATTAGTAAGTCATTAATGGATCGAAGTGTATGGATCAGTTATGGATTGAATTATGTATGTGTTTTAATCAATGGGAAAAAGAGGCTAAGTTAAGGGCTGATTTATGATCATCTTGTAACGTGGTTAAAGATCATTAATGAACATAGGTTTATGATCAGTAAGAGACTTAATCATGGATAAGATATAGACTAACTTGGAAAATGTATAATAAGGTATTGGCACATCGCAAACGGTACGCGATTGGCGACCGGAATTATCGGACGAAAACGGAAAGGGACGTTATCGATATTTGGTAGGATTCCTACCTCTTTGTAAGCCGTGGATATGTGATGGTTATTTTAACCTAATTTGATAATTATGTGATTTGTATTATGATGGGTTTTTGATTTATGAATTATATATTCATACTATGGTTTATATTTTAATATTATGCATTATATGGCTATGTATGATATATTAAGTTTATGAGATATATATGTATACTACATAGCATAATGCACTTACATCTCATGCATGGCATGGGCGGGAAAATAATGAAACTGGAGTCCATGCTTCGTCGGGACGACCGAGAAGCAAACATGGGGATAGCCCGAGGGGCTATAACCGGAGTCCATGCTCCGTCAGGGCGACCGAGAATCATGCATGGGGATAGCTCTTATGCTATAACCGGAGTCCATGCTCCATCGGGGCGACCGAGAAGCAAGCATGGGGACACCTTGACGAGGATTTGCCATCAATGGGGATATGACATTTATGATGATGTGGATGATGGGTGGGACACATGACATAGACACCCATAGCATGGCATTCATCATATGATTGTATTATATTATTATCAGTATTGTTATCAGTATGCATGTTATCACCAATCCCTGTGCTAGCCCTACTCGGAGTCCTACTGGGCGCGTTGACTAACGCCTACTTCCACCCTAACTGGTGACACAGGAGACGGAGGAAACAGTGGACGAAACGGGAGTCAAGCTTAGGAGCTTGGGAAAGCGGCTACTTTGTTTATCAAAGTTTTATTTTGGAAAAGTTGTAACTTAAGTAGCTTAGCTTGTTGAATTGTAATAATTTTGGATTTCTTACTATGGTCTGGATTAAACTCTGTACGTTAACATTTTGAGACATAATTATGAACATGGGAGTATTTTGGTAATTTAATGATGTATCTTCCCTTCTATCTAAAACCGGTAGGATAGTATCTATTATAATGTTCCGCATGTAATTATGTTCCGCGAGCTTACTTCCTACGCGTGAACCGTACTCGTGGACTTCGTTCCGCGCACGCGTGGGGTTGGCCAGTTAAGGGCCGGGCTTTATAAGTTCGGACTTAACTCGCGTCGTGACGTCCAAACCCGTTGCCACTTTTATTTATTTCAAAAAAAAGATAGACTCTGATTTCGGTGAAAATGGGGCGGGCGTTACAGTTGGTATCAGAGCAAAATCGGAAGAATGAATCTCTCGAAGTATGATTAAGACGGTTTCACGTCTCACTGACGGATAAGAATCCCAACTGACTGACTCTTCGGAATCCGCTGCACGGGGGCCGGGTTAATCTACTTCAATTGACTCAGACTGAAACATTCAATCTGAGCGTCACATTTGACGTAAGAAAATGATAGTAAGGGAAGTACAATCATTATAACATTGATGGATTTATCAAACATAGGAAAAAAAATTCCCCAACTTCACAAAAAAGGACAAACATAGCTATTTGGGAAGTTTTTCCCCAAACCAAGTATGCATATTTGGCAATTTTCCCCAATATGAGAGATAATACGTAATCCTTAGGAATTATCCCCTCAAAAAAAAAAAAACTAAATATGAACGCACCAATATTATGAAAGAACTAAGTCAATATTTTTTCAATGACTTAGGAAATGCCACCAAGAAGAAGAACTCGCAGAAACCCCCGGGTAGAAGAGGAGGTGCCACCACCTCATCAAGAGGAAGTGCACCCACCGCAACAAGAGGAGGTGCCACCACCTCATCCAGCCGAGGGACAGAACAGTATAAACATACAAGGTGTACCTCCCGAGTTAAGGGATGTAGTTCAAGCGGCAATCGCTTCTGCTCTTCAACAACACTTAAGCGGAAATGCGACCGCTAGCGACTCTAGTAAACGGAAGATGGTCAAGGATTTTCAACAACAGCACCCTCCCTACTTCAGGGGAACAGAAGGGGCTGTTGGAGCGGAACACTGGTTAAAAAGGATCATTCAGATCTTTAATCTGCTCCAAATTTCCAATCCTGCTGATAAAATCTTACTGGCCACTTCTCAACTGATCGAGGATGCCAGTAGTTGGTGGGAAGTTGTAGAAAAGCAACAAGCACTGGTGCTAGAAGGGGAAAGGACCATCATGACATGGGAATGGTTCTCAGCCACCTTCCTAGAACAATACTTTCCGGAGGAAGAAAGAGAGAGCTAGACTGAAGCCTTCATCTCATTGATACAAGGCAGCATGACGGTGGCACAATACCACAGAGAATTCCTTAAGCTGTCCATCTATGCATTCTACATGGTGGATACTGAACACCGAAGGGCTCGCAAATTTGAACGTGGCCTTCGGCCAAGCATCAAGGCTAGAGTGACCATTTTCAAAGAGCCCACACTGGCAGGGGTGGTCAGCAGGGCCACCATAGCAGAGCGAGAGTTGAACGAAATAATGTTGTTTGACAACCGCCGAGGGCAAGGTGGGCTTGGTACATTCCAACCCAATAAGAAATTCCGCCCGAACTCTAGCAGACCCTCACTCTCCACAAGCTCTACGGGGGGCTTTCGCCCCAATCAACCTTCCCCTTCAACATCAGTCACACAGGTTCCTCGGAGTGGAAACACATGTTATTAATGTGGCCAACAAGGCCACTTCAAGAGAGAGTGTCCCCAGACCAGCCGACCCTCTAACTCCAGGGGTGCCTTCCGCCCTCCATCCAGATCAACTCAGTCGCGGGGGGGCAGAACATACAACCAGGCAGGACGGGCGCCAACCCCTACCGAATCTGGACGACTCTTCACCATACCGACTCTAGTAGCGGTGGATCACTCGGTGATACAAGGTATGGCTGTAATTAGTAGTTCCTATGTTGTTACATTATTTGACTCTAGAGCTTCACATTCATTTATATCTGCTGCATTTATATCTGCCACGGGCACATTAGTACAAAACCTGTCCACATCACTCACCATTGTATCCCCCGTCGGAGACACATCACTGGGACTCATATGTACGGCATTGAACACTGAACTCGCGGGATTCAGATTCGAGTTTAACTATTTAGTAATCGATATGGCCGACTACGATGTTATATTTGGCATGGACTGGTTGACTACATATCAGGCCCATATTGATTGCCACCTTCGTAGGGTGATATTTTGGCCACCCGAGGGAAAGTGATATGTGGTACACGCTGACAGGCAGAGCATCCCTAGAAGGCTGCAGGAAGAATTGAACCATCTTGCCTTGAACAGTCTCAAATTAGATAAGGCACCAATAACCGAACTTCTGGCGGTAGTAGCAGATTATGCCGAGGTATTTCCAACAGAGCTCCCTGGTTTACCACCCAAGAGGGAGATAGACTTTGAAGTCAAATTATACCCCAGCGCCGCTCTAGTATCATTACCCCATTATAGAATGGCACCAGCTGAGATGACTGAGTTGAAGAAGCAAATTGATGAACTACTCAGACTGGGTTTTATACGGAACAGCACATCCGCATGGGGGACCCCGGTGTTATTTGTGAAGAAAAAGGACGGCCCCCTTCGGATGTGTGTGGACTACAGGAAATTAAACCAACTGACTGTCCGGAACAAGTATCCCCTACCCAGGATTGATGATCTGTTTGATCAACTTAGGGGTTCCTCTCACTTTTCCAAGATTGAGTTAATGTCCGGATACCATCAAATTCAGGTTAGAGAGGAGGACATAGAGAAGACAGCTTTCAGGACTCGGTATGGCTTATATGAATATGTAGTCATGCCGTTTGGGCTTACTAATGCACCGGCGGTGTTCATGGACCTAATGAATAGGATATTCCATCCTTACTTGGACCGTTTTGTGATTGTATTCATTGATGATATTCTGATCTACTCCAAAAGTCAGAAGGAACATGCCGAACATCTACGGATAGTATTAGACACCTTGAGGAAGAACCAATTATATGCCAAAGCCAGCAAGTGTGAATTTTGGCTATCTGAAGTCAACTTCTTGGGGCACATCATATCAGAGGAAGGTATAGCCGTGGACCCGGCTAAAGTAGCGGCAGTGAAGGAGTGGAAAGCGCCAACGAATGTGACCGAGATCCGCAGTTTTCTGGGATTGGCCAGTTACTACCGAAAATTCATCATGGACTTTTCCAAGACTGCAGCTCCACTTACCCGACTCACTCAGAAAGGAATCAAATTTCAGTGGTCAGATCTATGTAACCAGAGGTTTGAGGAACTAAAGGAGAGGCTTACGACCGCTCCTATTCTGATCTTGCTGGAAAGAGGCAGAAATTATGAAGTGTACTGTGATGCCTCCAGTGAGGGACTAGGGTGTACACTTAGTCAAGGTAATCGTGCAGTGGCGTACAGATCAAGACAGTTGAAAATTCATGAACGCCATTATCCCACACATGATCTAGAACTAGCAGCGGTGGTCTTCGCTCTCAAAAGCTGGAGACACTATCTCTATGGTGAAAAGTTTGAGGTATTCTCGGATCACAAGAGTCTGAAGTATTTATTTGATCAGAAGGAACTCAACATGAGACAGCGCAGATGGATGGAATATCTGGCGGATTATGAGTTCGCACTTCGGTATCATCCTGGCAAGGCGAACAAAGTGGCGGATGCCCTCAGCCGCTTGTCACATGCGACAGTAGCCAGCATGATCAGGACGGAATGGGAGGTACTGAATACCATCAGAGAAGTTAAACTCTACCTTAATAATCATGGGACTATATATAATTTGATCATACGATCCAACTTGGTCTCCGAGATTGAACGGGAGCAACGGACAGATCCAGAGGTGGAGGAGATTTGGGCTAAGATGTCTACCGGTGAGGTTGTACCGGAGTGGAAGTTATGACCAGGACAAGGTCTTATCTTCCGAGGCAGGACATATGTGCCTAAGAATTGCAGAAGAGAGTTGCTGATTGAAGCACACCAAAACAAACTCTCTATCCACCTGGGCAGCACCAAGATGTATCATGATCTTAAGAGACACTATTGGTGGCATGGACTTAAGAAAGATGTGGCAAAGTTTGTTGCTCGTTGCTTAACTTGTCAGCAGGTTAAGGCAGAACATCGGAAACCACCGGGCTTACTCGCACCCTTACCGGTGCCAGAATGGAAATGGGAGCACATATCCATGGATTTTGTAACAGGGTTGCCAAGGTCATCAAAGGGCAACGATGCAATATGGGTCATAGTGGACCGGTTGACCAAGTCCGTACATTTCCTTCCCATCAAAATGACAGATTCATCAGAAACTTTGGGTCGACGGTACATCCGAGAGATCATCAGGCTACATGGTATTCCCCGGTCTATTGTGTCCGACAGGGATGGTCGATTCACCGGCAGAGTATGGCAGGGCATGCAATCAGCAATGGGAACCGACGTATTAACTAGCACGGCATTTCACCCGCAGACTGATGGACAGTCAGAGAGGACGATACAGACATTGGAGGATATGCTGAGAGCATGCATCCTAGATTTCAAGGGCGGATGGGAAGATCATTTGCCACTGGTGGAGTTCTTTTACAATAACAGTTACCAGGTAAGCCTCCAAATGGCTCCATTTGAGGCCTTGTATGGTAGGCCGTGTAGATCGCCAGTGTGTTGGACAGAGGCCGGTGAGCCTGCATTGATTGGGCCAGATTTGGTTGCGAAGACTACAACACAGATTAAGTTGATACGGCAACATCTACTCACTGCACAAAGCCGTCAGAAGAGCTATGCCGACAAGAGGAGAAAGTTCCTCGAGTTTGAGGTGGGAGACTTAGTGTTCTTAAAAGTCTCGCCACGGAAAGGGCACATGAGGTTCGGAAAGAAAGGGAAATTGTCGCCTAGATTTGTGGGGCCATTTCCGATACTGAAGAGGGTGGGAGGAGTAGCTTATCAGTTGGCGTTCCCTCCACAATTATCATCTCTACATGATGTATTCCATGTATCCATGCTGAGGAAGTACAACCCTGATCTTTCTCACGGATTGAATGTTCAAGCATCGATGTACAAAGCGATGTGACATATGTGGAGAAACCGGTCAGAGTGATCGGGAGTGAGCAAAGGGTGCTGCGGAACCGCGCCATTCAGTTCGTCAAAGTGGTATGGGAGCAACATGGCAATGAAGAGACCACTTGGGAACTTGAGTCAGAGATGAAAGCCGCTTATCCGGAGCTCTTTACATGAGATGTTCAGAACCCCTACTTCATTCGAATTTTCGGGACGAAAATTTTAAAAGAGGATTCTATTGTAATAGCCCGGATTTTTAAATCAATATATATATATATGGCAATTATTTATTTTAATAATGGAAAAATGGGAATTTTGATGTCATGGATATTAAATGGATCAAAAATTTGGGCAAAGGCCCAAGTATGGTCCAATGGACCATGGATTGAATAGAACTCATTTAAAGGGGTCAATAATGGGCAAAGAGGGCCCGATAACCATGTGGGACCCAACGGATCAAAATTGATTCAAACTCCAAGGTAAATGGTATGAAAATAAATATAATTGGGCCATGGTTCCAATGATGACCCAATAAGGGGAATGGATTGAATTGATCACCTAAGTTAATGAGGAAATAATCAAGATGGTATAATCAAGTGGGGCCCACCTCCACCTCATCAAGTGAGGTGGCATGTGGACCAAGGAAAAAGGTGGGGCCGACCATCATGGTTGACTTGGTCAACCATGGATGAGTCAAAATGGAATTAAAGAGGACCCAAGTAAATAAAGTTGATTTAATTAATGAAAAACACCTAAGTTTAGTCTTGAATAGACTAAGGGGCATAATCAAGTGGGGTCCACCTCCACCTCATTAAGTGAGGTGGCGGGTGACTAAGATTTGGTGGGGCCGACCACCATGGTTGACTTGGTCAACCATGGGTGAATTCATAAGGAAGAACTAAGGAATTTAATGAAATTAAAAATTAAAAAGGGATTAACTAACCTAAGTGAAGAAGTAATTTAATTACGTAGATGGGTCAACTTAGAGTCAATTGAGAAAGTCAAAGGGGACAATGGCCCTAAGATTGGGGGCATGCAAGGCCATACCCCCTCCATGCTTGGTTGGTGGGATCATCATGGAGGAGTGTAAACCAAGCAAGCCAAGACTAGATGGAAAGAGGGGTTTTCCATCTCATTCCTCTCATCTCACTCTCTCCCTCTCCTCTCCAAACCGTCCTCCCTCTTGCAAGACCAAGAATACACTAAGGAAAGAAAGAGAAAGAGACTTAGAAGGAAGGGAAGAAGAAGCTAAGAGTTGGCCGACCACTCCTAATACCCAAGACTTGTGATATTTTCCCATTCCCTCCTCCGTTTTTCCCTCTCAAAACTGCTACACCTTGGCCGAACCAAACCTTGGTGACCTTACCTTAATCAAGCTCACCATTGGCCGAGTATCAAGGAGGAAGAAGAAGGAGAAAGGCTAAGGAGCAAGAGGAGCAAGAGACAACCGGGAAAACCAAGGATTGTAAGTATTTCCAAACATGTCGTTATGGCTCTTTTAAGAGAAATCGCGAAGGGAAGAAGTACAAAACATTCAATGGAAAAGACTGACAAAACAGTCAGTCGACTGAATCAGAGATTCATTCGATTGAACAGATAATGAACGAACCAGAAACGAAGTTCTGGGAGTTTCAGCGGACTGAATTAGGGATTCAGTCGACTGAACTGATAATGGACAAATCAGAAACGAGCTTCTTGGAGTTTCAGCCGACTGAACTAGAGTTTCAGTCGACTGAACTAATGGTGGCTGAAAACAGAAGGAGTTTCTGGGAGTTTCAGCAGACTGAATCTGATGATTCAGTCGACTGAACACAAACGTCTCAGATAAAAAAAGGGTTCTGGAAGTTTCAGCCGACTGAATATATGATTCAGTCGACTGAAGGAATGCTTATTAAACACGTAAACGGATGGTTGATAGTTCAGCCGACTGAATCTATGATTCAGTAGACTGAAAATAAACTGGCAGAACAAGCAGATAACCTGATGCAAAGTCAACCGAGTGAATCTATGATTCAGTCGACTGAAAGGGGTACGGACCATGTTTCAGCCGACTGAATCTGTGATTCAGTCGTCTGAATTGAAGAGTACGGTTTTGAATATTTTCAGAGGTCGTTGTTGATCCGGTAGGATAAATGGTGGCTATGTTAAATTAAAGGGACCAATTTTAATGATCATACGACATGATTAGTAAGTCATTAATGGATCGAAGTGTATGGATCAGTTATGGATTGAATTATGTATGTGTTTTAATCAATGGGAAAAAGAGGCTAAGTTAAGGGCTGATTTATGATCATCTTGTAACGTGGTTAAAGATCATTAATGAACATAGGTTTATGATCAGTTAGAGACTTAATCATGGATAAGATATAGACTAACTTGGAAAATGTATAATAAGGTATTGGCACATCGCAAACGGTACGCGATCGGCGGCCAGAATTATCGGACAAAAACGGAAAGGGACGTTATCGGTATTTGGTAGGATTCCTACCTCTTTGTAAGCCGTGGATATGTGATGGTTATTTTAACCTAATTTGATAATTATGTGATTTGTATTATGATGGGTTTTTGATTTATGAATTATATATTCATACTATGGTTTATATTTTAATGTTATGCATTATATGGCTATGTATGATATATTAAGTTTATGAGATATATATGTATACTACATAGCATAATGTACTTACATCTCATGCATGGCATGGGCGGGAAAATAATGAAACCGGAGTCCATGGTTCGTCGGGGCGACCGAGAAGCAAACATGGGGATAGCCCGAGGGGCTATAACCGGAGTCCATGCTCTGTCGGGGCAACCGAGAATCAGGCATGGGGATAGCTCTTATGCTATAACCGGAGTCCATGCTCCGTCGGGGCGACCGAGAAGCAAGCATGGGGACACCTTGACGAGGATTTTCCGTCAAGGGGGATATGACATTTATGATGATGTGGATGATGGGTGGGACACATGACATAGACACCCATGTCATGGCATTCATCATATGATTGTATTATATTATTATCAGTATTGTTATCAGTATGCATGTTATCACTAATCCCTGTGCTAGCCCTACTCGGAGTCCTACTGGGCGCGTTGACTAATGCCCTACTTCCACCCTAGCTGGTGACACAGGAGACGGAGGAAACAGTGGACGAGACGGGAGTCAAGCTTAGGAGCTTGGGAAAGCGGCTACTTTGTTTATCAAAGTTTTATTTTGGAAAAGTTGTAACTTAAGTAGCTTAGCTTGTTGAATTGTAATAATTTTGGATTACTTACTATGGTCTGGATTAAACTCTGTACGTTAACATTTTGAGACATAATTATGAACATGGGAGTATTTTGGTAATTTAATGATGTATCTTCCCTTCTATCTAAAACCGGTAGGATAGTATCTATTATAATGTTCCGCATGTAATTATGTTCCGCGAGCTTACTTCCTACGCATAAACCGTACTCATGGACTTCGTATCGCGCACGCGTGGGGTTGGCTAGTTAAGGGCCGGGCTTTATAAGTTCGGACTTAACTCGCGTCGTGACGTGCACGCCCGTTGTCACTTTTATTTATTTAAAAAAAAAAATAGACTCTGATTTCGGTGAAAATGGGGCGGGCGTTACACATGCTCCATTCGGTGGGACCGATAAAGCGTTTGTGGGGAGAGATATATTATGTTTACAATGTAAAAGGAGTCCACGGTCTATTCGGTGGGACCGACAAGGCATTCGTGGGGAGGCATGACAAAAATACTTGATGTGGCTTATTCATCAAGGGGACTACTAATGTGATTTGTGATATGGATGTTGGGGGGGTGGTGATCATCGGCATATGACCCCATGACATGGCATTACATTGGCATGACTTTGTTATGAGTATCATGCACTGTTTTGTTTTATCAGCATGATTATGATCTCTATTATCATGCTCTGTTTTTTGATATTATGTTTTACAAGTACGGTATGATGTTTTGTATCTTGATTTTATACTAATCCTATGTGTATAACCCTACTTGGAATACCTACTGGGCATATTGACTAATGCCCTACTTCTACCTTAGATGATGGTATAGAGAACGGAACGAACGATGGACGCGAAAGGAACCAAGCATAGGAGCTTGGGCAGCTTGTTACTTATTTTTAAGTTTTAGTTTTGGACAGTATATAAGGAGTTAATTGCATTTTGGGATTGTAACAACTTAGATATTATTTTGCTATGGTTTGACATTACCTTTGGATATTTAGTTTAGTTAAGTTTTGGGTGATTGACTTCTTTGCTAAGTAAAGGTTATGGTTGGTTTATGTAATCAAATATTAATTCGACAATGTGTTTATTCCGCAAGTATAACTTTAATGCGTGTGAACTATTTTAGTGGACTCGGTCCACGCACACGTATGGTTGGCCAGTTAAGGGCCGGGCTTTGGAAGCTCGGACTTAGCTTACGTCGTGGCGTCCCGCTTTCTCTCACTCTTTATTTCAAAAAAAAAAAAATATAACTCTGATTTTTTGGCGAGTGAAAAAAGGCCGAGCGCTCACAATGTCCCTCAAGGGATCATGATGTTTTGACAGCCCGTTCCATAGAGGTGTCCTTCGGTGGACATTGTGTTCACATTGATGAGATTGATAACAGGATAGTGTTGCATAGCATGATTTATATTCCATTTCATACATTATTATTATGTGGGTGCGTGAGTGTGTAGCATGCATATTTCCTCACTAAGTATTGTTTGTACTCACATCCTTGCAATTTCAGATAATGTTGCACCAGTTTGGTCCGAGGGACCCCGAGGAAGCGCTTAATTATTATGCTGATTTAAACACACTATATATTGAGTTGTTATTTCATTTATTTGAATTGAATGGATGATGTTGATTATACCATTTTACTCGAGGATTCGTTGTAATAAATTCTAGAAAGTTGATAACTTTTATTATAGAGAATTTATATCCCTTTGAGATGTTAATGGTAATTGAAAAATATTTATGGACTTTGAATTTGAGTTGTGCTCACACCTGTGTTTTCCACGTGTGATATTCGAAAAAGTAAAATTATTCTGCTGTCAAGTGCTGATGTTTTGGGTCAGGGTGTGACATTTACCCAACTTTTATCTGATCCACTTCCATCTCTTAGGGAAATTTCAATTTAACCACAGCCACAACCCCAATTTCAACCATCAATAGGCTTAATTTCATCATTACCTCCATTTCTCCCAAATTCGTCCTCCTATTAGGGTTCCAACCCACTTTAGGGTTCAAATCCAACCCATACAAGGTTTCAATCAACAAATTCTAATCTAAATTCATTGATTATTCTCCTCCACATGTAAACATTACTTCCAATGTAATAACCCGACCCTAAATTAGAAAATGACAAAATTTTAGAACCGTTAACTCGGCTTTGTGAACGGTTAACATGATAGAGTGCAGAGAGAACTTCCCAAAAAGACCAAATATGACCCAATCGGAGCTCGTTTGCTTAGTGATCCAGCCCGACGAAGTTCTGAGGACATTTTGGACATTACATAATGTCTTTTGTTTTACTTGAAAATCATGAATATTGTCTTTAAAACTGCCGAAGTGTACTAGACCAATCTAATGTCCAATTTGAAAACCGAAAATTTTACACACGTTATGTAAAAGTTCTCCCTTGTATGCTAGAACACTGATTGACCCTAGAGGGGGGGGGGGGTGGTTCAATAGGTCAATCCCTTTCCATGGTGGTTATAAATTTCTTGATTGTTTGGAGTTTAAGTGCAGTGGACATTATTCAAGAGATTTGTTTAGTGTGATAAATTATTTTAAATTACTTAAATGATCACACTAAGTTTATACCCCTTTGCATATTGCTTGATTAATGAGGCTTGTGCACAATGTGTAAAATAAGATAATCAAAATGCAAAGTGATGTGTGTTGAGAAGAGTACTTAAATACTAAATACAAACACACAATGATCAAACACCATAAGACCAAATTTATAGTGGTATCAGAGCCTAGTGCTCGTTACAAGGATTTAACCATCCGAGTAGATCCAAGATAGAACACCATGGGAGACAATCATGCAATATGCAAACCTCCTTATTTCGATGGAACAAACTATGCCTCATGGAAGGCCAAAATGAGGAGTTTCTTTGTTTCCATCGACTCATCAGTATGGGATATTGTAAAGACTGGATGGGAGGAACCCATAGAAGATAAAACCATAGCAATCGCCTCAACTGTATCCAAGGTACCCAAACCTTTTGCCTCTTGGACCCCTCCTGAGAAAGCTGCTCAAACAGCAAATGGAAAAGCCATGAATGCACTAAATTGTGCAGTTTTTGATAGTTAATACAGGCGGATCATGACATGTAAAACTATAAAGGATGCATGGGAAGTTCTAGAGAGAACCCATGAAGATACCTCAGTAGTCAAGAGGCCGAAACTTCATATCCTCCAAAATCAATTTGACATTGTTAAGATGAGGGAGGATGAAGTCTTCATGGACTTTTATTCCAAATGTAGCGACATTGTAAATCAATTACGCTTTAGGGGAAGGGATACCCGAGGACAAGGTATGTACGAAAATTGTCTGGAATCTTGCTGAAAGATTCAAACCCAAAGTAGTAGCCATGGAGGACAACAGGGATGTGTCCTTAATGAATATTGATGATTTGGTTGGTTCATGACAAACTTATGAACTTCATTTTGAACAACGAAGAGACAAATCCATTGCCTTGAAATCTTCCTTAAAACAAAAGAAGACTAAAGAAAAAGAAAAAATTTCGAAAGATGAACTCTCAAGTGATGAAATGGCAATGTTTGCCAAAACTGTTTTATAAAAACTTTGAGAAAAGAAATAACTTGAGAAGAATGGGTAAGGGTGAAACAAGTAAAAATTACCCAAGAAGGCAAGAGGAGATTAGAGGGAAAGGAAGAGAGAAAGAGAGAGGACACTTCATGAATGAATGTCCCTCAGATAAAAGAAAGAAGGGTATGAACGTGGATGCGACCCATGTGGAAACTTCTGAATCAGAGAGATATTCAAATGATGAGACTCAACAAAAAGTTGACATATCAAAAGGTCTCATAGCCTCGATTATATGTGATCAAGAAAATACCACAATTGAAACAGAGGAAGAGAGTGAAGAAGATGAAAATCTTCAAGTCTCCTACAATGCCTTATTCCTTGAGAGTGAGAGATTAGCCAAGAAACTAAACAAGGTTAAAAACAAAAACCTAAGTCTCTCTAATCAAGTGGAAGATTTAAAAATCGAAAAATCTCTCCTAACCTCTAAGCTGGAACTCTCTGAAAAAAAAAAAAAAGACTCTAAACTAAAAGAGAGTAATAAAAGTCTTCAAGAAGAAATAGATATCCATTGCAAGGATGTCAAAAATTTATGGCATCATAATAAACTTCTTGAAGAAGATGTTAAAAAACTGCCTTTGCAAATTAAAGAATTAAGACTTCATAAAGAAAAATTTCAAGATAAGTTCACCCAAGGAGATGAAAGGCTTAAAAGACTCCTTGGTATAGATAGACAATATGGTGATAGGTCTGGTTTTGGTGCCTCATCTGCCAAAGAACCTATACATCATGGATGTTTAGAAAAACAAGTAGCTCTCACCCTTCAAAGGGTCAGTGCAAATTCTGCCACAAAGATGGGCATTTTAAAATAAATTACTATCATCTGAAGAGATACTTGGAAAGAAAAGTACAAAGGCACAATCAAGTAAAGCCTATGCTTAAAAGACATCCACCAACACCTAACCTTAAAAGAAACCTAAGGAAGGTGGATAAAAGGCACGACTCTTTGTTAAGACAGATGAATCATGTCTTAAAAAAGTTGATGGATCCCAAGGTTGGTCATCAAAGGTACGATCGTTGGGGTGTGTATGCAACACCAAATGACACAATCTTCGTACCTAGGAGATAGACCATTAAATCATGTTTTGTTGTGGTTTAAGATTCACTTCTATATCTTAGACCACTGCAAATGGACTCATAAGAGAACATGTGAGTTCACATAGTATAAAAATACTATGACATGAGAAGAGAAATTGGCTAACTACTAGTCAAGAATGTATTTTTCCTGGCTATAGTACATATTCTACTTGGAAAGCCATAAATTCCATTCAAAATATTTTTTGAATGGTATGTTTTGGAATGTGAACTTTTATGTAATGTGTATATTTATTGATTTGATGAGTCATGGTTGAAATGTCTATGCATTGGAATAAACCTATGTATGCCGCGCTTAGAATAGGACTCCATCAAGTTGCACATATCAAGGATGATTGCACTACAATCTGGAACCTCTCGGTGTAAGAGACTTGTCGGTATGACAGACATGTCTGTACTGTGCCAAATCGTGCATTGTTGAAAAAGGGGAAATTGTCGAAAAGATCGACCTGTCGATAGAATCGACATGTCGGTAAGACAGAAAGTTTGAATTAAAAGGGACCCTTTCTGTGAAAGCGACAATTCATTCAAAACCGCGGTCTCCCATCCCATGAAGGTCTTGTGGTCCTCCTCCTCCTCACGTGCCCTAGACCAGTCGATAGGACCTCTCGGAGCGATTTCCACCAAAAAACCATAGGGCTTTTCATTCCTTGCGTCCCTTGAAGCCTGAAAATCACCATTTCTGTGATTTCCCTAAATCAAGTTAGGCTCAGTCATCTCCTCATCCACCTTCGAACTACTGGTTGAGGATCACCTCTGGGAAAGATATCAGCTCAGACACGTCCCGAGACCACTATAGAACAAGGAGAAACCAGTCGTGTTGGTCGATGGGCCAAACGAACCAAAAGGTCTGCCTCTTGGTCGTGCCTAGGGTCGAGATCTGAAACTCCTGATCATGTTCAGGACCAACAGGAAACCTAATCCGAGGTGGAAGAAGAACTCATCGTTGACAAAGGTGTCATCTTCGTCGAAAAGAGTCATGAAGAAAGGAGACAAGATGCAGAAAAAGGGATTGATTTTCAAACTGGTAATGAAAACCATGTCAATTTACCTGATGACACCAGTGAGGAGGAAAGTCACAGTTCTGAGGAAGAAGAATTTCAGTATCCTCCTCAAAAAGATGTTACTCTGGGCAAGAGAGTCTTCAGACTAGAAAGGAGAATAGACTACCTAGAAAGAAGTCTAGATAGTCTTGTAATAACTGTACAGGATTTAGTCTCTGTTGTCTCCCTCTCAGATAGAGCTCCAGACACCCCGTCCCCTCCTCCTCCAGCATCTCCTCAAGATGGCTCTGCTTAGGATAGTTTTTCATGTTCTCTGTCTTTGGAAAAACTATATTTTTTATATTTTGACTAAATATCCACAATACCCCTTTATCAAAAACCATATGTATTGAATGCACATTTTATTTTAATGAAATGATATGGTTTGGTTTAGTATGATGTGTGTATTGCTGTATTTGAATGCCTTATATCTTTTGTCTATGGTTAACATGGTCTTTGTTAAATAGACTAACATGCAGGATTAAATGATTTGGTTTTGTATTGGCTTGTAAGGAAGATAGAGATCGGGATAAGGTGGCACACATCCTTGGAGAATGGGGGAGCACAAAATTTGTGTTGATTAGCTACTGTCACTGGTCATGACAGTGTAGGAAGGAGGATGCAAGCCTGAAAGAAAGCTTGATTGAAAAATAAACTTAGGAGCAGCTTAGTTTATGGGGGAGATGAGTCAAAGAAGCTACAAAATTAAGCTTGGAGAAGAGCGAAAATACTCTAGGGAAGCTAAGTAAATGAGCTTGTCCCATGAAAGAAATCAGTTAAACTAAATTTTAGCTTGCATAGGAGAAAAATAAACCTTGTTGCACAAGGAAATACATTAAACCATGGGGAACAACCATGAGTTGCAGCAGCACTTAGTTAATCACTAAGTGCAAAAAGCATAGAGGAAGTCATGTTGATATCTACTAAGCCTTTGTCAATTGTATGACAAAATGTAGGAGAAATTAGTAGAAGTTGTAAGCATGAGGGAGTGTAAAATAAAGCCGAAGTGCTTGGGCCTCTAGAAAGAGAGAGTCATGATGAATCCAATGGACATGTAACACCCCCCCGGGTTTTCATTACATAAATATATATTGAAATGGTTCATTTAAATTGTGATTCAATGGAATTTGAGAATAGTTGAGATGGACCTTAGATGGATAAGGAGTTGAGTCAATGACCCAATGAAGACCCAATGGATCATGGGTAAGCTTATTTTAAATAAATTGGGTAAGTTTAATTAAATGGGTCAATTATCCAATTGGGACCCAATGGCTCATAGTGAACTTAATTGTAAGGTAATTGGGTAAGGTCAAAGTAATTGGGTCAGCTGCCCAATTAAGATCCAATATAATAAATCCACCTCATCAAGTGAGGTGGCAAGTGGGTGATGTGGCATGCATAGAAGCCAACTAGACAAGGAGGACACATCATCGAGTGACATGACCAAGGTAGCACCTAAATGGCATGTGGTGCATGGTCGACCATATCATGATTGACATGGTCAACCATGAATGTGTTCAAGACTAGAGTTCAAGATGAATTACTTTAGTTGAGTTAAGTGAGTTGAGTTGGGAAGATGGAGAGTTTTCCAACTCAAGGGAAAGGAAAGGACACGTTGGAAGACAAAGGGTCTCCTTGGTTAAGCCAAGGGACACCTTGATTAGACAAAACTTAAATGAGGGAAGATGAAAGGGCTTAGGCTGTTACAAAGAGACACCAACCAAGGGCACACCCCACCCCTTGGCCGATCACTCTCTCTTTTGGAACAAAGAGATTTCTCTCCTCTTTTTATCTATCTCTCTCCCACCTACATTTCTATATTGGGAGGATCAGTGAAGAACTAAGGAAGAAAAAGGATATAGGAGGAGAGCAAAAAGAAAAGAAGGAGACGGGAAAGAAGGTATGTTTTAAGTTTAAGAACAATATGAAATTAAGACTGAGGGGAAACTACAGATTTGGCCATGGTGTGGCCGAACCTATAGGTTCCATATTGGATTGAAAGGGCTAGCCAAATTATCATAGCGCCATGGAGTTGGATATCCATTCAAGAATGGATATGTGTTGAATACAAACAATCAAAGGATTGGATCCAAAACCGTGTTATAATGGTACAAAGATTGGAATGAATAATGGAAAGGACTCTAGCTTCGGCTAAAAAGTAGAGTAAACTTACTAAGAGTGATATGAATGATATTATCTATGTTTAAAAGTGATAAGAAATGTTTTCCATGAAAAAAGGTCCAGCCAAATAAACAAACAAAGAAGACTGACAAACAATCAGTTGACTGAATCTCAAATTCAGTCGACTGAACTAGTGTTGGCCAAAACAGAAAGAAGTTTTTGGGAGTTTCAGCTGACTGAATCTTGTGATTCAGGCAACTGAACATGGACTGGATTAAAATATATAAGGTTTAATGGTATATCAGCCGACTAAATCTAGGATTCAGTTGCTTGAAAATAGACTTACCAAACAAGTAAACTGTTGGTTAATGATTCAATCGACTAAATCTATACTGGTCAAAGACACAAAGGATTTGATCCAAAGTCAGCAGACTGAATATGTGATTCAGTAGACTGAAAAGACATTGACCATGAATACAAAAGGTTTGACTCAGAGTCAGCCGATTGAATCTATGGTTCAGCCGACTGAAAGGTTACGGGTCAAGTGTAAACAGTACCGAGTCGTGCTTCAGCCAACTAAATATTGTATTCAGTCGACTGAAAATCTGTGGGTAAAGGCAGAGAATAGTATTCGGGCAGGATTCAGTCGACTGAATCCTTGATTCAGTAGACTGAATTGAAAATTTTAAATAATTTGCCCAGATGTTTCAGTCTATCTGGAAGGATATAAGGGATGATGGAAATTAAATTAATAATCAATTAATATATATGTGGTTGAATATGATAAGGTAAAGAGGTTCAATTCATTTTCACGCGACCTTAGCCTTGTTCGTGCAAAATAAGAAAATGACAGTAAATCAGATGTTGGTAGGATTCCTACCTTATTGAGATACATATGGATCTTATATATATGTTTACTGATTTTTATTTCCAAACATGATGATTTACTTTGGTTAAACAAATGGTATAAATTTTATGAACTGATTTTCAATGATAACATGTGATTTGAAACGAAATGGCATATTTGCTTACATTAGGAATGGGTACGGTGTAGTCTGGGCCAAATAGTTCCTGGGTAAATAGTCCCGAAACCCTGCGCAGAGAGAGGAGTCCACACTCCATCGGTAATTCCGATTAACATATGTGGAGAGGTATAACAGTGACCTGGTGGTGCCGTCACAAAACACTGGGGACGTAATTGACCAAGGGAACACCTTGATATGGTAATTTAATCAAGGAAACTATCTATACATGATGTGGTTGGATATGTATTTGGGCGAGTGATCATTTGACATTGATACCCATGACATATGGCATAAGTAAGCATGATTTGATATGGATATCATGCATGGCTTATTCTACTATTTATGGGATGTTTTGCAAATATGATACAATGTTTCTATATTGATTTTATATTGATCCTATGTATACATAACCCTACTTGAAATTCCTAATGGGCGTGTTGACTAATGTCCTACTTCTACCCTATAGATGATGAAACAAGGCATGACAAAGATATGGGATATGAAGGGAGTCAGGCGTAGGAGCTTGGACAGTTTTATGTTATATTACTTAGTTTGATTTTGAAGATGTATTGGGAGGACTGATATTTTGGATTATAATAACTTAGTAATATTTTGCTTTGGTTTAATGATATTTACATTTCAGTTAATTTTGTGGTGATTGGCTTCCTTGCTTATTAATGTCATGTATCTGAATTGTATTTTATTCATGTGTTCATTTCGCAAATATTCTTAGAGCGTGTGAAATGTTTTAGTGGACTTAATCCACGCACACGTAAAGGTGGCCAGTTAAGGGTCGGGTTTTGGAAACTCGAGCTTAACTCGCGTCGTGACGTCCCTGCTCTCTCTCACTCTTTCATAACTCTCACTCTTTCATAAAAAAAATATACTCTGATTTTGAAGAGTGAAAAAGGACGGGGTGTTACAGGACATGGGAAGGATGTCTATACTTGGAGTTTGGGAGTTCATGTAACACCCCGCCTTTTCACTCGAAATCAGAGTCTATTTTTTTTTTTTTTTAATATACTAAAGTGATAAAGAGCGGAGTGTCACGACGGGCGTTAAGTCCGAGCTTCTAAAGCACGACCATTAACTGACCAACCATACGTGTGCGTGGCCTAAGTCCACTGAGATGGTTCACACGTATTAAGTTTATAATTGCGAAATATAACATAGACTGCGGATTATAATAGAACCTAACTCTAGTCCATTTCTTTTAGTTAGCAAAGTACTTAGTCATTTATCTAAAATTACTTTAACTTAATCATTCAATCAAACCATTCCAAACCATAGCAATAATATCTAAGTTATTACATGTCCATGGTAACTTAACAAAATATAATAAATAAAATCCATTCATATATCCAAGCTCCTATGCTTGGCTTCTTTCAC
This sequence comes from Chimonanthus salicifolius, assembly GCA_013350335.1. Classification (NCBI taxonomy): domain Eukaryota; kingdom Viridiplantae; phylum Streptophyta; class Magnoliopsida; order Laurales; family Calycanthaceae; genus Chimonanthus; species Chimonanthus salicifolius. The sequence goes on from CM023537.1 coordinate 28,491,775, forward strand.
GATCCTCGATCCCCTTCCTTTCCTGTGTCATTCACCAGGGTAGAAGTAGGGCGTTAGAACAACGCGCCCAGTAGGAATTCTAAGTAGGGCTATCACATGGGTTAGTATCAAATATCATATAAAGTATCATATCATCAAAATCATGTAACATCATGTCATGCCATATGTCTTATGCAATGAGTCCCACCCATCACATTCCATGTAACCTCTTGATGGAATTCTCCTCATCAAAGTATCCCCACAGTGGTCTTTCAGACGCCCCGACGGAGTGTGGCCTCTGGATTCTACTTGATGGCATTATACACATCAAGGTCTTCCCACGATTGCCTTACGGACGCCCCGACGGAGCGTGGCCTCCGGTTACAAATTCCCTTCCCATGCCATGCATGAGATGTACAAGTCCATATGCTATGCAATATAATTAACCATGGCATTTAAAAACTTTACTTTTGAAACATAATATAATTAAAACATAAACCATCAAATAAGATAAAACCATATACATATCCATGTTTCAATGAGGTAGAATCCTACCAATGACAACTAGTTTAACCTCGCGTTCTTGTCCGAAAACCGTTCACCACCGCGCACCGTTTAAGAAGTTCTGTTACCTTGTCACATGTCAATAAGTCAAACATATATCTCATTTGGTTTCTAATTAAGTCTAAGTCCCAAAAACCATACTTGTGGGGTTCGGCCATACACCATGGCCGAACCTCACCCTTTTTAATTTGGTCCCTTTTATTTAACCGATCTCATCCAAATGACCTACTTAAAACCCTCAATCCATAAAACAAACCTTGATGAGGTTCGGCCATACAACATGGCCGAACTTCATCATCTTGGTTTTGGTCCTTTTAGTCCCCTTTAATTAAGTCTCATTGTCAATCCATTCATCTAATCATTCACACATTATCCATCTAACTCACATAACATCATAAGTCCATAAAAATATTACCCATGGGGTTCCACCATACATCATGGCCGAAACTCATGATTCATCAATTTCTCATTTTTACTGTAACGCCCGCCCCTTTTTCACCGAAATCAGAGTCTATTTTTTTTTTGAAATGTAGAGTGACAAAGGGCGCGGACGTCACGATGCGAGTTAAGTCCGAGCTTCTAAAGCCAGGCCCTTAACTGGCCAACCCCATGCGTGCGCGGAACGAAGTCCAAGAATACGTTTCACGCGTGGGAAGTAAGCTCGCGGAATGTAATTACATGCGGAAACATTATAATAGATACTATCCTACCAATTTGAGATAAAAGGGAAGATACAACATTAAATTACCAAAATACCCCCATGTTCATAATCATGTCTCAAAATGTTAACGTACAGAGTTTAATCCAGACCATAGTAAGAAATCCAAAATTATTACAATTCAACAAACTAAGCTACTTGAGTTACAACTTTTCCAAAATAAAACTTTGATAAACAAAGTAGCCGCTTTCCCAAGCCTCTAATCTTGACTCCCGTCACGTCCACTGTTTCCTCCGTCTCCTGTATCACCAGCTAGGGTGGAAGTAGGGCGTTAGTCAACGCGTCCAGTAGGACTCCGAGTAGGGCTAGCACATGGATTAGTAATAATACACATACCGATAAAATAACATATAACAAAATAAGCATGTGATGAATGCTATGCCATGGGTGCTTATGTCATGTGTCCCACCCATCATCTACATCATCACGAAATATCTTATCCCCCTTGACAGCAAATCCTCGTCAAGGTGTCCCCATGCTTGCTTCTCGGTCGCCCCGACGGAGCATGGACTCCGGTGATACCATATCAATGTCCCCATGTCTGTTCTCGGTCGCCCCGACGGAGCATGGACTCCGGTGATACCATATCAATGTCCCCATGTTTGTTCTCGGTCGCCCCGACGGAGCATGGACTCCAGTTTGTTTATTTTTTTTCCGCCCATGCCATGCATGAGATGTAGTGCATTATGCTATGTAGTATATATAGATAAACCATAATTTTGTTATACCATACATAGCCATATAGTGCATAATGTTAAAATATAATCCATATAATTCATAACTTAAAACTCGTCATAAGATAAATCATAATCATAAATCCATCATAAGCCAAACCAAAATAATTTAAAATACCATCATATATCCATCGCTTACAAAAAGGTAGGAATCCTACCAAATACTGATAACGTCATTTTTCTTCTCGTCCGATACTTCTGGTCGCCGTTCGCGTACCGTTGCGATGTGCCAATACCTTATTATACATTTCCCAAGTTAGTTTATATCTTATCCACGATTAAGTCTCTAACTGATCATAAGCCTATGTTCATTAGTGATCTTTAACCACATTATAAGATTACTATCATCGCCCTTATCTTGGCCTCTTTTTCCATTGATTTCAACACGTATATAATTCAATCCATAACTGATCTATGCACCTGGATCCATCAATGACTTACTAACCATGTCATAGGATCATTAAAATCAATCCCTTTAATTTAATATCATCTCCATTTATCTAATCGGATTAGTAGTGTCTTAGAAAATATTCAAAAACTGCACGTTTCAATTCAGTCGACTGAACTATGAGTTCAGTCGACTGAATCATGAGCTCAGTCGACAGAATCACAAATTCAGTCGGCTGATTTTGAATCAGATTGTCTGTTTGTCTCGCCAGTTCAGTTTCAGTCGACTGAAATATACATTCAGTCGGCTGAAACATGGTTCATACCCTTTCAGTCGACTGAATCACAGATTCAGTCGGCTGATTTTGAATCAGATCGTCTGTTTGTCTTGCCATTTTATTTTCAGTCGACTGAAATACACATTCAGTCGGCTGAACTATCAACCATCCATTTACGTGTTTAACAAGTATTAGTTCAGTCGACTGAATCATAGATTCAGTCGGCTGAAACCTCCAGAACCCTTTTCTTGTCTGAGACGTTTGTGTTCAGTCTACTGAATCCCCATATTCAGTCGGCTGAAACTCCCAGAAACTCCTCTGTTTTCAGCCACCATTAGTTCAGTCGACTGAAACTTTAGTTCAGTAGGCTGAAACTCCAAGAAGCTCGTTTCTGATTCGTCCATTGTCAGTTCAGTCGATTGAATCCCTGATTCAGTCGGCTGAAACTCCCAAAACTTCGTTTTTGGTTCGTTCGTTATCTGTTCAGTCGATTGAATCTCTGATTCAGTCGACTGACTGTTTCGTCAGTCCTTTCCATTGCATGTTTTGGACTTCCTTCCTTTGCGATTTCTCTTAAAATATTCCATTTTTAACCATTACGAAACTTAGTATCCTTGTTTAGAGATACTTACAACCCGTGGCTCTCCCGGTTGTCTCTTGCTCCTCTTGTTCCTTATTCTTTCCCTTTCTCCTTCTTATTTCTTCTTGATACTCGGCCAGTGGTGAGTTTGATCAGGGTAAGGTCACCAAGGTTTGGTTCGGCCAAGGTGTAAGCAGCTTTGAGAGGGAAAAAATGGAGGAGAGAATGGGAAAATATCACACGTCTTGGGTCTTAAGAGTGATCGGCCAACTCCTAGTTGCCTTCTTCCCTTCTTTCTAAATTCATTTCTCTTCTTTTCTCCTCACTGTTTTCTCTGGAAGAGAGGGAGGACGGTTTGGAGAGGAGAGAAAGAGAGGGAGAGAGTGAGATGAGATGGGTGTGATGATTGGTTTGACTCCCTCCACCAATCAAGCATGGAGGGAGGTATGGGCTTGCATGCCCCCATTTTTAGGGTCATTGTCCCCCTTAGTGGGGACGGTTGGAATGGGTTTGAGTCACAACTCATTCCAATGAGTTTGGTGAGTCAATTAAGATGGGAAACCATCTTGACTCACCCCATTATTTAATTTCTTTCTTAACTTAGCACCTTTAACTTAATAATTTAATTCCTATTTAATTCCCTTCAAATCTTTCATGTATCCACCATGGTTGACCAAGTCAACCATGGTGGCCGGCCCTACCAAATCTTAGTCAACCCGCCGCCTCACTTAATGAGGTGGGGTGGACCCCACTTGATTATGTCATCTTGATTATTTCCTCATTAACTTAGGTGATCAATTCCAATTAATTGGGTCACCATTGGGCCCATGGCCCAATTAAATTATTTTCTACTATTTACTCTAGAGCTTTGATCAATTATGATCCATTGGATCCCACATGGTTATCGGGCCCACTTTGACCATTATTGACCCTTCAAATGAATCCTATCAAATCCATGGTCCATTGGACCATACTTGGGCCTTTGTCCATATTTTGATCCATTTAACATCCATGACATCAAAATTCCCATTTTTCCATTATTAAAATAAATAATTGCCACATATATATTGATTCAAAAATTCAGGCTATTAATTTACATTCTAGCTTGTACTTACGGTTTTGCCATTGGTCTAACCCTTGTTTAACCTTTCACTCACTTTAATCCATCATACATTGGCCCTATGTCCAGCAAATGATTCCCATGGGGTTCAGCCATACACCATGGCCGAACCCATGGTTCCTTATTTTCACCTATTTACAATTTTGCCATTTTTTCCCTTAGATAATCATTTGTACAACAATTGTTTAACCTTGCTAACAACCTATGTCCACAAACATTACTCTATTTAATCCCTTCATAGTCCTTCAAATCTTTAACATCCATCCACCAATTTCATGTTTTGAAACCCTTAAAAAAATATTAAAACAATCCACTTAAATTCAATATCCAAAAACCCTAAGTCCATACATATTCTTTGGTGGGATTCGGCCATACAACATGGCCGAAACTCACCCTTTTAATTCCTGATTTTCACCCATTCCATACATGGTTCATGATTAGCGTCTTAGCCATAATAACATTAGGGTTCGGCCATGCAATGGCCGAACCATGTCCTTAACCATATATCCATTTTAAACCCTTTTAAACATTCATAACATTCCATGGTTTTCATCTCTCAAAAACCCATAAGATAACCAATGATTTTTCATGGGGTTCGGCCATACATAAGGCCGAACCCTATGGTCCAACTTCTTCTCTTAAAAACAATCATTCATTTATATCTATAATCCTTTGATGGAATACCCATACAAGCATCCATTTGGACCCTTTACAACCTTTTAAAATTCTAATTTACTTCTTTGATTTCTATCTTTCAAAATCCATATGAGTATCCAATGTCTTTCCATGGGGTTCGGCCATGCACCATGGCCGAACCCTATGGTTCATCCTTTCCATTAACAAATCATATTCATCCTTTAATTTTCCTTCATGGGGTTCGGCCATACACCATGGCCGAACCCTATGGTTCTTTTCTTAAACAAAATCTATTAAACCACTTACCGGTTCCACGACTCCTCCGGTTTTTTTTTACTCCTTCTTGCTTCCCTTCTTCCTTAGCCTTTTTTCGTCCTTCCTCTTGTTTCTTTTGGCCGAGACTGATCTTGATAACACACTTGGAATGGTTCGGCCAAAAGGGGTAGTTTGAGAGAGAAACTTGAGATCAAATCATGCTAAGTCCTTTTTGGTCTTTGAGAGGAGAACCGACCTTGAGAGGGAGGGAGAGAATAAGATAGAATTCTCAAAGTGTTTTGGTCTTCTTTCCTTAGAATGCTGGCCAGGCCAAAAGAGGGAGAGAGTGAATGAAAATGAAACTCGTCCTTTGGTTAATCAAATTCAGCCCGAAGGTGGTGTCTCTTGGTGGCACCACTTGTAACTCCCATTTTCATTAACAATTCTCCTTAATGCTTCCCTTGGGGGTTTCATCCTTGAGATGAAACTCCCAAGGCTCCAACGGCTGCAATGCAATGTCTTGTGTAACCTACACAAGTCCCATTCATCTTCCATCTTGGGGGTTCATCCTTAGAGTGAAACTCCCATGTAGCCAACGGTCTTGTTTGGCTTGGACCACCAAAACCGTCCCCTCTCATTGGTGACCATTTTGGGGGTTTCATCCATAAGATGAAATTCCCTCCTCCAAGTGTGAACCCCTTGTTTAAATTTGAATTAAACATAACCCCTCACCTTTCCATTAATGATTCACATGGGGGTTTCATGCATGAGATAAAAACTCCCCATGCATCCAACATGTGCTTACCTTGGTGTTACCTTGTGTAACCTCCACAAAACACCTCCTCTCCATTTAATTCCCATTTGGAAGTTTCATGCATGAGAGAAACTTCCCATGTAACCAACGTGTTCTATAATTTGAATTTGAAATAACTACCACTACTCACCTCTCCATTACTTCTCCATGTGGGGGTTTCATCTTTTGAGATGAAACTCCCATGCCAACGTGTACCCTTGATTTGGGGTTTGAAACAACAAACATTCACCTTCACACCACACTCACATTTAATTAAACTCACCACTTTACTCAAATCAACCATTCAACTCCACCATTTAATTCAACTCAACCATTTAATCCAACTCAACCATTTAATTCAACTCAAACATTTAATTCAACTCATCCATTTAATTTACTTGAATCAACTCAATCACCTGTTTGCATTCCCATTAGATTCAGCCCCAACCTAATTAAACTTGAGCTCACCTAATGGTCAACCAAGTCAACTGCGACCCATTGGGTCCCAATTGGGCCTTTTGACCCAAATATCCACCTCGACCCAATTAAATGCACCTTACCCATTTACTTTAAATTGATTCTTATAACATGAACATTGGGTCTTAATTGAACAATAGACCCCACAACTTACCCATCTAAGGTCATATCCTTTTAATTCACCATTTCAATGGCAATTTCTGTAAATATTGATAAACTGAAAATCTGGGGTATTACAATCAAACTTAAGAAGATTGGGGGAGAAAATCTTCTCAACATTGAGTACTGTTGTTGGCTAGGAAATCATTGGTGTATGAGGGAGAATGAACGGTTATCTTGTTTAGTCCATGGATGCATATTAATGTTTTGGGATTAACTCCTCTAATGATTTGTCTAGTGTTGCTTGCTTGTGTGCTTGAAGGAAAAACACATGTAAAAAAAGCAAGTTGAATAAGAATATGTGTAGACCATAGTCTTGTTGTCCATTTGAGTATATACATGTAATGTAATATTTTTGTATACAAATGTGTTGTAATAAGGGTGGGCATGTAATTGGCTTAACTTCTAGGTTTTATCTTGAAATTTACAAAAGGGGATATTGTAAGTGCCTCGGCCTTGCCGAGTCCCTGATTATCAATTCCATGAGTCGGGAAGAAGCACTTGCTAAGAAGCTTGAAGACTCAAGATGATCAAGAATGAAGATCATGCTCCACCAAGTTCAAAGTTCATCGTAATGGCAATCACAAAAACAGGTATTTGACCATATAAAACTTTAGGTGGAACCCACACCTTAGAGAGGACTATTCCTAGGCTTAGTTGAACAAATGGTAAACCATAAGGAAGCCTAGAGAGGAAGCTGGACAGTGAACTAGAAAATATAAATTATGTTCACTGTCAGCTCGACTATTCGTTCTCCCCGACCCCTCGGTGGAGACAGGATCGACCTATCGTGGTCAATGACTGGTCGGCCAGATTGACAATGTTCTAGATCAAAAAACTGTCATTCTAGGTAAGCCTCTGACCGAGATTCTCGTATGTACCGACCCTTCGATGATGAACTTAAACAACCCTTCGTGGTCGACGACTCATTAGTATAAAACTTGTGAGTTATGGACTGTGAACTCATGAGGGCTTTCGATAAAACAGACATCTCGGTATTTCAAGACCGATCGAGATTAAAATACAGGACCCCTCGGTAAAGGGCGACTGGTCGTTCTGGGTAATAGGTTTCTAGAGTAGAAACTATTGTCAGCATGTTTGTGCCCTAGACCGAGCCTCTCGTATGGACTGAACTATCGGTGCCATGACTGTTGACACATTGGCGACACCGGCCTGTAGATCGGAAAGTAATTATGTCGTTGGAAGTACATTTAATGCGCAATGGTCGGGTGGTTGAATGGTAATAAATATAAACATTGACCCATCGGTGCCACCGACCTGTCGTTCCTAGCCAGTTAGAAAGATTGTTAAGACTCCTCTATAAATATAAGTGTTGGATTATCGTTTTACCATCTTCCTTAAGCTGAGAAGAGTTATATACTCTAACGAACGATCAACACTCCTGTGAGAAGAATCATAAACAACCAATTTATTGATTGTGTTTGAAAGTGAGAAAGAAAGAGGAAAAGAATATCATAAACAATCAATCTATTGATTGAGTTTTCAAGTGAAAAAGACATAAATTAGGAAATCTGAAACCAGTTTCATTATTACCCTGAGATTGTGCTTGCTTTACGACGGCTATGAGGAGTAGCGTCGGCACTCAGTGGGTGAGATCTTCAAGAAGTACACATCAGCGAGAAAGAGCTTCAAGACAAGTGCTTCTTGGTTTTAATTTTGTTTTTAAAACCTGTAACCCGAAAGTGGATTAATTGGAATTTTCTCCGGAACCACTATAATAAACTCTAGAGCGTTGTCTCTGGCACAGTAGTGGGTGTAATTCCTAGCCGATTGAGTGAGTTGGAATTCTTACTCTAATTGTGAGGGTGTAAGTCCCCACATAGTGAATTTGAGGATAGCTCAAGGTTGAAGCGAGTCCTAACAGTGGATGTAGGTTGGAGAACCGAACCTACTTTATATCTTGTATCCTTCTGTTTATGGTATTAGAGCTATTTTCTTATGTTGATTGTTTAATCACATTTGCTAACTCACACTCACTTGATTGCTATATTAACTGCACTTAAACTAATCAATCAAGTAAATTTAAAAAGGACCAACGATTTTAGATTGACCAATTCACCCCTGCGCCCCCCCCCCCCCCCCCCCCTCTCCTCTCTCTCTCTCGGGTCAATTGTGTTATTCTAGCTCTGAAAGGAACTTTCACACTCCCAATGGTATAATTCTTTCCCGATTGACATGTCAGTGTCGTCGATGGGCCGACAGTCATGGCACTGAGAGGCTCGGTCTGGGGTAACACATGCTGCAGAGTTTCCAGTCTAAAAACTAGTCTTACCTAGACCGACTTGTTGCCTTTTACCGAGGGGTCGGTCCTAGTACTCTTGATCTGTCGTTATTACCGATATGTCTGTTTTATGATTGCCATAACGATGAGCTTTAATCCGGTGGAGCATGATCTTCAATCTTGATCATCTTGAGTCTTCAAGCTTCTAGCATGTGCTTCTTCCCGAGTCATGGAATTGACAAACTTAGGGACCCGGGGCACTAACAATCTCCCCCTTTGTCAATTTCATGGCAAAACCTAGAAGCTAACTCAATTACAATCCCACCCATATTACATCACATTTGAATACAAAATATTACATTGATAACAAGTGCATATTCAAATGGACAACAAGACTATGATCTTCGTATATTCTTGTTTAGCTTGTTTTATTTCATATTTTCCTGTTCAAGCACATAAGCAAGCAACACTAGAAAATCATTAGAGGGGTTAGTCCTAAAACATAAATATGCATCCATGGACTAAACTAGATTGGTATTCATTCTCCTCCATACACCAATGATTTTCTAGCAGCCAACACTACCAATAGCATATCCAAGCTATCAGTGTTGAGAAAATTTTCTCTCCCAATCTTCTTTGACTTTGATCTTCCAAACATCAAGCATAGACATTCCCCTATGTCCATTGGTTTCTTCATATTCCTCTCCTTTATGGCTCTCTTTATAGAGGCCCAAACACTTAGGCTTCACCAATTACTTCCTATAATTGGTTTTGATGTCTTACAACTTCTACTAATTTCTCCTCCATTTTGTCATACAATTGACAAAGATTAGTAGGCAGACATCGACATGATTTCAAGCACTCCCCCATGCTTCTTGCATTTAGTCCTTCTATAAGTTTACTTCCAACTCATTTAATTTTTTCATTGATCAATGCATGTTTCTCATGCATTCAAGCATTGATCTCCCTCACAGTACAATGCAAATTGCCATTGCATTATTGTTTTTTTTTCTTTTTCTTCCCCTTTAAAATCTGTGATGTCTTAAAGGTGTTCTCCCACTGGGGTCAAACTACATTACCTAGCTTCCCTTGACTCATCTCGTTCCCCTATTCTCAATGCTATCTTTTCTAGCTTCTCCGACTCATCTCCCCCATGGAGTAAGCTATATTTTCTAGCTTCTCCAGATTATCTCTCCCTATAAACTTAGTTGCCTCTAAGTTTATTTTTCTCCAAACTTTCTTTCAAGCTTGCATGAGTTGTCCTCCTTACACTATCATGACTAGTGACAACAACTAATCAATACAAATTTTGTGCTCCCCCAACATCTAAGGGTGTAAGCAATATCTTAGCCCGATCCCTAACTCCCTAACATGCCAATACAAAACCAACTCATCACAACCTACATGTTAGTCTATTTAACAAAATCCATGTTAACAATAGACATGAGATAGAAGGCATTCCATCAAACTAGCACTTACACTAAATTCAACCATATCATTTCATTGATAAACAAAATGTGTAGTACATATAGTTTTGGAGGGGGTATCATAAATGCTTAGTTCAATATTAAAACTATAGTTTTTCCAAAATACGAAACATAGAGCATGGTCCTAAACAGAGCCATCCTGAGGAGGTGATGCTGGAGGGGAATGGGATTTTCGGAACTCTCTTTGAGTTTTTCCATGTATGTGGAAAGGTTTTGAATTGATTCATTAATGAAGGTTGCGAAGGCACCAATCTTTCTTTCCAACTTCCGACGTTTTTCAAAGGAGAAATAGAGTCTTCTTATAAGAGCTCTGTCAGACTCAGCTTTAATATTTTCCATCTGCTCTTTTCCTTTCTCCTCTTTTACCTTAAGCCTCTTAGTTTCAGCATGCCTTTCTTTTTCTAAATCACTCAAGACCCCTAGAGAGGTTGTGACCTGAACTCGTTTTTTTTTTTCTTCCACTTTTTTTTACTGGCACCCCAGAATGAGAGGTAGGTTCTCTAATGGTAATACCAATTTGCCTTCGAGGTATGGGTGGTGGTGATTTTTTTTTGTGGGATATCTTCGAGAGGGTCTTGACTCAATGACCTATAGTATTCAGGAGAGACGAAGAATCTCCTTGAAACTATTGAGATTTGGGTTTCTTAAGCAAAGTGGCATGATCATTCTCAGAATCAAAGGATACATTGATGACGGGGGACTTGTTCCTTGTCATTCTCCACTATGCTTTTCTTTAACTTAGAAACAGCAAAAGCACTTGGAAGAGAGAAGAATACATAGAGATTACCCAACCAATGAGAATAAAAAAATACGTAATTTTCAAGGTACTAGAGGCGGGAGAAGCAGAAACCCTCTGATTTTCCGGCAAGATTTCGCTCCAGGAGATCCTATTGACTGATCTAAGGCACGGGAGGAAAGAGGAGGAAATCACCAGAGCTTAGTGGGAGGAGGAACAACGATTTTGAAATAATGTCATCTTCGTAGAAAGAGACCATTTAACTTAATCTTTCTGACTCATCGACGGGTCGTGACCAACGACATGTCATGTCTGTGTCGACATGTCCCTCCTTTCGATTTTTCTCCCTTTTTAGTCTGTGTTCTGATTTCCAACAAAACCGACATGTTTGTTCCACCGACTAGTGTATCCTTCGACCTGGGATTTTTTAATTTGAAGTATGATTGGGTGTGTGTGTGTGTGTGCGCTTACGATGTTCATAGTTCATCTAACTTTGCTTATACACCTTTCAATGCCAGTGTAGATACATATATTCACACGGGCTCTGTGCCATTAGAAGATTCAACTTATCCTTCTGAAGGTAGGCACAAAACATGGATAACAGATCTCTTTTCCTAGATCCAAACAAATCCAAGTACCTTGGACACATTTAAATTACTAATTCAAATACATTGCCCAAGTGTGTGATTGCATAAGATGCGACATTTCCAGATTTCAACAAATAGAAGGTGTCTATGAACATAACTCATTCCACATACTGTATAACATAACGGATATTAGAATGAGACACTAAGCACACAAATCATACATTCATTTCACATTTTGAATACATTAATCATGCATATAGAAATGAAGTATGACGCTACCCACACAGCTCTTATGTCTGTTATCATGTTATTACCCAAAACATGATAAACATTTTTGCCATTCTTCAGCATACTCCAATGAAATTCATTCCTTGAAAAGAGCTGGTACATAAATAGATTATAGATAAATACATTTGATCATTTTAATCAACACTTTTGGTAATTCATACCAAACCAAAAATCCATTTAAAGACATAGAGCAAGTTTCATTCCACAATGGATAATTTGGAATGAAACGACACTGTGTATGTGTACCATACACACTTTATACATGAGGTAATGCACAAACTACATTCATTTCCTAAAGATGCATAAATCGCATGGCATATGAAATAAAATGAGACAAGTATAATCCAATACTAAGGTGCAAACCTACATGTACATACGAGTATCTTGCATAAGATCAATCAAACTATCAGACAAGAACATGGATTGAAGACAATATACAAGGTGATTCCAAAACATGTTTAAAATGTAACACCAACAGTGGTGTCCCTTCACACATTTGAACATAACATTGTGAGATTTGGAATCTAAGTCCATAATTCAATGATGGCCTTTTAACAAATCTGGCTTTGATTTTGGGCGCCTTCCATTTAACTTTGTAAATCAAAACTCCAGATTTTGTACCATGATATTGACTTAACATAAGAGTCAAACATTTTGGTACACGGCCACAAAGGATACTTGGAGGTCACTACCTTCATCAAGTTCATTACTTCATCCTCTTCCTATTTAGAGGATTTAGCTTGGATTTTTTCAATTGATGAACTGTAGTCATTCACCTATTTTATCAGTATACAAATTTGTCATGATAGGTGATGTCATCCATTAAGCTAGAAGAGGCAACTTTTTCGTGGATTCTTTCAGCCTCTTTTGTTGTTTCATATCTTTTTTAATATCGTAAAAGCATATCATGAAAAAATATTGATGAATGCTACTAGTATTTGATTAAATAGCATAGTCATTTCATCACTAATCCAAGCTATTTGGTCTTTGGGCTGAGTGGTCATGGAGTGAAGGTTTATCCAATACCTCTTCCATAGGCATAGACCACTTTCTATTCACCTATTTCCAAACATATTTTTGGATGAAAAAACGATCACAGATGGATGTTTGGAAATATCATGGCTTTCTCTCATAGTCATTGTTCTAGTATGGATCAACTCGAATGGTTAGATCCTTGTAAAGAGCACGAGGCTCTGATACCAAATTGAAAGTTCTCGCTTGTATGCCAGAACATTACTGATCCTAAAGCGGGGGTGAATAGGTCAATCCCAATTACCATGGTGTTTACAAATTTCTTGATTGTTTGGAGTTTAAGTGTAGAGGATATTATTCAAGAGATTTGTTTAGTGTGATAAATTATTTTTAAATTACTTAAATAATCACACTAAGTTTATACCCCTTTGCATATTGCTTGATTATCAATGCTTGTACACAATGTGTAGAATAAGATAATCAAAATTCAAAGTGATGTGTGTTGAGAAGAGTAATTAGATACTAAATACAAACACACAATGATCAAACACCATAAGACCAAATTTATAATGGTTCGGTTAGCCAACCTACATCCACTGTTAGGACTCGCCCAACCTTGAGCTATCCCCAAATCCACTAAGTGGGGACTTACACCCTCACAATTAGAGTAAGAATTCCACCTCATTGAATCGGCTGAGAATTTCACCCACCACATGTAGAATAGGAATTCCACATATTCATTTGGTTGGGAATTCCACCCACCATTGTGTCAAAGACGACGCTCTAGAATTTTTTACAACTTCATCAAGAAGATGTGTTGTGTGTTAACAAGAGTACACAAATAATAGAGAAAACACACAAGCAAGCCAAATACCCACAACACCCGATGTATAATGGTTCGGAGTAAACCCCTCCTACATTCATTGTTTGACTCACCATTCTTGAGTTATCTCAAATACACTATGTAGGGAATTACGCCCTCACAAATAGAGTAAGAATTACTCCTACACAATAGAGTGGGAATTTCACCCACTAACCTAATGTTTTGAAAGGTTCGACCTACCCCAATCTACTTATTTATCCCTCTATTTTTTATAGTTGCTCAATCCCTTCGATTTAATCCACTTCACAAGATGTTTAAAATGTAAACACAATAAAAAAACACTTACCTTTGTAGCTCACTTGATGTAGATGTGTTTCTTGAAGACCTCTTCCAACTTAAAGTACTTGATGACGAAGATGTGCCAATGTATGAGCAACCACAAGTTTGGGAAGAGGTTCTAGGATTTAAGATTTGTCAATGCTATCCTAGATCTTGTTTTTTTCTCTCTCTCTCTATCTTAATCAAATGTTTGATTGGATTTCAAATGATTCACCAAAGGTTAGTGCTTAGAGAGAGGTTGGGAGAGGTTGGGATTCTCTAAGAATGCCTTAATATTTTCCTATGTGAAATGTTCCAACCAAACTTATCAAAGTTCGAAGTTTAAATATTTAAAACAGAAAAAATCCTGAACTGACATGGAGATGGGTCGTGGTACCACGATGGATCGTGACTTAAAAATGTGTCGCTGCAATGTGACCGTTAGCATTTAATCCAGTCCCAATGGATAAAAAACGATCAAGCACGATGGATCGTATTTCACGATGAATCGTGAAGACCAATGCCGATGGGTCGCCACTTGACGATAGGATCGTCCTGAGGCCAGCTGAGTTTGACAGTATTTGTTCAAACTAGAACATTAAAAATCTCAGCTGATAGATCGTGAACCCGATGAGTCATTCCCACGATAGTATCGTCCTGTCAATAGACCAGTTTGACAGTATCTTTCCAACCAGAACCTTTGTCATTCCAAATGATGGATCGTTAGACCACGAAGGGTCGTCCCTATCCAAGGCGATAGATCGCCTGACACGATGTGTTGTCCTGACAGTTTATCAGATTTTACAATTTTGAGTCCACTTGTTCTATTGGATGTCCATTGTTGAACACTAAAATCTTATATTTTTACCCCTGGTTATTGGACTAGTTAGCTCTCATGTTTCTATGTATTAATGAATTTAATGCAGTTTCTTAGTTTTGTAGATAAAAATGGTTAGTTCATGAAAATAGTATTAATTCAGGGGATAATTGTAAGATTAAAGCTTAAAAGTGAAGATCTGGAATTTTATAATTTATTACACTTCACTTTTATGATTTTTCATCTAAATTGGTTAGTCTAGATCCAGTTATGAGAATCGAGACTTAATCAGTATTTTAGATTTTAAAGTGGTGATGTAATTATTTAATTCCAGAAGAAAGAACATGCAATTCAAGGTGCAAAGGCTGGAATTCAAGACCAATTGGGCCAAGCTTAGCTCCACAAGCCAGTATTGGGCTACGCCACAGGCAGTCCATTCGCATTTCACACAGTGGGTCAGCTCAAGTTTTTAAACTCAAGCCCAAGTTTTCAAGCTCAAGTCCAAGTTAAAAAGCCCAAAGTCAAGTCTAAGAGTTGAGTTCCAAGCCCAAAGTCCAATGCTCCATGGATCAAGTTCGAAATTGACCTAAGTCCATACCCAATTGCCCATGACCAAAACCCATAACCCAATTTCACATCCACATCATCAAATCCCCATCTTAAATCCTAACCCTTCATTTCATATACCAAAATTAGGTCAAACCTGAGATCAATCTTTAAATCCAAACCATATACGCATAAACTTTAGATCTAGATCATCCAACCTATCTATCATCTAGATTAACCTTAGGATCACATCCTGTAACACTCCCGATTTCTCAAAGATATGAATATTTACGAAAATGCCACTGGATTGGTAAATTTATTAGATGTGATTGTAAATGAGAAAATGGTGGGGCCCATTGTTCAAATTATGACCTTATTAACATAGTATAAGGGTCAATTTATCATGAATGGGTAATGAACATCAAATTGGGTCAATATGGTTAATTGGGTCAAAGGACCCAATTGGGACCAATGAGCCATAATGGACTTGTTTGACCATTGGTTGAGCCCAAATTTAATGGGGTTAAGCTGAATTGATTGGAAATTAAGTGGAGCATAAATGGGTGGGCTTGATACAAATGGGTAAACCACATGCAAAGGGGCTAAACCACTCATAATTGGGTCTAGGCGTTAATTGGGTCAATAAGCTAAATGGGGACCCAATGGGTCGTGTTGACCATGTGGACCATGGTTGACCATGTGGACCCTCAAATGAGCTCAATTGTGAGTTAAATCAGGTTGAGTGGGATTGAATTGAGTTGGGTTTAAATTAAGAAATGGAGTTGACTCAAGTGCATTAAATGAGCGTCATTTAATGTGGTGAGTTGGGCTTATAAGTTGGTTGAGTTGAAATGGAAATCAAAGGGGTCTTGTATTCTCATTGAGTCAAAGGGAAGATGAGGAGTTGCCATAACCTTAAACACCATCAAGTGAAGTCCCACACGTTGGTGGGTTGGAATTAAATTTTGGTGCATGGAAACCAATGGAATGAGATAAAAACCTCATGGGAATATGGAGGGGTTTCCATCTCATATGGAAACCCAAGCCTCCAACGTTGGGATGCCAATGGGTGCATTGGTTGGCAGAAAGTGTCTCATTGGTTTAAGCAAGAATTGATGGGGATTAATGAGAAGAAGTGGGGCTGATTAACAAAAGGCATACACCACCATACTTGGCCGATTTTCATCCCAAGGAAACCTTAGAATTCTTATCTTTCTCCCTCTCTCAAGAACAACCCTCCTTGGCCGAACCAGCTAGTGGTGTCTTCACCAATTGATCAAGCATACATCCGGCTAGGGACTAAGGAAGAAGAAAGGAAGCAAAAAGGAAGGAAGTAAAGATCAAAGGCAAGAGAGAAACAAAGGAATTTGGTAAGTATTTCCATTGAATTTTGTTTAATAAGATGGGACAAATGGAACATGTTTTGGGCCATGGGTATGGCCGAATGCATCAAGGTTAAACCTTGGGTAATGGTGGTTTAAAAATGATAAAATGGATCATTGGGTTCGGCCACCTTGGATGGCCGAACCCCATGAAATTATTTGGTTAAATTGATGGTTTTGAAGGCTAAAAACCATGCAAAAACCATGAAGATTGGTACATGTTTTTGATGAGGCAAAATAGTTGTTAAAGAAGGTTTAAAACATGGATTTGGATGTCATGATTTGGCCATGGAATGGCCGAATGCATCATGGGTCTAAACCTTGGGTATAAATTGATAAAACGGATCATTGGGTTCGGCCACCTTGGATGGCCGAACCCCATGAAATGATATTGGTATTTTGATGGTTTTTGGAAGGTTAAAAACCATGCAAAACCATGGAGGTTTTTACATGTTTTAATAAGGCTAAGTGTTTGATTTAAAAGGTTTAAAATTATAGGCCATATGGTTCGGCCAATTGGGATGGCCGAACCCCATGAAATGATATGATAATTTTATGGTGACTTGTGATGGTTTTTGAGGCATAGAAACCATACAATATTTGGGGTTTTTATGTGATTTAAATGAAGATAAGATTACTGTTTTGGAGTAGCTATGGCATGGCTGAACCATGTTAATGTTATGGTTAAGTTGCTGATCTAAATCATGGATAGATGATGGACTAATTGAATCAAGAGAACCATTAGGTTCGGCCATGTGTATGGCCGAACCCCATGGACTGTTTTGAGGGGAGATTTGGATTAAAATCATGTTGGAAGCTAAGGTTTGTTTTATGCTTTTGTTCTAAGAAACACCTATGCTTAGTTATGGATCTAATATTAATTTGATCAACCATGATAATGATGGAAAGTAGGACAAAAATCAGATTGGTGAGGTTCGGCCATGAAGTATGGCCGAACCCCACTAATGGTCATTGGTGACCCTAGTGTGTAGATACTAATGTTGATGGATGGACTTAGTGGTTAATTTATATGTATGTAAGAATGATTTAAAGACCAAATTAAGTGGTGAGGTTCGGCCA
This sequence comes from Chimonanthus salicifolius, assembly GCA_013350335.1. NCBI lineage: Eukaryota > Viridiplantae > Streptophyta > Magnoliopsida > Laurales > Calycanthaceae > Chimonanthus > Chimonanthus salicifolius. The sequence goes on from CM023537.1 coordinate 28,509,733, forward strand.
TGTTGTATGGCCGAACCCCACCAAGGTGGATTAGTTATGGTTATTGGTTTTAAGGAAATTAAACAAAAGATTAGCCTAAATGGCATAAAGGTAATTATGGATGAAATGATCAAAGATGAAATGATCATAGGATTGGATATACGAACCCTACAAGATGACATATGAGACCTAAACTGGATTAGAAATCGAGATGATTAAGTATTTGTAACGCTCCGCCCTCTCCGAGAAATCAGAGTTTAATTTTTTTAAAAAAAATTAATAATAAAACAACAACGGCAGAGAACGGGCGGCGTCACGACGCGAGCTAAGTCCGGACTACCCAAAGTCCGAACCTTAACTAGCCACCCATGTGTGCGTGGACAAAGCCCACGATAACAAACCACACATGGAACTAAACAATGTCATGCGGAATAAACTAGTCTAACTGCGGAATTAGTTTGAACAGATAGCAAGTACAAGTCATACTTATCAATTTACTTAAACCAAATTAAGCTTCATCAGTGCATACTCAAATCATAGCAAATAACTACATTATTGCATGTCTATAATAAAGTATTCAAATAACAGCAATTATAAATCCATTCCAGCATTCAAGCATTTACGCTTGGCTTCCCTCCTTATCATCAACCTTCTCTTTTCCTTTCCTTGTACCTGCATTCTCCTCTGAGGATAGAATTAGGGCGTTAGATCAACGCGCCTAGTAGGTTCCCGATCAGGGTTACCACATGATTAGCTTGTAAAACATGCATATATCAAATATATGATTATCAAAAATAGGTAAAACAATGTTATGAAATATGCACATGTAATGAGTCCCTCCCAACATGCATATTCATAGCCATCACTTGACGTAACTCACCGTCAAGGTAAATCACAATAACATTTCTCCTGGCGGGACCTGCATCGCCTAAGGAGACCAATGTATTTCTCAGCATCATAACATTTCTTCTGGCGGGACCTGCATCGCCTAAGGAGACCAATGTCTTATCATCATCATAATTCTACTCCTGGCGGGACCTGCATCGCCTAAGGAGGTTCAGAGTTGCATCACAGCATATCACCGGAGAGTGGGCTCCGGGTTCCACAATCTTCATCACATGCTATGCATGAGATGTCAATGCATTGTATGTCATTTTTAAACACATAATTTACCATTCGAAACCACATTTAAACATAAATCAATTACAACATATCTCATAAAAACATAATAAAAACAAATCATAGTTGTGGTTACAAGTAGATAGGAAACCTACTGAAGATTAGCTTCAGTGTTTGTTCTTTTTCACTGGATTACGACTCGCACGCCGCTAAAGAGATCCGTCACCTTAATCACATAAACTACGAATCAATTTCAAACCAAGCATTTATCTTTGATGGGGTTCGGCCATACCACATGGCCGAACCTCATTAACTAAATTTGGTCCTTAATTCATCTCTTGGTCACTAACCTTAGTCACCAAACTTGCCATTGGTTCCAATACTCAATTATATCACATTTTAACCTTTAAAATTACCGATCACTTCCATGAAATGGATCCACACAAAACCCATAGTTATGGTCCATGGGATTCAGGCCCTACACATGGCCGAACCCTATGGTTCACTTGGTTCAATATTCACCATGATTACTCATGGTTTTAACATGCTAATTCAACCATGAATAATACATGGTTCAGCCGTATATTAACCAACCAAAAACAGTAAACATGTATTCCATTAATTGCCATAAGAACACCATAACTTTATATGGTTTTTATCTCACAAAACCATCAAATACTTTCATGGGGGTCGGCCCTCCAAGGTGGCCGAACTCTATTTCCATGACTTGATCCTCATAAACATACTTTTATGTTTCAATAACCATGTAATAAACAGCATAATATTACCGAGTTTTACCATTTAAAAATCATCCGATAACCAACCCAACTTCATGGGGTTCGGCCATGCTCATTGGCCGAACTCTATGACCTTTGGTTTTGAACCTCTTAATCATTCATCTAGATCTAAATAAGACTTCCATATCCATGTTTTAACCTTTTTAAAACATGCATTTTAGTTCTAATGAAAACATCTAAAAACAGTCCCACACTTACATGGTTTTAAATTCCAAAAACCATCAAAATCAACCAATTATTTCCATGGGGTTCGGCCATCCAAAGTGGCAGAACTCCATGTTCTAAATTTCCATCCTTTAGACCTTATCAACACACTTTACATCCTTACTTAATTCGGCCACAAAATGACACAATTAACATGTGTAAAAATCAGCGTGGCTTGACATGGTTTTTGACCTTTAAGAACATCAAACAAATCCACACTTTTTCATGGGGTTCGGCCAACCAAGATGACCGAACCCAATGACATACTTTTTATCCTTTTAAGCCATCTAATCCAAGGCTAAATTCCCTGATGTAATCGGTCAATCCATAACCCAACATATGACATTCAAAACCATGATTTTAGAACTCTTCAAAACATGTAAATAATCTAGCTTAGTATCAAAAACAGTCCATGGTTTTGTCCTACAAAAAACCATCCAATTTAACCCATTCTTTTCATGGGGTTCGGCCATCCAATGATCAAATTTCCATCTTATTTATGAACTTCCATCTAGGGTCTAATCCTTGATGCATTCAGCCAAATGATAGCCCAAATCATACCCTTTTCTTACAACTTGTTTAACTTGAACACTTAAGAAAATCTTACCAATTTCCTTTGTTCCTTCCCTCTTGCTTCCTTTCTTTCCTTCTTCCTTAATCCCTTGCCGAAATGGTGCTTGATCTTATGGTGAAACACAGCAACTGGTTCAGCCAAGAGATGGTGTTCTTGAGAGGGGAAGAGGGATGAATTTCTAAGCTTTTCTTTAAGGTAAATTCGGCCAAATGGTGGTTCTTTATCCTTTTGTTAAATCAGCCAAGCCTCCCTCTTTAATCCTCATTAATCGGCAAAAACGATGGGGTATTGGGTGCCATCCAAGACACCCCTTCATTCCAAATGTTGCATCCTTTCATGTTTAACACATGCATCTCATGAGATGCATGATGCCGCCCAACCTTGGTGTCCCTTGGCTTTGCCAAGGCACCTCTTCATTCCAACGGCTAGGATTGGTTTGATTAAGAGTTGTGTGAGATTAGAACTCCTTTCCACTTCCTCTTGACTCACTTGACTCATGATCTTTTTATTCCAACTCAACACATTTAATGCACCATATTTGAGTCAACTCTATGCTTAATTAAAACTTACTCCAAATCAGTCCAACTCAAGCTGAACTAACTCACACTTGAGTTCATTCTGAGGGCCCACACAGGTCAGCCGTGGTCAACTTGGTCAACCCGACCCATCGGGTCCCCAATCAGCTCCTTGACCCAGTTTTGACAACATGACCCATTAATGGGTTGATTTTGCCATTTCTAATTGGTTTTCACTTGTGCATCAAGCCTACCCATTTTTGCTCCACTTGATTCCCAATCAATTTAGCTTATCCCCATTAAATTTGGGCTCACCCAATGGTCTAATAAGTCCCTTATGACCCATTGGGTCCAATTGGGCCCTTTGACCCATTTAGCCATTGTCGACCCAATTGATGTACATTACCCATCCAATCAAATTTGACATTTATAATGTGCTCATATGATCTTATTTTGAGCAATGGGCCCCACCATGTCCTTATTTAACATCAAAAACATTTAATTTAACAAACCAGGGGCATTTTCGTAATTATCCACTTCGTTGAGAAATTGGGGTGTTACAGTATTGACTTGTTGTTACATAACAAGGTAACGGAATGTGAACGGCTTGAGAGTCGTGATCAGGTGAAAAAGAACGGACACCGAAGTTAACCTTCGGTAGGTTTCCTACCTACTTGTAACCACTATGATGATTAGTTTTATCATGATTTTGATAAGATATGTTGTTATTATTATTATGTTTCAATTGGTTTTTGAATCATGAGATTTATGTACATGCTTCATATATTCATTGGCATCTCATGCATGGACATGGGATGATGATTATGGAATGCCTCTTTAGGCACCAGGAGTAGTATCATGATGATGATAATACATTGGTCTCCTTAGGCGATGCAGGTCCCGCCAGGAGAAATGTTATAATGATGAGAAATACATTGGCCTCCTTAGGCGATGCAGGTCCCGCCAGGAGAAATGTTATAATGATGAGAATCACATTGGTCTCCTTAGGCGATGAGGGTCCCGCCAGGAGAAATATTATGATGATGAAAGCCACATCGGCCTCCTTTGGCGATGAGGGTCCCGCCAGGAGGAATATCATCAAGAATAAATGAAAGTGTATTGTGATTTACCTTGACGATGAGAGTCTCGTCAAGTGATGGCTATGTATATGCATGATGGAAGGGACTCATTACATGTGCATATTTACATAGCATTGTTTTACTGGTTTTGATGACCATATATATTATGATATATGCATGTTTTTATATACTAACCATGTGGTAGCCCTAATGGGAAATCCTACTGGGCGCGTTGATCTAACGCCCTAATTCTATCCATAGAGGATAATGTAGGAAATGGAAAAGGGAAAGAGAAGGTCGAGGACCAGGAGGGGAGCCAAGCCTAAGCGCTTGATTATTGGAATGAAACTATATTTACTGTCATTTGAACTACATTTTATGGATATGTAATAGTTAGTAACCTTGCTATAGTTTGATTACAGTTATGATAATGATTAGTTTGACATAGGTTTGAAATTGTTAGTTTAAAGTAAACTTGACTTGTACTTTGCTATCAGAGAATGTATGATTAACATAAGATTGATTATATTCCGCATCAGTTAGTTCCGCAATTAGTAATTTTATTCCGCATGATTTTAATAGTTCCATGTGTGTATTATCTATCATGGTTTAGTCCATGCACACATGAGTGGCTAGTTAAGGGTCGGACTTGGGTAGTCCGGACTTAGCTCGGGTCGTGACGCCGCCCGCTCTCTTCCGGTGTTATTCTATTATTATTTAAAAAAAAAAAAATCAGACTCTGAATTCTCGGAGAGGGCGGGGCGTTACACATCCATCCTTGTATTACCTGTGCATCCATCAAATTAGATCATCCATCAACCATCCAAACTCTTAGATCTTAGGACATTTCATCAAATCCATCCATAACATTCATAAACCAAGGAAAAAACCCTAGAGCCACCTTACATATCCAATGCATACATTCATCATGATAGATTAGGACATGCATTTCATCTTCCATTTAGATCAACCTTTGAATCCAAACCCTACATGAGATACCTACCATATATATAATTTATTTTAGCCAATTAACCCTATAACCATTAGATCTAACCCAAACCAATCTTAACAGTCCATTCCCTAAACCTTAAGTTAGAACAACTTGGAGCCCAAGTAGCCTACATTCGACCATGCCTTGTCATCACCCATATCTATCGAACACACACTCCATACGATTTTTGCAACCAAAAACCTCTCTATGCACTTAGACCTGAAACCATCTAAATACACTCCTAAAATCCCTACACACCTCATCATCCCAATCCACCATGCATCCACACGATTTTTGCATATCCAATCCACCTCATGCGCATATCACACTAGGTCAACCCTCCACATCATCTCATTATCATCCATCCATCCATTCATCTCATCTCTCAATCTCCACATTCATTCATTATTGCACAACACAAACCCTAAACCCTATATGCTAAACTCGAAAATCCCATTCGCCAATCCAATCCCTAAAATCCTTCTCTCTTTGCTTGCACTCCACTCCAAGCCACCACACAATCCCAAATTCGTGTATACCTCCTTGAACCGTAATTTTGCAACCTTTAATCCCATCCACCCATCTCCATTGAGATTTATCCAAGCCATCCTTCATCACTTAAACCAAGATTTAATCACAACCGTCCATTCCAACCTTGAGCCTATAAATACCCCACTTTCTCAAAGCCAAAATTTGAATTTGACCTGGAGCTCAAGAGGACCTAATGTTGGAAAAATACACTGAAGACAGGAGCATACTCGAAAATTGCAAGTGAGATTATTTTATTTTGCAATTTATTTTTAAGTCTTTCATGTATTGATATTTCATCTTTTGTACATTGAATTCTTCCATTTAATAAATAAGAAATGTCCATTTTTAGATTTTAAAAAGTCTGATTATTCATGATGTCTTTTATGTTTCATTTTAATTTTTAATTTATATTCATTTTTTTTATTAAAGCCTTAGGTTGTGAATATTGAACCTAGGATCAAACTTTAATTAGATCAAAGAGTGTAGATTTTAATTAAAAGGTGTAAATGAATCTTGAATTCTATGCGTTAAATTTTAGATCTAGGTTTCTTATTTATTTAATCATTTTGAGCGATGAGAGAAAAATTGCATTACCACCTTTAAATTAGTCTTCTTTTATTCTCTCATTTATTTTTTATGTCAATTTAATTCCGTTATTTACTTTCTTTAGTTATGTTATCATCTTGTATGTTTGTTGATTATTGTATTTTTAATCTTTCTTTTGTATGTTTATTTATTTTATGATTCATTTATGTTTAATCCATGTATTTTAAATGTTTAATTATTGATTTATGTATTCATTGTATACTTTGTTTAAATATTTCATTTATTCTTTAATTTCACTCATGTATAAAACCAACCTCTCTCAAAAAATTCTTTAACTAAGGATAGTAAATGTATTATTTTAATCCGGAACTTTGCAATTTTAAAAAAGGGACTACATATCCCTTAATTCACCAATGTAAAAATTAAATGGACAGATTTGATTCACATGTTAAATAAAAGATGGTGTTCACTTGTTTTCCAAATAAAATTTGTCTTTTCATTTCAAATCCAGTCTTAATCTATTTTTCTCAATATTACATCTTTTTAAGAGGTACATATTAAATTTTAAGCATATATTTTGTGATTTCATGTGGGTTCGACCTCACACTCATATGCTATACTATCAAATGGTTCATACGCTTGTAAGATTTACAAATTTAAAACATCAACATCAATGTCCACTTAGGCTTGATTAAATTAACTAAATATGATCTCTAAGCCTAGTTAAGGTCCACCTAGGAGTGTTGGCTTCATCTTAAAGTCATTTATGGTCAATTATCTTGGTGATTGCCATACATTGATGATCTTTCAATCTTGCTCTTGATCTTCCAATGCTTTGCTCTTGATTCAATCTTCACCACACTTGAGTCTCGATCTATTGCTTCATTCTTCCAAGGCAATGCTTCGCTTGAGTAACGGAATTTACAAATAGGTGACTCAGCAAGCCGGGGCACTAACAGAAAATCTGAAGGCCAAACCAGAGCATCCCAACCTCTCTCCAAGAACTTTATATTGGTAAATCATTTGAAATCCAATCAATCATTTGATTGAGATTAAAAGAGAAAGAAAAACAGATCTAGGATCCTTAGTCAAATCTCATATCCTAGAGACCATCTCTCAAATCTTGTGATTGTGCATACATTGGTACATCTTTATCATCAAGAGACCAAAGGTGGGATAACTCTTTAAGAAGCACACTACATCAGATCTGAGCTACAAAAGGCAAGTGCGCCTTCTTGTGCTACATTCAATATCAAGTGAATTAAAGCAAGGTGCTTGAACTACTATAAAAAATAGAGGGATAAGGATTAGACCAAAGGGGTCGAACCTTTCAAAACATTAGGTGATTGTGTCGGTGAAATTCCCACTTTATTGTGTAAACGTAATTCCTACTCTATTTGTGTGGGGTAATTCACATAACTAGTGAATTTGGGATAATCCAAGATTGGGTGAGTTCATCAGTGGATGTATGAGGGATTTGCTCCGAACCACTATATATCAGGTGTTTGGATTGTTATTGTGATTGTTCTTATTACTTGCACATCTCTTGATCACATAACAATTTGCATCTTGATTAATCTTGTTATTCCACTGCATTTGTTTTTATTAATCAAGAAATTTGTAAAGACCATAAAATTGGATATTTTCCTATTCACCCCTCTAGGACCAGCCTTGTTCTAGCACTGGGGACTTTCATAAGTTATTACTCATGTGACACCATTAATTGGCCTTAAAGTTAAATCTATATACGTATGTAGTATAATGTGGAGCACTTTAAAATTGCCACTACTCCTCTCTCTCTCTCTCTTCCCTTATTCCCCATACTTACAATCACATCACATACTATTTAGGGAATATGACATTGTCTTAGCATCACTCATTACATTTGGCCTTATACAGTTATATTTGTTTAAATGAATGGTGGGATGCTATGAGATGCACATCAGAACCCTCTATCAACATCCAACATTAAGGGAGAGTTATGATAAATAGGGAGAGTTATGCTTCTTAATTGACCCTTCACAACTTGTGCTCCATGAAATGTGCTTAAAATAGTCTTTTGTCAATTTATGATAAAAAAATGAGAGAAATTGTAACGCCCCGACTCGGAGGTGGGCCCGAAATGCTACTAATTTTCTTTTTATCCTTAATAACTTCTAACTGGGCTGGATCAATAGATAAGCTCATAAATAAATGTCACACATGCTCTTTACATGTGAACTCAAACATGTACCATATGTCTACCATTTTATAAGTATATATCATACAAACAAAGATTCCATCACAAAAAGATATTCTCATTCACATCAGAGTTACTAACAGTAACATGGTAGTTCATACATGATTACAATATAATAAGTACCACGTGAGATACTTTAAATCAAAACATGGTTCAATGGAACCAACAGTCAAAATAAAATGAAATCCCTGTCCGTCGGAGTCCCAAATAACCGCAACAGCTTACCCATCATAAGCCTGAAATGGAAGTTCTTCCTCCTCGGGTATATATCTTGAAATGTGAGTGGTGTGAGCTAACCAGTACAGTGAAAAGAATATAAAAATGCAGTTTAATGAATATTAGGTTAGCCAAAATCAACATCATCATCATAATAGGTTTATCATGCCAATATATCAAATCATCTTCATAACTGCTGACATCCAACGTAACACCTAGACACTACACTGACTATAGGCACTAAGTCCCGACAAGGTCAAAATGCAGAATCTTGTAAATACATCTCCAACACATTTGGGCCGGTACTGACACACATGGGCCAACAACTGACACACTGACCTAGTAGACGCAAACCGACACACCTGGGCCGGTAATAGTTCAGTAGTTGAGAGTACGTAGAAGCAGTATTAATATCATCATAGCTCATAAGCATTTCATCATCATAATCACAATATACGATAATCATCGTTAGTATCAATAAGCACTTTTCACAACAGTGCATCATGTCTAGGCATATAAGTGGGTTCATTAAGTCTGATCCTTGAAACTACTCATTCCACTAGATCTTCTTAACCTAATTTACTCCTACTTCAATGTTAAGTCTCCTCACGGAAAGTGTGGGGTATCAAAGTATCTGTCAAACATACAAGCAAAGATATAATGAATTATACAAACATAATCAAATATAATACACAAATATGTATATACAATACAACACATATTCAAGTCCTTCTATCCTATTTTCGAGAAAAAATCCAAGGGAAATAGATTTGAGTCTCCTAAATGGGTTACTATCCATTTGAAAATCACAATAATTAATAATATAATAAGGTCCTCAGGCCACTACACATATTGTCTTCTGAAAATGACCATGAAGACAAATTGAGTTAGGCCTAGAGATATAAGATGCTTAGGCCACTACTTATATATTAAGTTAGGCTTAGAGATATAGGATGCTCAGGCCACTACTCGTATAGCCAGTTAGGCCTAGAGATCACTCAGTGCCCGAACCATTCTTTTCTACCGAGCGGCGAATTTAATATCCTAGCTACTTGTAAAACCCTTGCCACAGATGTGGGAAGAGTCCCACATCGGTAGTGGAGGCAAGGAGGGGAGTGCTTATATGTGAGGCCAAGCCTCTTAACTCGTGTGACGCGTTTTGGGCCGGGCCAAGTGGGCCCGGGCCCAAATGCAAAACCGTACGGGTGCGAGCATGTGTGCGAGGCCCAAAGCGAACAATATCACACTGAGTCAAGCCCTAAGCCCTGTATTCTGGTCGGGTCGTTACAAATGGTATCAGAACCTGACCCGAAAACAGGCTTAGGGCTTGACTCAGTGTGATATTGTCTGCTCTGGGCCTCGCACACCAGCGAGCCCGCACGGTTTTGCATTTGGGCCCGGGCTCACCTGGCCCAGCCCAAAACGCGTCACCGTGCGGGCTCGCTGGTGTGCGAAGCCCAGAGCGGACAATATCACACTGAGTCAAGCCCTAAGCCCTGTTTTCGGGTCAGGTTGTTACAAATGGTATCAGAGCCGAGTTCAACACTCGGACTGTGTGGGCCTTTCCTCCTTCCCTGATGTTGTCGAGCCGGGGGCGACTCGAGGCTTTAGGGGGGGTGATTGTAAAACCCTTGCCACCGATGTGGGAAGAGTCCCACATCGATAGTGGAGGCAAGGAGGGGAGTGCTTATATGTGAGGCCAAGCCTCTTAACTCGTGTGACGCGTTTTGGCCGGGCCAAGTGGGCCCGGGCCCAAATGTTAGACCGTGCGGTGCGAGCATGTGTGCAAAGCCCAAAGCGAACAATATCACACTGAGTCAAGCCCTAAGCCCTGTATTCGGGTCGGGTCATTACATTACTGATAGCTACCGGGCTGCATTTTCGCTGCGCCATAGATAGAGAGTATCGGCCCTTGAAGTGAATACATAGTATAGGTTTACATAATAGTATCGATGAAAGGGATTAGTATCATTTTTAATTATTAAATTGGCATAAACATCACATTAAACCTAAGGTCTAAATTTAACATGGAATCCCAACTTAGACTGAGTTTTAAAACCTATTATGGGTTCCTCGGAACATGCCTCGGAACCAGGTCCTGTAGCTTCAAAACTTCCAAGCTACTGTGTGATACCCCTGCCCAGGTGTGGGCTGTGGGCAGCACACCACCGATGTGGGGAGAGTCCCACATCGGTAGAGAAAGAAAAGAGAGGGGGCTTTAAGAGAAGGCCAGCCCCCTTGACTCCATGTGACGCGTTTTGGGCCGGGCAGGGGTATCACACAGTAGCTCGGAAGTTCCAAACGACACCCAAGTTCTGAAGGTTCTAGGTCTCGGAACTTGCAGCCTACTATAGAATAGAAAATAGAAAATTCCAAAAATCATGAGTCTTGGATGCCTCGGAGCCTACCAAGGTCTGCTCGGAACTTCTGAGTGGTTCAGAATGTCCTGTCTGACCTGTTGAGGCAGAGAGTTCAACAGTTAGCCTTGCTCCTTCGGAACCCCGAACTGAAGTTCGTTACTTCTGAAGTGTTACCTTCGGATCTTCTGAAGTGCTACATTCGGATCTTCTGAAGGCCGATTCTCGAAACTCCGAGAGTCGTCTTCTTCCTATGTCACCTGCAACAGAGCAGTGACAAGAGGGATTGTGCAAAATACGAATCCAGAAACAGTGGGCTATCTTAATTCGTTTTTCACATCCTTCTGGTCAGATTGATTCTTTAATGGGTTCTCTTTAATTTCAAAATCAATTGAACTAATTATATTGATTAGAAATATCAGATTCAAAGGGGAAAACCAGTAAGACACATGAAAATCCATGTTCTCCACTAAATTTCAAATCTGATTTTTTGACTCAAATTTACATCTATTTGATCCTAAAGTGAGAAGAATTTGAAAATAAACACAATGGTTACCGTCACTTTTGTTCCTAGGTTGAAATTCAGCAATTGGAAAAATCTTCTACTTAAGCTAAAATTTTGAAATGGAAGAAATAGAGAGGAAGAAAGAAGCTTGACAGTAATGAAGATTTCAACTGCATTTGCAGCCTTTAAATAGGTTTGAAAAAGTAGGGAAGTAGGCTCCATGCATGGCCATGGAGTTCCCACATTGCTCTGCAAGCTACGGTGAAAGCTTGCATGAGTCGACTCTTGCATAGCTACTTCCGTTCGTCACCTGCTACGCAAGTGGTGGAAAATTTTGACATTTGCATTTTAGTCCCTTAATTTTTTGTTTGCATTTTAACCCTTCTTCATTTAATTTTCAATATGTAACTATTAAAGGATTTAATTATTTTAATCCATCTTAACAAAATGTTGGATTTTAAAAACTCTAATTAGCATAAAAAATTTAGAGAATTAGCTTTTATCAAAATTAGGTTATTTAAACAAAAATCACATTTATTTAAGATTTCCTTAATTTAATTTGTATTTATTTAAAGGGCTTAAAACCTTTATTTTCAACATTTGAAAATATAAATCAATGAATTGAAAGATGATTTAATAACTCATATTTTCTTAGAATTATTTCACTTCTAAAATTGCTTAAAATAATTATTTCCTAACTTTCAGATCTTTTCAGGTAAATTTATAATAATATTTTCTAAAATTAAAAAAATATAATAAACACACTTATAGATTTCAGAATTCAAACCCCTAATAAGAAAATCAATATCACTCAAATAATAATCAAACAATTATTTAAACAATAAAATACACTGTTAATGGTAAATTATCATTTAGCCCTTTTAATTTAAATGAGTTGGACCAACGAGCTATCGAACTCTAATTGGTCCAATCCTGGACTTTTCACAAAGCCCTTACTGTAACCTACGTGATTAACAAGTCAAATCATGATTTATTAAAATAAATCATATTAATTAAGCCTAATTTGAACACATATTTATTTATTACGTAAATATTGAGATATTGGTAATAGGGGCAGAAACACATGAAAAATGGGGGAGGAAAAAAAATTCAATATTGGTATCAAAGACTAGGGGAGAAAATGTGGTTTTAAGATATGTTTTAAAATTGAACACATATTTATTTATTATCACTAACCATTGGGGCATCACTTTCCACCAAGAATATGCAGTTTATGTTGTTCTTATAAGAATATCACAGGCATATTCTAAGGGAGAGCCGCCATGAGCCTTCAAACCCTAATGTAGTCATGTCCATGTGTATTGAGATTATTGTAATATTGTATTTTTCTACAAAGCATGTATTTGAACTTGTCAAATTTTGTAATATGTATTTGGGGTCTGTATAGTGTATTCTATAGGTTTTGTCATGAAATTGACAAAGGGAGAGATTATTGGCCTAAAAGTTAAATCTACCTCCACCGAGTCAGACTGAGTTGTCAATTCCGTGACTGAGACCGACTGAGTCATGCATTACAAATTTCGTAACCGAGTTGTGACTGAATTGGTACGTGTCCAAGACCACATCTCTAAAAAGCCATGCACAGTCAAATCGAGCTTGAAGCTCCAAAAGATATGAAGTTTGGAAGGTGTTGCACCAAAATCGAAAGAACTTCTTAAATGCCAATCAACACAGGTATATGAACCCTAGGACTGACTTAGAAACCTTAGAATCCCTTGGTTAAGAACTAGCTTAACTAAAATAGGAATTCTAAGTACCCTTGCATCATGGAGAGCTCTTACCATCTACCAAATATCTCAATGTATCAGTATAATTATGATAAAAAAGGTCATATAGGCATATCCCATTGATTGCATTATACTTTTAAAAGAACCCTTCATCTTTTCCAAGTCCAAAATCAATTTCATGAACACTTTTAAAACTTGGAATACAAAGAATATGAGCCTCAGAACTTGACTTTGTCCCTGCTCGAAAGATCTGAACCTGATTCCGAGCAGCTGGACATCTTTGCTTTCGTATGTGCTTTAGAACCATGCGATTCGGAAGTACTGAGCTTCAAAACCTCCCTTGGAAGTTTCGAAGCATATATTCAGCTGGTTCCGAGACCCCTCTAGCTTACTGGCTTGTGACTCTACTTTTTGAAGTTCAAACCGTGCTTCGGAACCTCACTTCGGAAGTTCTAAACTTGTAAACTGACAAGTTTTGAGGGTAGTCCAACTAGGAGTTGTAAGGTCAAACTATCCGTTGAAATATGATCGTTGCATTTCTGACCGTTAGGACTTCAAAAGTTTTGAGGCTATTCATACAAGTTCTGAAGCAAAGATCCGTTGGGAGAACCTTGTCTATTTAAACCAAGGTCATTTGAGTTGGAAAGATTGATTCTTTTGAGCTAGATTTTCTCCAACTCTTCACTAAGTATCTCAACCATTCTAGCACCAAAACTCCATAATTAGACTCTCATTGCTCTAAAACTAATCTCAAACATATTCAAAGTACTCATATGCAAATCATTGAGCATATGAGGCTCAACATTTAATGTGTTCTTGAGAAAACCTATTGGGATTGATTATTTACATAGACAAACCCTTAATCATCCATAGACCTTATCCTAATCTTTGGTGTGACATTCATTGGAGCATTCTCTTATCACCAAGGAGCTAAGTGGAGAAAGATATCCAGGGACAAGCCAAAACTACTTCAAGTAACTAGAGGCTAGTGTTCTTGGTAAGACTCTCAAGTGTTACTACTTTTCATTATTTATTGAGATAATTGTAAGGGTCGGTGTAACCCTAGTGAAATCCAAGAAATTTGTTTTCTTAGTGCTTGTAAGTCTCGGTTTAATCTACGCCCATGACGTAGATCATAGGTTCTAATATGTTTCTTCTCCACTCGTAAATGAGAAGTTTAGTGGAATCTTCAAGTGATGTACTTGAGGCATGGACATAGACAAGGTTGTCGAACCACGTAAATATACTTGTGTTACATTCTTCCATCTCTTCTCATCTCTTTCACCTCATTTGATACACTTGTTTTATCTCATATCTTATTGCACATATAATTTGTGTGAAATTAATCTTGTATCTAAATCAAATTTGGAAAATTAATTGAACAAATTTGTAGAAACCAATCATTAAAGTGTCTAATATTTAAAAAACTTTAGAATTCCCTAATAGTCCTATTCACTTTCTCTCTAGTACTAATTTAGATATTTGGCTAGTTTGACTAACACTTTCAATAAAATTAAAATAAATTACAATTTTTTTTTTGAATTTACGTGTGGAAAATCGTGGGATACCACGCGTAACACGCCCATGGATGAGCCCACTACTCCTAGGGCACACCAAGGTTAAACCATGGGGGTCGAACCTGCAACCTCCCGCTTCCTGAGGCGGGAGGTAACCAGTTGAGATACAACAACTTAACTTCATTAGTATTAGATTAGAATTTCTTTCTCAGTCACTTCATTTTCAAAAAATTATTTGTTGTGAACAAGTCATTGTTAATCAAAAGTCTAACTTCTACCGAGTTTATATTTTTATTATTTAAACACATTTTCATAGCATTTATAAATTGGAACACATTTCATGTTCACTAGTTGAATTCATTCTACAACTTTATTATTCTTAAAATATATTTTAAATTAAAATTTATCACACTCTAGGAAAGACTTTTTAATTACATTATTTTTATCATTTAAAATAAATTAATAAATACTCGTCCAATTCACTGGGATCTGCCACTGGTCTCCCTCTCTCTCTGTTCCCAGCCATTTTGCACTGACGATCCCTTCAAGTGTCCAATCCAAGGGTCACAATTTCTTCCAGTATGTAGTCTCCCCCTCTCTTGTATTAGTCGCCTTCCTCTCGATTAAAGATTCCTGGGTCTTACAATTTCGAAGAACTTTTCATCTCCCTTTCTTTCTTCCCTTTTTTTCAATAAAAAGGATGGACCGGCGTCGAACCGGGAGCCCGGTTTACGCTCGTCAGAGGAGCGGTGACAGCACCGGTTCGTCGTCGCCGTCCATGTCGCCGGCCCACCACCGGTCGATGTCGGGCGCAGGATCCTTTTCAACCATCAAGCGGACGCAGAACGTGGCCGCCAAGGCTGCCGCCCAGCGTCTCGCTCAAGTCATGGCATCTCAAGCCGCCGGCGCCGATGACGAAGACGACGACGAGGACGGTGATCTCGCCGCATTCCATTATAAGGCTCCGCCGCCACCAGTGTCACGCTTCTCTAGCACTGGCAATAGCAACAGCAGTGTTCCTCCTATCTCAATTGCACGGACAACGAGATCTCCGTCACCTGCGGTAATTTTGATACTTTGATTCGTGTAGGTTGATTTGAGTTGAACTGATCTGATTCTTCTGTTCTTTTAGTAAGAGAAGTTTGTTAATATTTCAAGTGTTTTCAGTGTAATTTGATTTCAATTTGATGCTACTTCTGTGTTTTCACTGGGAGAATTTTACTAAATTGATGTGCCTTGAGAGTGATGTGATTTCTATTATATCAGTGATGGAAGTTTGCTAAATTGATGCCTTCTGGATGTGATATGATTTCCATCTTTCCATTAGTGAACTTCGTTACTTTTTTGTGTTTTGAATGTGATATGAATTGAATTCGATCTGATTCCTATGGTTTTAGTAAGAAAAAATTGCTAATTTGTTTCTTTTGTGTATTTTTTGAATTTAATATGATTTCTGTATTTTAATGAAAGAAATTTTCTAATTTGGTGTTCCTTCGGTGTGGTTTGTAAGAGAAATTTATCAATTTGATGTGCGTCAAGTGTCATGTGATTTGAATTCAGTTCAACTTCTGTATTTTCAGTAAGAGAGCCGATTAAGACTCAATCTCGATCCAAACTTGGTCAAAAATAATCATTTGATTGAGAAGGCTCTGTTCTGGTAGAAACAGAAATAAATCTGTTGGAAGTAATTTAGCCAAAAAGAGATGTGGTTCTTTCCCTTTCATTCATCCAAAAGGATGTTGAGGTCATTTTTTGATAGGTTTGGAGTTCTATTAATTGCATATTCTGATTTCTTTATATATTTGTTTTGTTAAATGAATCGGTGAAGACTAATCCAGTAATTTCAATATTTTCTTTAATTGAAACTTTGATAGTGCATGTACTGCTTAGTTTTACTGAAATTGTGTTCTGCTTTGCATGTTTTCATACTGATGGTTAAGGTTCCGTGAAAAATGGGAAGATTTGATGTATTCAATATGGATGGAATCAAGATTTAATTTTTGTTCGGATTGGATTCAGCAGTTACTTTGATTTGATTCCTTCCAATGAAATCTCACATTGAAGTATATTCTTTGCTTTTTTTTTTTTTTTAAATATAAGTCTTGTTGCTTTGAAATTCAAGGTTTTATGTCGATGGAATTTGTATCTCACATCTTTTGGACTACAATTGCAATTGCTTTCTGTTAGACTGAAACAATCATTGTTTCAGTTATTGCTATTGCTTGGCTTTGCTTTTGAATGAATCAATGAAGAATCTGGTTGTCATCATCATCATAGCCACTATCATCTATCAATGGGTTCAGTTTTCTGTGTTCTACATTCCCATTCCAACTTATAAAAAATAACATAAATCTTTGGAAACAAGTCAGTGAACATTATCTATTAGAATTTGAACCCTTTGCAATTTTCATTTTCATGTTGTTTGGATCCAACGTTTGTTGGATTGAATTGGAAGAATGATATGGTTTCAGTACTGAATAAACTGAAATCTCTGCAACATTCTTGTTGACGTTGTTTAGCTTTGTTTGTTATATCAACCTTGACTTGATGACTCCCAGTTATCACATTATACTCTGCTAGACATTCACTTAGGAAATAGTTTAGTAAAGAAGTGTAATTCTTAATCTCTTCATTTGCTCTTCTTGAAAGTATTTTTGAGTGAATGCTTGAAGTATCTATAAAATGATGCGGTCTCCAAAAGTTTTGTGTGGTGATAGCTATTCAGATCTCTTATGTCAAATCAAATTTACCAATGAATTTGATATATAATTTTCATATTTTTCATAGAAATGAAGTGAAAAGCTCAAGAGTAATGTAAAAGTTAGTTGAACACAAATGAAATATGTAGAGTGTAACTTTAGTGAAATAGAGGATATGGAGGTGTTTTGATTAAAATTAGAAATGACTTAGTGTGACGTTATGATAATTTTATATGCATGGGCGGAAATCAATGAAGGGGATCATATTTAGATATAGCTAGGAGGAAGTGAGTGGTGAGGGTAAGTATATGTAAGTCTGAACAATATTGTGTGATGAATGAGTTCCATGTTGATTAAAGGGATGAAGTAAGATGACCTTCCAAACTTGCAATGCTTTGGCAAAATAATGGTTATATAGATACACATGCTAATTGAATAGTGTGTTCTTGTAATAACTTCTTCACAATTCTAATTGAACATTCGGGTGTGTTGGCATGGGCTGGGGCTGCCTTCAGGTAATCGGCAGTGGTGATGGAGGTGATTGTGTGTGAGCATTAGGAGTCAAGTCAACCTAATGTTAATGCTCAGATGTACCTTCCACTTTCTTCATGTCTTTGTCTTTGTCTTGCTCACCGTACCCCGAGTTGAGTATAGACACCCCATGCATGGCAAGCATCTCTTGCAACACATATCTGATTTCTCTCAAGTCGGATCTAATCTCAGATATAATGTCTTTGACCTCTTTGTTGAAATTGTTGCACTCAGATCTTGGGACATACATATCATCATGTTGGTGTGCCATAGAGTCCAAGATGCAACGGTTGGATTGAATCGGGGTTTGGAAATAATTAGGTGACTCGGGCAAAGGGGAAAATAAACGAATTGATTGATATTGATAGGGCTCATTAAACAGGTTAAATGGGTATGTAATGGGATTAAATGAGAAGTGGGAGTAGTATTAAATGGGTTCAGGTTGCAAACATGGACTGGGTTAAACATGGGACAGGGATGAAAGGCCTTTTTTTTTTTGGCTAGGTTCGTGTAAACAAAGGCCAAGGAGAGACTTGGAATGGATAATAGAAGTTGGGAGAGATGGAGAGAGGGCGGAGGCAGACTGGGGTGTAGCGTTTGGTTCTAGATGGTCACAGGAAGAAAGGAGGAAGTGGGATTAGGTGAACCAGTTTTGACCTAGCTGTTGGAAGCAAGGTGAAAGAGGCGATGGGGAAGATGAATGACGGTTGGAGGGCAGCCAAGAGGGGAGGAGGGTTGGGCGAATGTTGTGGAGATTGTGAGAATAGGGAAGAGGAGCGGATGATCAAGGCAGGCGGAGACTGAAGTGGTGACGTTGCTTGCAGTGGCGAGCGGATCTGGTGACTGGAAGAAGAAGAAATGCTCAGTTTGGAAGTAAAGGGTTGATCGAGGATGGGAGGGCTGGGCTTGAACGAGTGTGGTAGGAGAGTTTTTTTTTTTCCTGTTTCGCAAAAAGGAGGGGGATGGGGTTAGGGATGGTAACGAAGTTGAGGATGGAGAGAGACTAGGCGGAGGGTTGGCTGGGGCATCAATGGCATTACTACAGGGCAGTGGGCGGAAGACGATCAGTATGGGGTTAGGGATTTGGGAGCCGAGGAAGCTAGTAGGTTTGATGAACCTCTGCACCTCTGGTTTTTTTTTTTTCCTTTTTTTAGGAAACCGAGAACAGGATCTTCCTGATAACACAGGGAGATGGCTCGAGATGCAGGATCGATGCTCACTGGCGATTCCATCCAGCAAATAAGGGTCCTCTTTGTCTTCACCAAGACAGGGAGGAAGAAAATAAGCCTGCGACCATGGCAGGGGGAAGGAGGAGAGAAAGAAAGAAAAATAACACTATATTTTCATTCCATATTGACGTGAGTTGTGTCCTACCTTTACATTCCATCCGTAAATAAAAGAAATACTAACTTGAGATTGACACCTAATCTCAGCCAAACTAAGAAACTAAAACAAATGCAAATCAAATAAGAATTCTAAACAACTTGCTAAGTAAAAATAAAAATAAATAAATAAAATTAGAAGTGGAGTCCACGTAAGCATCCCGGCGACGTGTCCTACATCACTTTTGTCTGCCATCAACACTTCTATACCTTCCTCAATATGTATACTTTTTTTTCATGAAATGACCCTTAAACAAACCTATCTCTATTTTTAAATAGCTTTGACCACCCCTTTGTTAGACCCATCTTGATGAAGGCCTAGGGTCAAATTTTTTGAGAAAATTGATCATAGGTTTTCTAGGGGGTTTTAGATCAAGTCTTGAGACCCAATCATGGATAAATCGAACTAAGCTAAAAAATTCTTGAGAAAACCCTAATTCAAATTCCACCTAAGAATTGTAGGAAAGTCCTCGGATCTCTCACCACTCCATTTATAAGACCAAGGAAAAAATTCTCTTTTCAGAGATAACCAAACTTTCAATGGGTCACTTAAATTCTAATCTCACTTTAAAAAAAGAAAAGAAAATTAGGCTAAAAAACTCACTGGGTATGAATTCATACCAACGAATTTAAAATCTAATGATTTCTAGAAAATTAAATTTAATGCAAAATAAGCTTAATTTAATGCAAACTTAATAAACTAGGAAAAAGAAAGACTAGAAAGATAAAAACTCACCAAACTAGGAGAGAACAGTTGTCAAACTTCAAATTGGTATGCTTTATGGGCATTTGCAAGCCCTTTAATATATAGTGACAATTTTTCAAAAAAATTACAACTTTACCATGCCTAGATGTCATGTGTCACTTCAAAAATAATATCAAATCCTATCCTTACATTCAAAAGAAGAAAAAAAAGGAAAAAAACTAAAAATCTAGTCATCGTCTGCCATGTCTAGGCGCCACCTCCTTTCTTTTTCTTGCTTGTTCTTAAAGTTTCTTCCACGTCATTTGATTTGTTTTTGAAGGGACCTCTTATGACTTGTCGACCATCTACTTTGAGCACCTCCGTCGTATTTTCATAATTCCATCTACTTTCTTGCAATGGGCCTTAGAAAAGGTATTTTTGGGCCTAAACACCAAAAATAAAGCCCTAGGCATATATTCTACACCTTGACTCTTTATTTAACACATTTAACCCCAAGGAGTTGGTCTAGTGGTTGAGACACAAGACTTCAGGATTGAGGTCTTGGGTTCAATTCCTGGTGACTCCAATGAAGGGCCATTCTCCGTGGGATATGTACAGAGTAAGGTCCCACCGCTTGAACCTGGTATGTGTGTGTAGGGATGCGTGTACATGCCCCGAACGACTAGTTGGGCGGGACACTTGGAGACATTCGGTCATAAAAAAAATCTTCTAAAAATTAGCACAAATAGACCCATTGAATTTTCTTCAAAAATTGAGCAAGGTATGATCTTCAATTTCATGGATGCACTTGCATCACTACTTTGTTTTTTTTTAAATTATTTTTATTTTATGTAAATGGTTCATCAGTCCTTGGTTAAAACCTTCAATGACCCTTCTTTTCTTTGTTAACCTTCAATGACCCTTCTTTTCTTTGTTAACCTTCAATGACCCTTGAATAGACCCATCTTTGTCTTTTAAAAAAGGTTCAACAATCCCTTCAACTTACCCAACCATCTCCCAAAACATAAACTGAGGGTACAAGTAGTTCATATTTCTGCATAAGTGGGTGATCCTGACCATCCATAGGCTCAATTCTTGACTAACTGACCATATACATTTAGGCAATGGGTTCATTACTGCGATTCGATATTGTATTGTCTATGTGATGCGGTGCATCCTGCTCCTGCTATTTTTCTTACTTGTTAGTTTTGTTTTAGTAAGGGTATTTCAAGTTGTTATTTTCGTTTTTTGGCAAGGGTAATTTTGTAATTCTGCTTTAGTTTATTTTAGTAAGTGAGATAGGCTTATAAAAAGCTTGTAGCCCTTTGGGCAAAAAGATACGAATGAAATAAATTTCAGATTTACGGAAATCTTATTATGGTTTTGGTGAGAAGCTTGATTCCGGCGAGAAGCCCTCCTCCTTTGATCTCCAGGTATTCTTCCTCTCTTCCTCTCCTCGTCATCTCCATCTTCTTCTCTTCTCTTCTCTTCCCGTTTTGTTTCTTTGACCTGCTGGAACCCAAAATCCACATCCCCACTTGTTGCCGCTGCCTATTACCTCTCCAGATTTTGTCTCTGTCCCTTCCCAACTCCCCTCTAAGCTTTCGCTCCCTCCCTAAACCCATCCTACCACCTTTGCCCCTTGTCCTAATCCTTCCCTATCCCAGCCCTCCTCAACCCCAAACCTGCTGCCAATAACCCTCCTCAGTCCTTTTCTTGTTGCTGTCCTCCTATTCTATCCTCCTAACCCTTCCCTTATTTGCTGTCCCAACCATAGCCTAATTTTTCTGTTCTAAATCCCTTTGTTTGCTGTCCCACATTCCTACCTTCTATTTTTGAGCTATAACATGGTTTGGATGTGATTTAATTACTTACATTGAATTCTCTGAATTTTCTTGATTATTTGTGGTAGATTTTATTATTCTAATTGTTATTATTAATTTTAATTTTAATTTCAGCCTCATATTAGTTTCTTGTTACAGTATAATCGCATTTAGGCATTTAGGGTAACATTTTGCCTTGTCCTGCGTCACTATGAATATCATTTTGTGTTGTCCACTTGAAGGGTTTTACTCAGCGGGTATTGTTGAAACCACTACGATCACCATTATAGCAGTTAATTGCGTCTGCACCTACGCCTTCCAAACCCATTTTGTGCGTTGCTAGCTCCAAGCGAGTTCACCTTAATTAAGCATAAGTTTTAGAAACTTTTTGAAGCTTATTTTTGTAATTTTTTGTAAAGATTATAGTTAACATCAAGTAGTTGCTAGTAACCTTTAATAGGAACTCTAATTAATATATAATGCACTTGTGCATGTGTATAATCCATAATAATATAACGTGTTTGGAAGCTTAATTGCCAAAATATTTTGGTGCTTTAGATGAGTAGCATTATATTTTGTTGACATCAATACTTAAATTTGTATGTGCTTGACAAAATAGCTTGCACATAAACGTGTAGAAAGTGATGAGGAGAATAATTTCTCTTGTATTAATTAACTAAATAGAAGCCACATATATAGAATACAAAGGATAATCTCTCACAATAAGTGAGGATCCTAATTTCCTAATTAAGCGATTAATCAGTCAATCATAATCTAATCTATATCAACCATAAATAGAAATACATCTTTAATAAATCATAATATATGATGCGGAGCATACCAGTCCACATTGTTTTTGTGTTTTGTTATTTCAGTGCTTTCTATTTTTTCGTATTTTATTTTTTATTTTTAGATAAGGATAGTATGTATTTTTCATTTTAAGCCATTTTTAGGAGTTTCTTTATTTAAGGGTGGTATATCTTATATAAGCCCTCTTTTTCTAGTAAGCACATGCGATTGATGAATAAGAATTGAAAGTTTTCACAAATACCAGTGAATGACGCGATTGATTTTGGCGTGAGGCCCTTTTGGCGTGAAGCCATCTTTCTATCTCCAGGTACTATCCATCCTCGTCTTCTCTCCTTATCTTCTTCTTCGTTCTTCTTTGTTTTTCTTTACCTGCTACTAAGAACCCACCTTTAATCCCTCTCTGCTTTCCGCCAACACCAAAAATCCTACTACCTTCGTCTTCCCCAACCGAACCCAATCCAGCCTGGATCTTGCTGCTACAGATCTATCCTTCCCCTCTACTGCTGCCATGCCTATAAAATCCCTTTCCTTGGCTGCCGCAACCCTTGTAGCCTTTCTCCTATGTGCTGCCACCTCCAAATCTTCTCTTTTGTTACTGCCGTGAACCCATAAACCCATTCCCTTGCTTGCCGCGAACCCATACCCCTTTCCCCTGTTCGCCGTTACCATCTTATCCCTGTTCCGTGACTCTTGCTTGTGATTCCATTCGCAACCCCTCTTTTAATTCCATTTGCCGCCTTCTCTTCTACTTCCATTTGCCTCCTTTTCTAATTCCATTCGTACCCCCATCTTATAATTCCATCTGTATCCCTCCTTTTTGATTTAGCCCATCCGTATCCTGCCTTTTTGACTTAGCCCATCCATATCCCGCCTTTTTGATTTAGCCGATCCGTACCCCTCCTTTTATTCCCTATTTTAAAATCATATGCTATTTACAACCATATGTCCAGTCCATTTAAATCCTTAGGCTAAATTAGATAACCCTTCCATCCTTTTTTTTTTTTATATATCTTTCCATGTATTTGTTTACATCATATTCCGAGGATTTTCGCATGATTACTTGTGATAGATTTATATTTTTTAATTGTTAATATTAATTGATTGTTTAATTTCAGCCCATTTTAGATTTAGGATGCATTATTTTCATCCCTTTTAACCTTTAGGCATTTAGGGTTATCCTATCTCTTGTCCTGCATCAATATCTCAACACCCCTCACAGACTCAAGTGGCTATCACTTGAGTTTGAACTTGTTCATCTTGATGATCCAAATGATACCATCTGATGGAGCGAAATCAGATCAACTAGAATCTCCAAAAATCGAGCCCAGTCAAAGTAGAGAAGCCAAAACTGGAACCACTGACGTCCTGCACCAGCATGGATCGAAACAAGTACTGGAGAATGGGTTTGGACCCAAAAACCTCAAAGGTCCACAGTGCTTGCGAATGGACTAATGGAATTTCTTCAATTTTTTTTCTTTTTCCTGAATTTCTCTATTTTTCCTGCAAGACTTCAAAATTCCATTAATTATACGAAATAAATAAAATTCAAGAGCTAACTAATCCAGTATTCAAGGGAAAAATTGTCAATTTCTAGTCTTCATTAGATACCATAAAGAAAGTGATGAGAATAATTTCTCTTTGTATTAATTAACTAAATAGAAGCCACATATATAGAGTACAAAGGATAATCTCTCACAATAAGTGAGGATCCTAATTTCTAATTTCCTAATTAAGAGATTACTCGATCAAACATAATCTAATCTATATCAACCATAAATGGAAATACATGTTTAATAAATCATAATATATCTCAACAAAACGTGTGCCTTGCGCCTTAGGCTCCAAGATGTCGTGGTGCCTTGATTGCACATTGTGTCTTAACTACTATGGTCACCATGTTAATGTGTATTTCCCATCAATGGGATACCCCATCTAATGAGGCCACAAATAGATTGTCTTATGAGTCAAAATGTTGTATCGTGAAGCTAATATGAGGCTGTTTTGAGTCATATTCAAAGAGTTGACTGTGTCAGCAAACAATGTTGTGTTGCTCAAGTGAATGTTATATTATACTTTCATAGCAAAGATATTTACTGTGTATTATGGGTAGATATTATCATATGTTGACTAGTATGTTAAAGGTATATAATTATTGTGTGTATTATGATTTAGCAAATATTATTTGTTGATTCAAATCTACAAATTTTTGTACCTTAAGATCCAGTATTGACTCATAATATGACAAAAAGATGTAATATGTCAAATAAATTGGGTTGATATATGCTTTCGTCTGCATGAGAAAGGGGATCCTCTAGTGTGAATGTATCACAAAAATACTGGTGGGACCAATCAACTGGTGCCACAGGCAAGATTAATGGCATTCATGTCGTTATAAAATTTTTGAGCATCTTTTGTTTTTTCAAAATTACCTAAATACCTCTGAATATGCCTATGTGGCACTATTTGATTGGTCTCGCAAGGATTTCTGTGGTGCAAATGCACTAGAGTATCCTATGGGCCTATTTGCTATTCAGAATTTGGAGGTGGAATTTTGATTTGATGGAACTTGACAAATTCTGTTCAAAATCCATTGGTCCATTTGGAATTTTGTAGATGAAAATCTTCAAATTCCACAAGTTGCCAAAATTCTAGAATTCCAAATTCTATTGAAAAACTGTTATTTCTTATGATAGTTTAAGATGTTTTAGGTGCATGGTGGTGGTGGGTCTTCCAATACACACCCCTTCCGTGGGCCTACCAATAATGTTGGACAAAGGTCTGTTGGAAATGATCATTCTTATAAGTAGAGTTCACTTAAAAGTAAACCTAGTTAGAATAACTGATGCATGTTTTTAAAGACTAAAGTTAGGATAAAAAATAATTTAAAGTGATGAAAATGTGGAGAGTTAAAAAACATGATATTGAATAGAGTTCACTAATTGTTGTTATGATGGAAGGTATAAATGTTTGTTTATTTTATCTTTTGCTTTAATATATTTTAATGGAATTCCTTGCTTTTATGATTTTGTACCTTTTTACGTGTGCATAATGATGTTATTAGGTGAGACCATAAGATGTCATCTGTGTTATTTTTTATTTTCAATCTAGTGCTTGTTTTTTTTGTCAATTTAAATTTATATCAGTAATAAGAACTCTTTGGGGGCCCACTTGATATTTTCTTTCAATGGTGTGGTCACGTGCAAATCATTTGAACTTAATTTCTAGGCCATGAACATGATATGAACTGTTGTTATATACCTTTTTGTGTCACTCATGTTCTCAAATAAATGCAATATAATTTTCAAAATTCTAGAATCACCAGAACTTTAAAATTCCAATGTCCAATTCCAAGATGAAACAAATAGGGAATTTGAACAGTTGGAATTACTCTAATTCCAGAATTTGTCAAAATCCAAAATTCCAGAATTCAAAATTCTAAAAATTCGAGAGAAGTACTCTACCAAACAGGCCCTTATTGGGGGTTGTTTATGAGCATGAAAGGTCTATTTAAGAGTCCAGAAATTGTTTTAAAAATAGTTTGCACGCCATTAAAAAATATTTATGGTCATATGAAATGTATGAAGTTTTTTTTTTCTTCTCTCTCGAAAAGATAACAGATAATTTCATTCATAGTGAAACTGGAATACCTTTAAAAGGATAGGGTGAAGGCTTCGAGGGATTGTCCATGGCCCTGAAATTATATAGAGATTGTCCATGGCCCTAAAAGGACTCTATTAACATTCAAATTGTTTCAAAAATTATTCATTGGCCTGTTTCTACGGATAATTTATTTATGGGCCTCTAACTGTTAGAGACTGTTCAGGGGCTTGCAAATGAGCGGAATAAATGATTGTGTTAAACTTTTTCTAAACATTGCATATGGGCTCAAATTACATAGCAGGAAAAATCATTTAATTGGTTCTGCAGATCCTTTCATAGTTGACATCCTCAAAATAACTTTTTAATGGGTTTGATAGTTTTATTCTTAAAACTAGTGATGCAGGATAATATATAGGGTGGCCCTAAATGCCTAAATTTAGTTTTCTAAATATTAGGAGGGATAAAAATAATGCACCCTAAGTTTAAAATGGGCTGAAATTAAAAGCTAAATAAATATATAAAATTAATTAATAATAACTTACCACAAATAATCATACAAATATGTAAAGTATGATGTGTGAAAGGAAATAAAGGTTCAAAATATAATGTATTAAATGAATCAAATGGGCACTTGGGTTAATAAATGTGAAACTTAGGCACTTAAGATATTAATGGGCTTCATCTGGAATAAAAAAAAGAAGATACAAATGGATGGCTTAGGGCTAGAGGCGACAGTGGTGGGATTGGGATAATAAGGCAGCAAGGGAAAAGACTTTTGGAGGGAGGCGAAACCTTAGGATGGACTAAAGGGAAGAACGTAAGGAAAGGGGTTTTGGATGGCTGGCGACAACAGTAGGGGTTGGAGAGGGGAAACGAAAGGTTCAGGGGAGTCAAAAGTGAGGGTTGAAGGCTATAGTAGATAGGAAATGGGGTGGCGGCATTGTTTGAAAGTCCAGGGAAGGTGCGGCGACTATATGTGGGTTTTACGGCAGCCTAGAGGAAGATTTGGGGGCGACAGTAATGGATGGTGCTTAGGTGACGGCAACAGTAGGGCTTAAGAAAGGGGACGGAAACAGGGACTGGGAATGGGGTATTTGATTTATGGCAGTAGGGGTAGGGCTTGATTTGGATTCGGGTAACCAAGAGAAAAGAAAAAAGAGAAAGGGGAAGAGAGAGAGAAGATGAAGAGAAGAGAAGTACCTGAAGAAGAAGGTAGATGGCCTCACGCCGTGGCCTCTCACCCTTTGGAATCACTCCAACAATCTCGATCGCACAAGGTATGCGGAAACACAATTTTTTATTTTATTTCATCAATCGTATGTTTACAAGAGAGAGGGGAGGGGGCTTATATAGGCACACCTCCTCTAAAAAAAGAAACTAAAATGAAATTACATAAATACCCTTACCTAAAATAAACTAAACAACTTACTAAATAAATAAAAATTAAAAACACACGGAAGCAAAAACGGAAAGGGGATGCGCCGCATCAACTAGACTATGTACCTGTAATTATTTTCTGTTATTGATTTCCTCCAATAATCTTTTATAGTTTTTACACATTAATTTCTACACCTCATCATATTTCAGTCACATTTAGACAATTTAAATCCTGGTTGCCCACTTGTTTTCTATCCAAGTTTTCTCAGCTAAAAT
Organism: Chimonanthus salicifolius; assembly: GCA_013350335.1. Taxonomy (NCBI): domain Eukaryota; kingdom Viridiplantae; phylum Streptophyta; class Magnoliopsida; order Laurales; family Calycanthaceae; genus Chimonanthus; species Chimonanthus salicifolius. The sequence continues at coordinate 28,537,833 of CM023537.1, forward strand.
TAAACAAGGCTAGTTGGGATGACAAAACAGTTGGTTTGTAACGCCCCGACCCGGAAGTGGGTCCGGAACGCTACTAATATTTTTTTTTAATCCTTAATAACTTCTAACTGGGCTGGATAAAAAATTAGGCCAGAAATAAATGTCACACATGCTCTTTACATGTTGATTCAAACATGTACCATATGTCTACCATTTTATAAGTACATATCATACAAACAAATATTTCCATCACAAAAAGATATTCTCATTTACATCAGAGTTACTAACAGTAACATGATGGTTCATACATGATTACAATATGATAAGTATCACATGAAGTACTTTAAACAAAACATGGTTCAACGGAACCAACAGTCAAAATAAAATGAAATCCCCGTCCGTGGGAATCCCAAGTAACCACAACAGCTTATCCATCCTAAGCCTGAAATGAAGGTTCCTCCTCCTCGGATACATCTCCTGAAATGCGAGTGGTGTGAGCTAACCAGCCCAGTGAAAGAACATAACGATGCAGTGTAACAAATATCAGGTTAGACAAATCAACATTATCATCATAATTTGTTTATCATGCCAATATATCAAATCTCTATTATTGCTGACATCCAACGTAATACCTAGACACTACACTGCCTATAAGCAGAATCTTGCAAGTACATCTCCAACACATTTGGGCCGATACTGACACACTTGGGCCAGTAGAAGCAAACCGACACACTTGGGCCGGTAATCTACACACCTAGGCCGATAATAGTTCAGTAGTTGAAGGTACGTGGAAGCAGTATCAATATCATCATAGCTCATGAGTATTTCATCATCATAATCATAATATACGATAATCATCGTTAGTATCAATAAATACTTTTCACAACAGTGTATCATGTCTAGGCATATAAGTGAGTTCATTAAGTCTGATCTTTGAAACCACTCATTGCACTAGATCCTCTTAACCTGATTTACTTCTACTGCAATGTTAAGTCTCCTCACCGAAAGTGTGGGGTATTGAAGTATCTGTTAAACACACAAACAAGGATATAGTGAATTATACAATCATTAATCAAACATAATACACACACACACACACACACTCTATATATATATAACCCAAATTCATAATATTTCAAATCCTTTTATCCTATTTTGCAGAAAAACTCTAAGGGAAATGGATGTGAGCCTCCTAAATGGGTTACTATCCATTTTAAATTATAATAATCAGCAATATAATAAGGTGCTCAGGCCACTACACATATTGTCTCCTGGAAATGACCATGGAGACATATTGAGTTAGGCCTAGAGATATAAGATGCTTAGGCCACTACTCATATATTAAGTTAGGCATAGAGATATAGGATGCTTAGGCCACTACTCGTATAACGAGTTAAGCCTAGAGATCACTCAGTGCTCAAACCCTTCTTTTCTACCGAGCGGCGGAGTTAATCGCACAGCTACTGATTGCTATCGGGCTTCTTTTCTGCTGTGCATAGATAGAGAGTGTCGGCCTGTAAGTGAATACATAATATAGATTTACATAATAATATCAATGAAAGGGGTTAGTATCACTTTTAATTATTAAATTGGCATAAACATCACATCAAAATCTAGGGTCTAAATTTAATATGGAATCCTAACTTAGACTAAGTTTTAAAAACTTGTTCTGGGTTCTTCGGAACATGCCTCGGAACCAGGTACTGTGGCTTTGGAACTTCCTAGCCATCGCCTAAAATCTGTGTCTTTACAGAACCTTCGGAACTTGGGTTCAAGTCTCGGAACTTCCCAAGTTCAAGTCTCAGAACTTCCGAGCCTACTTCCGAACAGAAGAACAGAAAAATCCAAAAATCATGAGTCTTGGTCCGCCTCGAAACCTACCGAGGTCTTCTCGGAACTTTTGATTGGTTCGGAACGTTCGAAAAGGTCTCAGAACGTCCCGTTTGACCCGTTGAAGCAGAGAGTTCAGCAGTTAGCCTCTGCTCCTTCGGAACCCTGAATTGAAGTTCGGAACTTCCGAAGTGTTACCTTTGGATCTTCTGAAGGCCGATTCTCAGAACTTCCGACAGTTGTCTTCTTCCTCTGTCACCTGCAACAGAGCAGTGATGGGAGAGACTGTCTAAAATACAAATCTAGAAACAGTGGATTTTCTGCATTCGTTTTCCACACCCTTCTGGTCAAATGGACTCTTCAATGAGTCCTCTTTACTTTAGGAATGAATTGGACAGTTAATATTGATTGAAACATCAGATTTTAACAGGAAAATCAGTGAGACACATGAAAATTCAAGTTTTCTAATAAACTTCAAATATGAGGAGTAGGGGAGTAGGCTCCATGCATGGCCATGGAGATCCCACGTTGCTTTGCAAGCTACGACGAAAGCTTGCATGAGTCAACTCTTGCGTAGCTGCTTCCGTTCGTCACCTGCTATGCAGGTGGTTGAAAATTTTGATATTTGCATTTTAGTCCCTTAATTCTTATTTGTATTTTAACCCTTCTTCATTTAATTTCAATGTTTAACTATTAAAGGATTTAATTATTTTAATCCATATTAACCAAAATGTTGGATTTTAAAAACTCTAATTGCCATAAATTTTTGGAGATTTAGATTTCATCAAAATTAAGTATTTAAACAAAAATCACATTTATGTACTATTCTCTTAATTTAATTTGTATTTATTTAAAGGGCTTAAAACCTTTATTTTCAACATCTGAAAACATAAATCAATGAATTGAATCATGATTTAATAACACATATTTTCGTAGAATTTTCTCACTTCTAAAGTTGCCTAAAATAATTACTTCTTAGCTTTAGGGATCTTTTTGGGTAGTTTTTAATAATATTTTTCTGAAATAAAAAATATAATAAACATACTTATAAATTTCAAAATTCAAATTCCTAATAAGGAAATCAATATCATGCAAATAATAATCAAACAATTATTTTAATAATAAAATTACACTGTCAATGATAAATTACCATTTTGCTCTTCTAATTTAAACTAGTAGGATCAACGAGCTATCGATCTCTGATTGGGCCAATCGTGGACTTTTCACAAAGCCCTCATTGTAATATTCATGATTAACAGGCCAAATCATGATTTATTAATATAAATTATATTAATTAAGCCTAATTTAGGTCAGGGTATTACATGGTTTCTCAAACGTGAACACATACAAATCTCTAATTCGTGAGGGCAATTCATACATCATACATATATGCTTAGTATCATATTTTGACTATCTTCATTCTATTTAAGGTTATCTACTAATTCCTATGAAGCACGGATACTTCAAAACCCTTCGAGTATTGGTGTCGGGTGCATATCCGACACAGATACGGCCGGATACAGCTCGGATACGTGTCGATACACACCCAATTAATTAAATATTTTTTCAAATACGGATACGCCACCGATATGCCCTGATATGTCACCGATACGAGTAGATGTGCTAGGATACGGCACACGACACGGCTGGGACGCCCCGGACACGCGACACGCGAAGGAAAAAAGAAGAAAACAATGGAAAAAAAAAAAGGAAAAAGAGGGAAAATGGAAGAAAGGATGGAAAATCCGATAAAAGGGGAAAAGGAAAACAAGGAAAAATGAGGGAAAAAAGGGAAGAAGAAGAATAAGAGAATAAGAGAGAAAAGAGAAGAGGAAGGGGTACCTGGATTCGACCGAAATAGGGGTTTGAAGGTGGTTGGTTGCAATCTGAGCAGGCAGGGGAGGCGAACCCGATCGGGAGAGGAGGAGATGACAGGTGAGGGAGGTCGACAACAGTAACACAGGCGAGTGAGAGGGAAGAGAAACGAAGTACGAGAAAGAGATATGAGGTGCGGTGGCGGCGACGGCTTCTGAGATGGAGAAGGAAGAGGACGGCTGGAAGAAGAGGAAAAGGGAAGAAAGAGATAAGAGGGGAGAAACAGGGGGATCACGAGAAAGAGAGAAGAAACAAAGGAGAGAGCGGTGCACTGTAGCCGCTGCTGCTACAGTGCGTCATAAGGGGGGTGTTAATTGGGGTTAGGGCTTTTGGGGGAAAATATTAAAAATAAAAAAGAGGTTTTAAAATATAAAAACAATAAAAAAAGGGATAAATATAAAATATAAAAATGATGCTAAAAATTAAATTTAAAGTATAAAAATAGTCTCCGAATATAAAAAAAGTATGAGAGTCCATGTGCGAAGACTCTCATACTCGAAGCTAAAGTTTTCGTGCAGGGACTTAAACTATTAAAACTTCGCACGATATATATATATATATATATATATATATATATAATTTTTTAATTTGGCGTATCCCGCCGCACCCGTATCCTAGTTTTTCAAAATTTTTTGTATTCCTGTGTCGGATACGTGTCGAATCCGATATGTGCACCCATATCGGTGTTGCTTAGACTAATTCGCTTCAGAGCTTTACGTAAAAGCAACTTTTTAGTTTCAATCTTATTACTGATAAGAATTATTTTATTTTGGTACTCAATTTTGAATTGGAATTTATTTTCATCTTTTTTCCTCAACAATCTATAAATATCTAAACTCAACAATCTATAAATATCTAAACTAAGTATCACTTTTCCTTAAAATTTTGAAAATTTTCATGTCATTCCATCTACACAAATGGAAAAATGGCATTCATGTCATCCTTTTGTTTTTCCTGAACAATCTATAAATATCTAATCTTTCAAAAAAAAGAATCCGTAAATATCTAAACTATCACTTTCCTTTAAAACTTTGAAAATTTTCATTTCGTTCTATCTTCAGAAATGGAAAATTGGCCTTGATTATGATAATGAAAATATTCTATCTTCATATTTATTAATTTATATTTCATTTTTCTTTTTGTTAGCCCCATGCATTGAACATGTTCTCTTCTAGTAGATAGGAATATGCACTGACGATGACGGCAACAATGAGATGACTTGCATATTAGTTGATTATTCCGTTTCTTACTACTATCATAAAAATATCTTGGTCTTCATGTTTCTTGAAGTTCTATTTTGCATGATTCAATCTGAGGAATACATATATGCATTGGAGCTATAAGTTATAATTTTCACGTGTAAAATCTGCCTTGCTGGGCCCACTTCTTATCATTCACTATTAGAGCAATTCCTTCCTCTATGGGTTGCAATTGGCCCAATGACTTCAGCCCGATGCTTTACTGAGATCTGGTAGTTGCTTATATTGGAACATGCAATTTTTGTTGCCTGAGTATGATCAATACAAATTTAAAATAGTGAAACATACTCTATCTACGATATTGTTTGTTTTAATTTGCATGGTATCATATTGTTGACATCTAACTGCTTTGTTTCCTCAAGAGTCACTTGACTAAATGAATTTTATCGACTTTAATTAGTTAGGTCGGAACTTTGTAGAGAACACTCCATCAGTTCGTTCTGCATCAGCTGGAAGGCCTTCAATATCTGTTCGTACAAATCCGATGGTGGCCCCTAGTAGAACGTCACTTAGGACAGCAGCTTCTATACCTCCAATAGAACCTCCTACTGATAGGCGGAAGGAGAAAAGGTGATGAATTCACTTTGCCGCCCTCTCTCTCTCTCACACTAACTAGCAAATGCAATGAAACTTTTGAAGGAAAAATACGCCAATATTCCAAGCTAATATTTTCTAGGTAATGAACTTTGGCTAGCATATTCCTTATAAGTTGCTTCTAATTTTATACAAGTATAAGTTTAGTCTCTGACATGGAACATATGGAGCACTAACATATGCATGCCTATATTTTTGTATATGCCTTAGCTTCATTGCTGTTGAAGAACTTGTTTCTCATTACAAACTGATACACTTGTTGCTTCTTCTTACCAACATTTGTTTCACACTTGGAAATAAAGTAACAAAATGTGTGCCAAAGACTGGTTTCTTGTTTATATTTCTTTTTCTTTTGTTTGGGCAGCGTTTAATACTTAAAAAGAAATTATGCAGCAGCAAAAAAAAAAAAAAAAAAAATCTAAAAAGAAAAAGACACAAAGTTACTCAAGAAGCGAGTTTATTGAGTTGTTACTCCTTTTATTTTCCAATTCTTTATTGCTATCAATTTCTCCATTTGCATGTATATAGGTATGCTCTTAAAGTAGGATGAAGTTAATGGGGTTTCCATCTAATTCTTTAAAATAAATCAAAGAGAAACAATGGTGCCAATCTTGTGAAATTTTCGATATCTTATCAGTGTCCTTTACTTATATTGATGTGCGACCCAACAACCTTGATTCAATTTGAATTGCTTGAGTCCAATTCTATTCATTTACTCAAAGATTTAATAGAATCTCCTCTAGGAGGGGTCCTAGGGCTTAAGGTGCAAGGCACACTTCTAGGTACAACCATTCTTTTTTTTTTTTTTTTTTAAATTTGGGCACATTTTTTATTTTTTATCACACGCGTATTTATTTAATAATTCATGTTTATGGCACTAATATAAATATCAAGGTTGTCAAAACAGTATGAGTCGACTCGACTCGGAGGGTCCAACGAGTCAAATCACATCCTTAATCAGTAATGCCAAAAAATCGCACGATTCTTGGGTTGACTCGCAAATTGTGCGAGTCAACCCAATGAATCGTTGTCTTGTGCGGTTCAGGTGGAAGAGGAAAAAAAGGGAAAGAGGAGGAAAAGGCGTAAAAAAGAGGGAAAAACAGAGGGGAGAAAATACCTCCTTCCTCTCTCTTTCCTCTTTTCTTCTTCTTCTTCCCTTCTTCGTCATCATCCTTTGCTTCTCCATCTTCATCTTTCCATTTTCTCTAGACACTTCCGCTATCGCCATTCTTCATTTGCCGCAATCGCTATTCTTCGTCTTCTGTTATTCGCAGAAGCAAACCCTTTTACATTCCAATGCAACTTTACCTTTCTAATTTTTTTAAAATTTTTTATGGATGTTAATAAAGGTTATTTAAAATTTTAAATACTAGTGATTTATTATCTAGTACACTAATCAGATTTCAATTAAACAATTTTTATTTAACTATTTTAACCTAATTATTATTTAAAATAGTACATATCTCAATTAAACAATTATCATTTAAAATAGTACACTAACTATTTTAACATAATTATTATTTAATATAGTACACATCTCAATTAAACAATTATTATTTAAAATAGTACACTAACTATTTTAATATAATTATTGTTTAAAATAATACACATCTCAACTAAGCAGTTATTATTTAAAACAATGCACTAACTATTTTAACGTAATTATTGTTTAAAGTAGTACACATCTCAATTAGAGAGTAATTATTTAAAATAGTATACATCTCAATTAGATAGTTACGAATCTTACGATTCTACGATTTCCGATTCACAATTCACATCCCTAGACCGATTCACGTTACGATTCGAGTTTGACAACCTTGATAAATATAAGCAATTGTTTACAACTATTTCTAAAATACTAATGAGAAATGTTACCTTTTCAACTCACACTTAACTAAACAATGCAATATATATACTATGTAGTATGTACTATAAAGAAAATTCATCTAATGAAAAGCACAAGTGCATAGCAATGTTGTGAAAATCGAATCGTATTGTAAATCGTTAATACATCTTGAATCGCAAATTGTGTATCGTAAATCGTAGAATCGTAAGATTCATAAGTGTTTTCCCTCGAAAATATTTAATCTATGAAATAACGTAAAATATATTTAAAATGTAAACATGAGCATTATCCAACTTTCTTTCAATAATATGTGAATTCTATATAATTAGTTCATTTGAGCTCAAATTTCAATGCTCCAACTCCCAAAAGTATAAGACCAATTTATAATCCAACTATACTATGAAAAGTCAATAATGAACTAAAAAACCCTAAAAAAATTTTAAGGTCTTAACTGCTCATCAACTCAAGCCTTAAAAACCATTAAAACGAAATGTTTCATGCTTTCATACTCCTAATAACCCCATAATTCTTTTAATATATGAATCGTAAGATTTGTTGATAGATACGAATCGTTTCTCTTATCATATCGTATGAATCGTAAGATACGAATCGTGTATCGTAAGATTTAAACAACCATGGTGTATAGTATAAAAGGTTAATAAAAAATGAATAAAATATATAGAACCGAGTACGAAAAAGTAAAAAAGTCAAAATTATAAATGTCATCATTCTAGTAGGAAAAAATGAACCACCATTGGAGAGCAGAATTGGGAAATGTACATGACAAAGTCACTTTATCCATGTCATTGAGTCACTCCTAAATTTGTTTAGTTAAGTCTCAAGTGTTTTTCTTTATATATACCTTTTTTTTTGAATATTGGATAAGTATTCATTCAAAAGTAGTCTTTATATATACATATATAAATAGGTTTCAAACAAAAATGGTACTTGGTTTAAAATAGGAGAATAGAAAAAAATAATAGGAAGAATAAGGTCTAGCTGTGCAGAGGTTGAGAACAAGAAAAATGAGGGAAAGGAGAAGAAAACAAAAAGGTTGTTAAAAAAGAGAGGAAGAAAACGAAGCAAAAAATATAGAGAAAAAAAATAAAAATGAAAAAAGAAGAAGAAAAGGCAGAAGATGGAAAGTAAAAAAGGTAGTTACTTGTTTATCACTGTTGTTGTTGTGTTACTGCTTTCTCTGGCTGCCATTGCTGATTTTGTTGTCGTTGTTGTTGTTGTTGTTGTTCTTGCTTATGTTGTTTAATGCCATGGGTGCTCTTTGTCTCTCTCTTCCCTCCCCTCCCTTCTCCCTTCTTTTCCCCTTTGTAGCAGCTCTTGTTATCTCATTTCTTTGTCTTTCCTCTAATTCTCTCTTTCCGTTTCTTTTTAGCTATCTTAGGCATTAGTTAGTCCCACAAGGTTTGATATTTACATTTTGATACTTCATGGGAGAAAAAATTGAAAAGGCATGCTTTTCAATTGGGCATAAGGTGTACCTAGACGTTCGCCTATTCACTTAAGCATTCCTATGCCTCTCTTAACATGATTAAGGTGCAAAAGGCCTTTGTTGTCTAGAAGTGTGCCTAGACGCGCCTTTGACTAGTAGAAAAAGAACTAGATTAAGATAAGTTGCAGCTTTTACAGTTTTTTTTTTCCTTCATGTACTCTTAAAGAAAAGAAAAAACTTAAATGGAGAAATAAAGTATGCAACGAAAGTACCACTACTCGTGCAACTTAAGAAATCCATTGTATGTACTTAAAGTCTCTTGGACCCACTCTGTCCATACCCCACATTGCAGTTTCTCAACATGGCATGGAATCATGCCATCCAAGGTCAGGATCCTTTGTTGGTCCATTCTTGGGGGTAGAGCGTTAACCATATGCCATCTGCGAAGAAGAGGCATCATCCCTATAGGGGTAGATTCTTCCCGTGTTCTTATGGTGTGATTTAGGCTGCGTTTGGATGATGGGGGTGTAAGGGTAATGGGGTAACACCTCCCATTACCCCTGTTTGGTAGTTCAAGGGTAAAGGTAAAAAAGTACCTTTTTCTCATCCTTTACCCCCCTCTTCTCTCTTTATGAATACCCTTTGCAAGCAAAGGGTTTTCAGTTTTGGATGCACCCCCCTTGGAATTTTACCCCTCATCCAAACGCAGCCTTAGGAGATTTTGGTTCATCTTTTCCTTCATTGCCCTTTTCCATATCCTTATGAAATTCTTTCCCATTCCTTTGCAAGGTATCTTGGACAATCAATGCTAGTTTGGGGGACCTCTTCGTTGGTTGGGGAAGACCCGTTTGGGGGTAAGGGCAACCTCTTGTGGGAGGTCATCCCGACATCTATATGTTTGGTTAAATCGGACTTCTGTGGTATGGCATTGACTTGGACATCAATTCAAACACGTTGCCACGAATTATTCATTGTTCATTCTCCTCCGAGGTTTGGAATTCTGTCTTAGATCAGTTTGGGATGGCTTGGGTCATTGCCTTCGTCGGTGGTTGAGTTGTCTTTTGCTTGGGACATTATCTCCTGTTGCCTAAATGTTCTGCCCTGTGGCAATTATCACTTTTTGTCACTATCTGGAACCTTTGGTTGGAACAGAATAATAGGATCTTCAAAGGTATTATCGAGTCCAGTTTGTCGGTTGCAAGATGTTTCCTCACCAAGTGTGCTTCGTGGGCTGTCTCCCTCCAGGATTTTCGGAATATCTCTATGTCTGACATCTTGCGAGCATGGAAAGAATGCGCTGATCTCACTTGAACTCATAGTGAGTTTTGGCCTGCCATTTGAAGTTTTCTTTTATATGTTACTTTGTGCTTGTAGCTTTCAGTCTTATCTATTTTTTGTATTTGCATCTCTAGTGCCCTTTATATATTAATATATGAACCCTTTAAAAAAAAATTAAAATTAAATTCATAAAGAACATGAGCCAAGGATTAAAAGACAATGTTAAAATTGGCCTAAATCCCATGTAGCTTTTTAGGTGTCAAAACGGGGTCTGAAACAACTCCCATTGGGGCCCAAATGTGCAAAATAATTGGCTCATGGGCTGGGGTATTGAGCCAGGCCTCCAAATTCATATTAATTAACTCAATACAGTCCAAGAGGGGGGCCCCTTTGTTGTCTGCAAGGAGGAGTTGCAGGAGAGCACATTCAAGAGAAGATTCCTTCCACCTATTTTCGATTTGGGTTAAAGACTTGGAATAACAATGAGGACCACAGCAAATCTCTGAAAATCAGTCAAATCAGCTACAAATAACCACTCCAAATTTGTCCAAGTTTAATTGGGAATATGATGTAATATTATTTCATTTTATTTTATTTTCAGATAGGACACATGTCACTCAAGGATTAGCAAAAAATGTGGTGTAACTTCGCAGATACATTTGATGCACCAAACGATATTGGATTTTCATAAAATTGGATTTGTTGGAAAGCTTATTTAATAACATTTCCAAGAAACTCAAATTTGCGAAATTCTGATATATGTATACGAAGTTATGACTAGTCAGGTGTCAGAAAGTGATGACAAACTCTATTTTTGTTAGTCTTTCTATTTTTTCAACCATGAATCTTTATAAATTGGAGGCATGGGCGACCATTGTACTCACCCTTTATATCCAGTCAGTTTGTGTTTAATCCAAGTGAAGAGAAGAGTCTCTTTGTACCTTCGTGCAAGTAAGTTCTTTCTTTTGCCTTTGTCATTTTCAACCTTGCATACTTTGAATTCAATTCATGGTATTCAATTTCTAGTTTTCACTAGAATTTAATTCTTTGGTGAATTTCACAAGGTGTTGATTTTCCCATTGAGAGTTTTTGCCTTTTTTTTTTTTTTTTTTCAGTGAGAATTATCCAATTGAGGTTTTGGTTGCCCATTCACATGGGGTGAACTTTCAATTTGCATTTGGAATAGAGAGGAGATCTGAGGAACTTCTCAAATTCTTGGAAATTCTACTATTTGGTTTTTCTTGGGTTTCTTGGGAACTAGAGCCAAATTTTAGTTTTTCCATTCTTTTTCATTGAAGACCTAGGTAGGCCTTAAAATTGATCCTGGCCTTAGCAGTCATCATCCTGTATCTTGAGAGATTGGGCTTTAGTGATGCACGACAAATGAAGAACAGGTAAGGTCAGGACTGGATGGAAGTGGTCAAATCTAGGTTTTGTTAAATTCAATGTTGACGGAGCTTCGAGAGGTAAACTAGGGCCTATAGGCATTGGTGGCATATACATGACTCAAAAGGTTAGGTGCTATCGATCTCAAGGTCGGTGGGAGTGAAAGATTCCAATGAAACTGCATTTTTAGCAATCCTTGAGGCAGTGAAGGTTTTTTGGGATCGCTTTCATGGGCATCTAATCATGGAGAGTGACTCGGTAAACACTATTGGATGGGCCTTGGGGAGGGAGAATCCACCATGGAGTCTCACTCATGATGAAATTAGACACATTTGTGCCTCTTTTGATATCTCCTTTGTGCACATTTGTAATTTCTTTTTGAAACATTGACAAATAATTGCATTAATTCGTGTAAAGAATATAAATGAGATGAAAACAAATAGCTCTCCGTAAAAAATAAAAAAGGAATCAAGAATACAAAGTTATATATTCACTACTCCACACCCAACATAAGATACAATAAGAACCCCCTACCCCTCATACACCCCAAGAAGTGACACGATCAGAATAGCTCCATTACGAGTCTTCGTTTTGTACTCCCACCTTCGATAGAAAGTCTGCAACACTGTTCACCGACATGCTCATTTGTAAATCAACCAATGGAATCATGCATTTCTTAGCAAACATGGTCTATCTTGATCAAATCTATATTTAGATTGTTCAGACCTTTAGTTTTTTTTTTTCTTTGTGTTGTATTATGTGTTGGCCACTTGATCTGTTTGTATTTTCTTTTGAAATAAAATTTCATTGTTATCTTTTCAATATATACTAGTAAGAAGCATGTGCTTTGCACGTGTGATGGTTGAATTATATTTTGGGCTATTAAATGAGCATCTATAGTGGCTGAAATGTGGTAGAAATTGGGACCTAAGTTAGAGAAGATTTTTCATCAAATCTAATCAAATCATAATTTTTAAAACAAAGTGGAAAGCCATGGATCATAAGTAGAATGCCATAAATATAAAATTTATTGCATTCAGTATACTTTTGATCCTTTCAATCAAATAGATATCAACTTCTTCCATTGAAAACTATTGAAAATGAGATTATAATTTTAAATATAAATGATAAGAGTAATACAAATGAATAATGAATAAATTGCAACTCATCTATAAAATGAGTTATCATATAGTCAAAAGGATACTCGCTTTGTCAATTTAGTCATAAACAGAGTAAACTGAGAAGTTTTTTTAAGGAAAAAGATAAAAAATATACATTTATCATGTTTTGATATGATTCATAAGAATTTAGTGAACAATTTCAAGTTACCTCAAATTCATTATCATCATCAACAACAACAACCAGTAATCTCATCTTTCTCGTCTTGGCTCTATGAGTTCTTCTTCTCCAATTAACCTATCATAGACCCGATCAAGTTTACCTCAAATTCTTAATCATAAACAAAGAAAGAGAACCGAAAGTTAAATGAAGATAAAAAAACAAAACAAAAAAAAGTGACCCATATTTTTATTATTATTGCTATTATTATTATTAAAGTGGTGATGCACCATACCTCCTTCTCGGTTCCTTCTTGCATAACCCGAGCTCGGAGAAAGAAAAGATAAGAGGTTGCTATGGAGAATGTGGTTAGAAATCCATAATAGAGTCCGGCCACAACAACCGAATTTATTTTCTTCATGCATAAAGATAATAGATTACCTAGTAGAAAGATTTCAAAATCATCACAAACCTCCCTTTTATCTTTTCTATTGCAATTTCCCAACTTGTACCTCTTCGGACCTTTACAGCCCTATGATGCTCAATTGAACAATTAAATTTGTATTATTTTAATCATTTCAATATGTTTGATAAATATAGATATAATATAAGTTCAAATGTTATTTCTGTATTTTCCACTAATCTGTACCAATTTGAGCAGTGATACAAGGAACCTATTTATACCATTGTTTAAACTCGAAAAAACTCAGCCAATTCAATCTAAATCGACTCGGCTCAACAATATTTTGAGTTGAGCGAGTCAATGAGTTTTTTCAAAATTTTCAATTTTTCTAAAAATTTAGCCAAATTTGTCGACTAGATAATATTTTGAGATTGTACAGGGAGAAACTTGGCTGACATCGTATCCTCATGGTGCCCACACATCAGCTCATTCTTGTGAATGACATTGGTGCAATTGGGCTTCCAAATAGTTGACTAATATACAGATATTATACACAAGTTTTCTTTATTAAACCTTGAAAATGGTTTCTTAAAGGCATTTGGTTACTTATTAGGAAATTTAGTGTCATGGGACAGTTTATGGTTAAGTATGATTGTGAATTCTGATATTTTCTACAGGTTCACAGTAGATATAGGACATTTAAACTCAAAAGAAGCTGGAAATCAACGTGAAGCTTCCGCGCTTCGAGATGAGGTATTTCTTTATCAGTTAGAAATGAACTGTTCCTCACTGGAAATAGTCGTGTGGAAGGCCATCTAGGAAATCTGTTTATTGACTTGACTTGAACTGCAGCTCGATATGCTACAAGAAGAGAATGAAAATATTCTTGATAAGGTGTGCTGTTATTTTGTTCTGCTAATTTTTAATGCTAAAGTGAAGTTCTTGTAATTAGTTTAGCTCATGTTGACATTCATGGTGAAATGTGCCTTTCAGCTACGACTTGCTGAAGAGAGACGTGAGGAAGCAGAGGCCAGAGCTCGGGAGCTTGAGAAACAGGTTAGCTTTACATCGAATGGTATCTTCTATGATGGTTGTGAGTTGTGAAACCTGATTATATGGAATACAAAGAAGTTTTCCAATGCTACTCCCAAATTGGGTAATGGTACAGTTGTAGACACTGCTGACCTCTAATAAAGATGACAATGGTGTGAAATTTGTTGCTGATTTTTCCCGAAAATGACTGTAGATGATTGGAGTCTTCTATTTCTTACTGTCTAGGAGGAGAAAAGAAATACATTGTATTTATAGTGCCAACAGAGATTTCAACAGAATTAGAGTTAGGGTTACTTTAGAGCTATTTCAATCTTTTAAATGTTTATTGTCACGATATGTAGTTTTTAAAGAGATTGTTCTTATCACATCATTTCATTTAGGTTTGTTCTGGCCTTAATAACCACTAAGCACAACTGAAAGTAGAAATGCCTGAAATATCCCTATATCATGTTTCATAAAATCCAATTTCTAGCAGTCCACAACTTTTTTTTAAATGATTAGATTCATTCAAGGGAAACTGCCAATAAAAAGTTAAAAAATAGCTAAAGTTAATTATAATAAATAATAAAAGTCAATCAGGTTAGATCTGACACTGGCCCTGCTGATGCAATGATGGACTCACTGGTTGTTAGTGATGATAAACCACCATAGGACGGAGTGTTCCCGAGAAGTCAGTGGTAGGATCAAGGCCAAATGTGCAGCTTAGACCTCAAATCTAAAGGAGTTCCAGGATTTTTCTATCTGAGACATTTCTAGAGCTCGGAAGGAGTGCATTGGCCTGTTGTACCCTTCTGGTGTTGGTGTATATTTGTTGTGCTATAGGGGGTTTTGTGCTTCTTTTTCCTGCTTGCTGGTACCTTTTGCCAGTGCACTTCTGGTGCCCTTTTGTTTTATTAATGAAATTACCATCACCATTTCAAAACAAAAAAATACTCACACCACCATCAGAGATTTATTCCATCTATGCAGTATTGGTAATTGTTATTGGATTTAACAAACTTTTTCTATGGACCAACTGCATGTCTTACATCAGTAAGATGGTTTTCTTTTCCTCTTTTTAATGGGTGACTGCCTAATTAATGTCCATAGAATTTCAGTGTTATTGCATGCATTCTTAATGTCTTGGATAAGCCTGCATTTTATGTAGTTTTGTATCCGTCTTAGGCTAGTACACAATTTTTACTACTGTTGAAACATGTTTCCTCCTAGGTCGCTTCCCTTGGAGAAGGGGTATCTTTGGAAGCCCGACTTCTGAGCAGGTAAGTTTTTCTAGTTGTGGAGGCATGTTATATGCACCATTCATGCTTTTTAGGATGAGCAGTATGTTGTGACATCACCTGATTTTATTTACAGAAAAGAGGCAGCATTGCGTGAAAGAGAGGTAAATATGGATTACACACCAGACAACTTCTTTTCTTTTTTAAATTTGAATAGATAATTAATTTACTACTAAGCATGAACCAAGAGAAGGGTCAATGCCTTCTTTTGTATTTGGAAGGTTTTGCTACCATGTAGTGGCAATTTTCTCTGTTATTGTTATGATATTCACCTGCATGAAAGAGGTTGCGTTACCTTCCAAAAAACAGAAAAATAAAAATGAAAGGATTGCATTCAATGAGGATATTATTTGTTCTTACTGATCTTCTACAAGGCATGCCCTATGTGCTATGTGGCTTTCATTATTCTGTACTTTGAGTTCTTTAGTTGCAAATCTAGAAAATAGCCATGTTTATTCATTTTCTATATAACCAAAAAGAGAGTGGATAATTTGATATGAGAGGAACTTGTTCATAGTATTCCAATTAGTTAGGCCTTTAACATCATTGCCGCCACCATCACCATCATCATCATTATCGTTGGCTCCCAAAATTTTAAAAATTGCTTTAAGAAGACATGATTCAGATATCTACAAGTTGCATTCAACAATACTAAAGAAGATCTAAAAGGATCCATGAGAGATCATGATGGTTTAGATTCCACGCAAGTGCAACATACCAAGATGAACTTTACTTAGTCCAATCATGATAAATTGGGCCTCATAGATCAATGAAATGCTCTAACAAGATCCAAGTTGATTTGGACTTAACGGGGACCGATCAATCAAGAGGATGACATGGATAATGCAAAAAATCCTAAAGGAATGATTGATAACATATCCAAGGCTCGATGGATGTTACAAAAGAGATAAGTCGTTGATAGGAAAGTAGATCTCAAGTTACAAGTGGGGTGCATCCATGATGATTATTTGATCATGACTTAGGAGCCGCATGGAAGATCCTTCGATTAAAAGATGCATAGCTTAAAAGATACAAGGTGTGGCCCCCTATGTTGATGACATGATCATCATTCTGATATCGTCTTAAACATCCTCGAGTTAGCTTTTTAATGCATCTTACGGATCTCAAATCCAAGTTCATGTGAGAAAGCTATTACTTCATAAACAAAACTTTATAGTCTTTTTTCTCAAGGTAGATGAGGAGGTTTCCAAAGTGGTCCGGGCGATTCTCCAGTGGTTTCAGATTTGTTCAGGTCTAAAGATAAATTTTGACAAGAGTGAATTGATGGGGGTCAATGTTGAGCATAGGCGGTGTGTGGAGCTAGCTTCATTATTGGGGTGTAAAGTGGCTTCTTTTCCTTCTAAATATTTAGGGATTCCTCTCTGTAAAGGAAAGCCACGAAAGTCATGTTGGGACATGATTATCGATAAAATGGAGAGGAGGCTATCAACCTGGAAGGGGAGGTATTTGTCGCTTGGTGGTAGGGTTGTATTGATTAAGGCGGTCTTATCCAACCTCCCTGTTTATTGTTTGAGTGTCTTTAAATGCCTAGTGGCGGTGATCGAGAATCTAGAAAAAATCCAGAGGAAGTTTCTGTGGAATGATGATAGTAAAAGACGTAAACTTTATTTGGTCAGGTTGGTCCCAGGTTTGCAAAGCTAAGGAGGAAGGGGGTCTTGGGATTCGGCCTCTTCGGGAGGTTAATGATGCTTTGCTAGGGAAGTGGCTGGGTGGTTGGGTGATTCCTCAGATGGTCTTTGGAAGGATATTCTCTGAAGCAAATATAGGTTGCAAGCCTATGATTGGAGGATTGGAAATGCTAATAGGATAGATTTTGGTTTCTGGAAGGGTGTTTGCTCAGTGGCAATGGTCTTTGGTCGGCACTCTTTATCATGTCTACTCCGAAGATGACATCCTTTTTTTGGTTGGATAAATGGTTGGGTGATGCTCCATTGGCTCATTCTTTTCCTCGGTTGTTTTCTCTTGCAACGAATAAAGAGTCCATAGTAAGGGAGTGTTACGAGGTAATTAATAATAAGGTAGTTTGGGGTCCTCACTTTAGGAGGGAGTTGGAAGATTGGATGTCGCTTATGACTCTTTTGGAGAATGTTTTTGTGACGGGTCATGGGAAGGATAGGTGGATTTGGGAGATTGATCCTCATGGTTTCTTCTGTGACAGTCTTTTTGTAAGAAGTTATTGATGGTAGGTGATGCTCCTTTTGTTCATCCTAAAATTTGGGTGGGGGCTTCTCCCTTTAAAGTTATGATTTTGGATGGTTTGTTGGTTTGCAGAAAATCTTGACTATTGATAATCCGCGGTTGCGTTAGATGCTTATTGTGAATGCTTGTCTTTTGTGTTTATCTGATGCGGAGTCTGTTAACCATCTGCTGCTTTATTGTCAGCTTTCTTTTCAGATTTGGATGCATTTCTTCAAGTTGCTGGGTATGGCTTTTGCATGCCTCGATCGTGGGCCGAGCTGTTTAATGAAGAGGTGTTGGTGACTGGAAGTTCCTTTCGTAGAAGTCTGTGGAAAGTGACTATTTTGAGTATTGCTTGGTCCATCAAGGATTGGAACGAAATAATAGGGTGTTTCGTGGTAAGGAGTGTTCTGTTTTGGTGTTATAGGACACTATAAAGTTTCGGACAACTTGGTGGTTGGTTGGGTCAACTATGTTATGGGGAGTTTCAGTTTCAGATTTTTGTAGAGATTGGGCTTTTGTAGATTTGGTGGTACATTATTTGGAGTCGAACCCTCAAGTTTCTTGGATTTCTCCTGCTTGTGGGCTTCTTAAGCTTAATTTTGATGGAAGCTATATGTGCGAAATTGGTCGGGCTGGGTATGGTGGGATCTTCAGTGCTTTCCTTTGCTGGCCAATTATTATGGATCAGTAATTGAGGTAGAATTATTTGTTTTGTGGCGTGGCATTTTGGAGTTGGAGAAGTTAGGAGTTCTTGGGAGTTTAGTAAAAGGTGATTCTAAGGTAGTTGTTGGATGGGCTTTGAGTTCTAAATGCCCTGTGGCTTTTCTTAGACAAAATTGAAAGGGCTCGCCATATTATTGCTTCTTTTGATTTTACGGTGGTTTGGGCTCCTCGGTCAGTTAATTCTGCTGCAGATGAATTGGTTTGTGACGGGCTATCCTTAGATTTAGAAGTTGCAAATAGATTCTTGTAACTTCGGGGAGGGAATATGTTCTTTTTTTGTTTTGGCGGGCTCTTCTTGGCCTGCTTTATCCTTTTTGTCTTCCCTTTTAAATTAATGAAGTTATCTGTCAAAAAATAAAAGGCTAAATTTAGGTGTCTATACTTTACAATCACATGGGGCTGACTAAAAGATTTGATAATGCTTCAAATCTTATGTCCGTAGAAAGGTCATCAAGTATACCTTCTAGTGCAATTTATGGTTCAGAAATTAGACTTTGGATGATAAAAATACAAGGATAAGAACGAAAAGATGCATGGCCCCTCACTTTGTGGGTCTCAAAATTGCTAAATGTGGTTCTAGGAACAACAATGTGTGGTTCTCAAAATTGAGATGTGAGGAATTTTCTCCCTTTTTGAGGGATTCCACAGCGTATAAAAAGGAGTCCTTGGAAGAACTTTGGGACATTTTTGACGCTTTGAAGAAGTGTAAACTCTTTGGAGAAATTTTAAAGCACTCAAAAGTTTTATTGAACTTTAGATCCTTTGAGGTCTTTTGAACCTTAGATCCTCTGGAGTCTCTTGGACTACAGATTCTCTGTGTTCTTTGAACAATCTCAACTTCATTGTGGAGTTCAGGAAACATCTTGATTACCGTATGAACATAGTAGTCACAAGCACACCTTATTTGTACTTGAGCCCTCAGCTCTAAACCCATTTTCTGTGTCACCTAACGTTTTTTGCGCCTTAGGCCTTCACCTAATTCTTTTTTATTTTTATTTTTTATAATAAGCTTGTTTTCTAAGGTTTTTTTTTGGTTATAGCTAGTAATTTAGTAAATATTTTAGATAAAGCAATTGTTAGTAATGCTGAATGGAGAGTTCTAATTAGTCAACGATATATGTAACGACCCTCCCCTCACTTGTATGGATATTGTCTGCTTTGCTAATGCATACTAGCGCACAATTTTCTTTTTCCTCAAGTTTCCCTTGGGAAAAAGGCCTCCATACAATGAAGGCTGCGTTTGGATGGGCGCTAAGGAAGGGTAATGGGGGGTACTCCCTCGTTACCCTTGTTTGGTAATGGAGGGGTGAGGGTAAAAATTCCCTTCCCCCTCCCTTTTTTGAAAACCCTTTGGAGCATAGGGGTTTCCAGGAAACACTTGCCCTCTTTACCCCCTCTTTGCACCTATAGAGCAAAAATATTTTAAAATATTTTTTAATTGATGAATATTATTTAATAATTATGTTTCATAAAAATTTATTTTTATTTTTTATATTATACTGATTTAATAAAAATAATTAATTCTTATAAAATTGTTAATATATCAGGTTACCTTTGCTTATAGTTACTAAATAAGAATTTTTTCTTTTAGGATAAGTTTTAACTTTACCTCTATAATTACCAAACAAGATAAGGGTAATACCTGCATAAAAGTAACCCTTATAAAATTTGCCCCTCATCCAAACATAGCCAAAGTGTAAACATCCTACTTATGAACTTCATGTTGGACGAGTCCATTTTCAATGTGGGACTCATGATCACCTACCATGGTAGCATGATAGTGCCTCGCATTCGCCCACATACACCCGCACACACATGGCGTCCATCACAATCCTACCATCTAGAAACTAGAGCCACCTTTGGCTCTGATACCATTTGTAACGACTCACCCCTCACTTGTATGGATATTGTCTGCTGTGCCAGTCCATACTAGCGCACAATTTTGTTTTTCTCTGAGTTTCCCTTGGGAAAAGGCTTCCATACAATGAAGTGTAAACATCCTACTTATGAACCAAACATTGGACAAGTCCATTTCCAATGTGGGACTAATGATTATCTACCATGGTAGCCTGTCAGTGCCTCGCACCTGCCCACACATGGCATCCATGACAATATACCTGTGCGTATATCTAATTCGTGTTTACATAATGTGCTTGGAGGCTTACTTGCCAATATACCACATGCACCTTGCACCTGGACCCTTTGGCACCTTGATTGCGCCTTGCACTTTGACCACTAAGCTTATGAACTTCCAATCCTTGAAGTCGATAGGGACCTTTTTGTTAAAGTTTCTAGAGTTCACCATATTGAATTCAAGGATCAACTTCTAACTTCTATTCATAGAAAAAAGGATCCAACTCCACAAATGGATCAAGTCTCTACAGACCCCGTAGGAGTAGAAAATTTAATAACCAAGGCTTCCATGTTGTTTTATGAAATTGTGCGCAAAACTCTTGTACTTTCAAAGGTATTAGACAAGTCTACCAAAGAGGAGCTTTGATGTGATACTTCAAACTCTTGTACTTGCATTCAAAATATCAATACCAAATTAATTTATTCTTTGAAATTTGTTTCCAAAAATTGTCATCGTTACCATTACTTTTAACAATGATTTTATCATAAAAGGAGCACAAGAAGTGCTCAAAGTTTGCATAACAAAGATAATGTGGGCATCACACTGGGAAATGAAAGAGAAGAAAGCTTCATAATTGCCCGTGGCAATTGTAGGTGAAACTAGCTAATTAGAGCTCCAAATTGGTGTCTTCAATGCACATTGACCCCACCCATGGGCCTGGGACCCATTTGAGAGTACAATGGACCTCTCATGGAAGGTTGCAAGGCCAAAACCCTATCATTTAAGTGGAGTTACGAATTTCACATGGATGGTGGCTGGGTTTCATACCTTTGTGGAGCAACAGAGTGTGGACTCTTGGTTCTCCAACTCCGACTTGAACATGGACTCCTATTCCTCCTTGGAATCTCCCTTGGGTACACGAACTTGGAAGCTTGTGATTGGAGGAAACACATCACTCATCCTAGGTGGCAACATATGATTGGTAAAAAATGAGCAACAACTTTACAGGCATAATTGAGGCATCAAATGAAATCAGATTTGATGAAATTTGGTTTGCCGGAAAGCTTATTGAAAGACCTTTCCAACAAGCCCAAGTTTGCACGATTCCGGCATACGTAGCCCAAGTTATGACTGTTTTAGTGAACATGTGTCAAGTGAAGCCGAACCCTAGCCATGGACGACTCCGTTCCTACTTTCACTCTCTCAAAACATGAGACTCCTCGTGGCTGCCCACACCACCTAAAATTTCTCCCTTAGGCATGTGTGTCTCTTCTAAGATGCATTTAGTGGGAGATCTCTCATTGGTTGAAGACACGTCATCATCCTACATGACATTTCCCCATTGGCTAGTTTGAATGAATTGGAGCATGAATTCTTCTCCAACAAGTTGTGTAGTCTCCCTTTCGATTCGACCACTCCTTGGATGTGTGGATTGAAGACTTACGGAGGACTTGGACACGTCATTTAGCTTAGTTGGATTTTTATTATTGGTTGTAATTTATTTTTTCTTTTTTCAATTGGTTGGTTGAGGTGGCATGGATTGAATCCAACTCCATAAGACTCCCACACGTGGGATTGTTTTCAAGCCAATGATGGTAGGTTAGGGTATGGTTAGGTTGAATTTTTGTACTATAAATAGGACCTTGGGTCTCCACTCAAGGCAACACTCGAGTTGTCACACCCCGACCCTCAGGACACATGACCATATTTTTTTTGAAACTCCTCACTCCATACGTGTAACCACTCACATGTGGGAAAGATAGGGTCCACTGTACAAGGGTTTATATATTCTGAACCTCCTCGGGCTTCGAGAATTCTACTGAAATATTGGTAGAGTCTACCCTGAAAATAGGACTGTGATTTCAACTCTGAGTTTCATTCTTTGCATTCCATTCATTCCACAATCATATTCATTTGTCAAATTCTATTCTAATCCTTACACTTTCCACATATACCAAAATTTCATAAGTCCCACAGTTTTGTCTGTCTTATGTACAGTCCACAAAGCACATTTTAAACATCACATCAACATAGTTTAAATACAGACCAGAACATTCACGGTTTACATGCTAAACATACCAAACTAAATTCAAAACACAAAATAATAGTTTGGATCTTCAAAAGTAGCTCTACGCAAGTCTTCCTCCGCGACAGTTCCTGAAATTTGTAAGGGTGAGTACATGCAAGCCCAGTGAGGGAGAAATACGTACACTACAACAGCATCATATCATCGCAATATATGTATGTCATACACAAGTCCATCATGTAACATTTATACATTCACCAATGTCTACTCAAACCACTTCATTACACATCATCACTTTCATAGTATCCACATAATCACTTGCACCCCTGCATGACACTAATCTCTACATGCACTTCTACACATGGGATTCAACACAACTCTCGGTGCTTATAATGCGTGTCGCGATGACCACACATGCACTTCTACGCATTTCCGATACTCGCTGATGCGTGTCATGGTGTCAAAGTGCGCCCTTCAACTCATTATTTATGTCCACTCGCGATACGTGTCACGATGACATCACGTGCCCTTCTACGCATTGCCCAGACTTGCAAATGCGTGTCACGGTGTTAGAGCATACCCTTCTACGTATTCATGACTTCTCAACATATACATCCAACCATCACATTGTGCAGCATTTCACACTACCCATATTATACACAATTTCCACATATTGTTCACACTATGTACATACATGTAAGAAATCCTAACACAATTCACAATCATATATCGTACAATATGCCTCATCCCCAAGGCTTCGCAAGGAAGCATGTTCTACAATATCAAGCTAACACAATACAATTGGGGTGAAACACCAAACACACTACATCCACATTACAGTAACTCCAAGGGTCTACCAAGACCTCATCTTAGGGCAATTCAAACCCAGCTCGTCTTGATTCAACAGTTCATCCCTTACAAGTTTCACACATTGTGCGAGCTAAGCCCCACTTCGATGAGAATTAATTATACACCCTTCCTGCAATTTTCGTCATGTACTCCACACCATTCATCCACCTTTCCCATTATGCCATCCATACACTTCATCATCACAGAATCTCATACAATTCATCATTTGATAATCTCATACAATTCATCATCGCTTCATCTCATACAAATCATCGTCACATTCAAAATATGACATTCGACTCATCATGTACAAAATAAAGGCAATCATACTCAAGTGTAGAGTTTCCCTCACCTAGTATTCCAACGATGTATTTGCGTCTCCCATGGGGCGACGATCGTTCCCATCCGAAGGGCTAGGTGCTGTTCCACAAAATTAACACACACAAGAACAATCATAAGCCTTTGTTTAAGCAAAATGTGCCTCAATCTATAACGACCCGTCCCTCTAGCACAATATTATCTGCTTTGGGCCCACACACGGGTCCGCACGGCTTTGTTTTGGCGAGGCAACCCACTGTTACTCCCAAAAGGCCTTGTGCTAGAAGGAGGAAGGCTATCACTTATATACCAGGGAATTTCCACTGCAACTAGCAATGTGAGACCTTTTTTCTTCACAGACATGCTCCACATTATAGACCCCCTTTGGGGTAGGGTATTACAATCTACCCCCCTTAAAGCCAGAGCCGTCACCGGCTCTACACACGCAAGAACCAAGCCCACATCCTTAGGTAGAGAGTTGAACTGTTCTCTGATACCATTTTTAACGACTCGTTCCGCTAGCATAATATTGTCTGCTTTGGGCCTACACATGGGCCCGCACGGCTTTGTTTTGGCTAGCCAACCCACCGTTGCTCCCAAAAGGCCTTGTGCTAGAAGGAGGAAGGCTACTACTTATATACCAGGGAATTTCCAATGCAACTAGCAATGTGGGATCTTTTTTCTTCACAGACATGCTCCACATTATAGACTCCCTCTGGGGCAGGGTATTACACAATCTCACATTAGGGGCAAAAGCCCCAATTTTCCTAAGTTCCTAGACACTCAATTTAAGTAATTGAGTCCAAAAATACAATTGGGGTGGAAACCCCCAATTTTCCCAAGTATTCAAACACCCAATTTAACCCTAGGCCTCATCATGGTTCAAAAATCCCAAATCGAAGGCTAAGAACTCCGAAACCCTCAATAAAATGATTACCAAAACCCTCATCCAAATTAGATCCCTTTTTGAAGAGAATCAATTCCTTCCCATGTCAAGATCTCGATTTTAGAACCATAATCCCTCCCAAGAGGGCCACTCCACTTCAAGTCCGAAGTTTCAAATTACTAATCAACGATTGGAGTGAGATAATGGGGAAAAATACCTCAAGAGTGCTGAAACCCACAAGATTAGGGTGTGCTCCCACAAGAAACCCATGAGGAGGGATCTTTGATTTAGTCTCCTAGCATGCAAGGGGAGAGATTGGTGAAAGGAGGGGGAGAAAAAAGGATATTTTTCGGTGGGAACAGTCCCTGCAAGGTCTGGGGTCGGTTGGGAAGATGAGAGTGTGAGAAAATGGCCTTTTTCGCTCAAACGGAGGGTTTAAATATAAGTTCCACCACACGATGTCGGTCGGACTGACACAACCATCGGTCGAACCGACGCTTCCTGTTGGTCGAACCGACATAACCTCAAATTTACTCTCAAAATTTTGTTCTCAAAGTTCCGACCGACACCCACCTTCGGTCCCACCGGCAATCATTGGTTCGTCCGACGCCTCTAGTTGGTTCGACCGATGATTGTAGCATTTCAAGTTTTCTGAAGTCCTCACTCACCAAGTCATAATTCATGCTACGGGGTCCAGCTCTGCGCAAACTTGGCTCCATCTGGTAGCCCACACTCTACTCCACACGTGCAAAATTGCTAAAATTCTAAAAATTGGGATTAAATATGGTTCAGGTCACTACCCGAGTTTCGGGAATTGTAACTTCAAGTTAAAGTGGAAAGACAAAGGTTTCAAGTGTTGGATAAATCTCAATTATCAAGTAAGTTCTCCATTAGAAGCTATGTTTCCATTGTTGTTTTGAATTAAGTTATTTTTTTTGCATTTCCATTTAGTTCAGCACTTTGGTTTTAATTTTCCAATTTGGGAATTGTATATTCTTTTGATTTAATTCAATCCACAAGAAATTAGTGTTTTTTGGATACTTGTTCATCAAAGATTGCTATTAGCGACGTCTTTGGTAAGGAACCATTTTAAAAACTCAATTTGGTTCTGAAACTCCATCAAATGGAAGTTCGTTGGGTTCGAATTGCCTGTGTAAAACATAATATGATTGATTTTGATTGAGATGTGGATCCACCAACTTGTGGAAGCCATAAACACTTGAATCAAGAATTTGATGTGGTGCATCTTGAAGACATGGAAGATTACATTCTCAACATGGACATTGAATTTTCTGATAAAATGAATGGCTCAAAAAAATTCATCAATTTGAAGAGCTTCCAAGGGAAAAATGTTCAAATAAAGTGACCTAGAGCCATAGCGCATAGGTTGATAGTGTTTTTCACTAAAAAACTGTGGTACCATGTTTCCTTGAGTCAATAAAGTCAAGACGAGAAAAAGCAAAAAAATTGCTTGAAGGAATGTGTTGACTGGTTAAAGGAGGTGGAAGCTTATTTCTATTTTATATCTTGCTCGGAGAGGAAGGAGGCAATTTAGTTTTCATTTCTGTTTTGCTTGTGTCTTCTTATTTGTGGAGAATAAAGTGGATGATGAGTCAAGTTGTGATTGGTGTATAAAGGTGTACATGGGACTGATGACATGGCCGGGACAAATCTAGAAATTTTTCCTAGGGGTGGCCAGAGTGTTATGATAAATATTGCTTTAAGATATTATCAGGATATTAGTGAAAGATGATGCAAAAAGATATAGACAATATAGAGTTATACTTGTATAAATTTATAAAATTTTGAATGTTAAGATTTACATTTCATGGAGATATTAGATATTTATCGTGAAAGTATTATAATAATATCATGAATTATTGTGATATTTTGGTTTTTATTATATTTGGAAATGTCAATACATCTTTCTTGGAGATAGAAATATCAAGAGACTAGCAAAATATTTAAAAATATACAAATAAATGAGATAATGGGCCAAGCTAAATGCAAATAATTATAAAAAAATAGAAATTTTAAATAAAATATTTCAACAATAATTTCAATGAAATATTTAAGTATCACGATAATAAATAGAGCTTGTTTTCTTTCCAATATGGTTTCTAATATATGAGCAGGGGGAGAGAGAGAGATTGATGAATTAAATGGTAGATTTTCACATTGTTTAGCCACTAACCTATAAATGGAATGATTTTCCAAATTTGAGGCATGACAAATAAAATAAAAATTGAATGTAGACATTTAAGGAAATCAAAAAAAAAAAAAAGGAATTAAAGGAATGTCAACAATGTAAAGAGATTTTTGGACATTGTAAAGATTGAAAGGGCCATATAGAATTTTTCTTCCTTGTATAGAGGGACAACACTTTTTTTTTTTTTAATTCCATAAAGTGCTTGAATATATTGAAGAAGTTCTAAAATTTTTGAGTGGCCCATGCGACCCTTAAATCCATTCCTTGACATGAAACATGTAGAAGAGTACAAGGTCTCAAGACACCAATAGACACTCTAGTTTGTATGTTTTCTTCTACTTCTCAATGTGAGTTATTTATTTAGAATTCTTGTTAAATTTATTTTCCAAGTTTTTTTGTTCATTGAGTGTTGTGATTTTTTGTTCAATGAACCTTTCTAAACCCTCAATGAAATAAGAACGAACCTAATCGAACTTCACTCTAGGAAGAATCGAAGTGACCCCATACCAAAGACGTCGCTACTAGCAGTCTAAGGCAATAGCTAGTTTCCAATTAAACTAGTTCTAGTTTGCTTGAACTAAATTAAAAATAATGCAACTCTAATAATGCAATTGCATGCATTAACTTAATTCAAAACAAGCATAGAAACTAGAATTCCAAATAAAGTTTACTAGATAATTTTCCACACTTGGAAATAACTGAAACTTGAATTGCCTTCAACAAAATTCGTGTCCTATATTGGTACACTACATGTCTATTTATAGCCTTAGAATGGAATAAAGGAAGAGAGAAAAACAGCCCATGGGCATGGCTATGGGATACCCTAACCCTAGATTACATTGCATCATTCTAGCCAATCAAAACACAAGAAAAAACTTTCTTCCTCCTTTTTGTTGTTTTCTGGGTTGCTTGCATTTTGTGCTTGTTCCCTTTTGGTGTTATTTCCTTTTTCTTGATTAATGAAGTTAATTTAAAAAAAAAAAAAACTCTCCATGTAGGGTGCATGAAGTGTCTCCACCAATCATCTTCCATGCACCAAAAAAACCTGAATCCACCTCGAACTTGGAATTTGAGTTGTGCTCCAAGAGTCCACATGCCAATAGAGCAACAATGTAGGAATTTGAGTTGACATGGGAGAGAACACTAGAGTTTCTCATCACTCTCTTGACACCTGCTTAGAAAAATGGTCATAACTCTGTCCATGTAAATCGGATTTGTTCAAACTTTGGATTGTTGGAAAGGTTATTGAATAAGCTTTCTAACAAACCCAATTTTGTGGAAATCCGATATCGTTTGATACCTCAATTATGCTTGCAGAGTTGCTACACGTTTTCTGCTATTTCTTGAGTGACAACCAATCATAATTTGCCACCTAGGATTGATGATGTGTTCCATCCACCTCAGGTTCATGCATGAGGTCTACATCACTGTTGGCCTCCCTAGGCATGGGTGAATGATGTAGCTGACTCTTTGGCCATTGCTCCATCTTGTTAATGTTGAAATTGAGCCTCTTTAAAGGTGTTCATTGAACAGTTAATGCCATTACATGGTTGCCAAAATTTCAGTTTGATTTGAGTTTCTAAAACCGAAGGGCAAAGTAACAGAAAGATGGATCATGTTATACCTGTCACTATTTCTTGTAGGGATTTGGGCATATTTAGGATGAGAGGAGAAAAATCTTTTCTTCTCATCATTGAGAAAAGTGGGTGTGGGAGGCTTTTGCCCCTATAAAACCAAATCTTAGTTCATTTCAGATCTTACCTGAAACAAACCCATGGTGAGTTTATGGTGAAACAAATAATATAATAATAAGTTGCTTAGTATGGTTCTGAACTAATGCAAAATTACTGGGGAATCCTATTATGTTACACAGTCAATTTTCACTGTTTGAAAAGGAATTGGTCTATTTAGATTTACCATCTGCTTAACTGTCTATGTACACAAACAGGTAAACAAGTTGGCTCACAAATTTTCTGCACATATTCATGAATCAAGCAAGCATTGTGAAAATTTGCCATATCAATACCTACCACCTTGTATTTCTGGTGCTTGTGCACATTTTTGTTCATCTTATACCAGTCATGGATGCCAATTTTTCCCGGCTTGCTGTCACTATTATTCTGACAATTGTCATGATTTTAGTTTTGCTGACATCATTGGACTGGTTACTTTATGCATAATTTTTGTCTCACATTAGTTTATCATTTCAGGCTGCTCTTAAAGCTGCTAAGCAAACTAAGGATGGAAGAGATGAAGAAATCACATCTCTTCGATTGGTAGCTGAGGTATAGTATGCCAGTATGAAGGTTTTGTGTGCTTTTTTCCAAGTTGATATAAAATTCTACACTCATTCCCGTCAGGTCTTTGCGGTTTTGTCTGATGTTTTTACTAATTTCACTACTACTATGTTGCTATTGCTACTACTACTGTCATTAAATTTCTGTTTTCTCTCTTTCTTTTTCAGTCAGCAAAAGATGAGGCAGCAGCTGCAGTAGAACATCTCCGGGAAGCAGAATCTGAAGCAAAAGCTCTTCGCTCTATGACGCAGAGAATGATATTGACTCAAGAAGAGATGGTATGTTCTCTGCATCTTGCGTTGTGCTTGCTGTGCAGTTAACCTGAGTGGAAACCCTTATGCTTCGCTCTTCCAAGTCCTGATTTGTGCACTATACATTTCAAATGAAACTTTTTTTTCTTTTAAATATCACATTTCCCAAATTGTTTACAAGTAACTTAGGAACATTGAACGGACACACTACAGTGAACCACCGAAGTGGTTCTACTACTGTTGTTGAGGCATTAGACAGTTCAAATATGACGAAGACCAAGGTTCGAACAAACCTGTGGTCTTCCAATTAAAGGTTTCAGGCTAAAGTTTGTGAAAACTGGCTAGGAGAAACTTGCGTTTGGCTCTTAAGGAATTCAAAAACTTGGAGGAAATCCAAACAAAAATTTACCAAAGAAAAGGGTTTTGAGATCTAGGGCTTACTAGATCTAAGGAAATTTGAATATGACTCTAAGGTAGAATTTAAAGAAAACCCACAACCAAATTACCTATGGCAGATTTTGGTAAATCTTTGAATTTTACCAAAACTTAGAAAAACTCAAATAAATTTCAGCTCTTAAAGTAGAAAAGCAAAAGAGAAAATCCAAAATTGATTGTCTAACCTTAGATCTAATTCTTATAAAAAAGCAAATAGATCTAAGGCAACATCAACATGATATGAAAATCACACACCGAAATTTCTCACACCAATGGAATATAAGTTATGAATTCTTGGAAAATAAAATTGCACAATAATTAAATGCAAAATTAACTTCGACAAGATAACATAAAGAACATAGATAATTCACCTCAAAGGGAGAACTCAATTGAGAAAACACAACCACCATGGCCCTTTATTTATGGTGCAGGAGGATACAAAATTAACAAAATTGAACTTTACATGTTTCCCGTCACTCTAGGATACCCTTGTAGAAAAACAATTAACTTTCTCTATGTATCTTGGAATCATACAAAATTGAGTTCGTTGGAAAGGTCATTAAATAAGCGTTCTAAGTTATGAACTTTCATTATGAATATAATCTTATGTAAATCTGACATCGTTTGATACATTAAATCTGACTGCTAAATTACACCTTATTCCACCAATCCTAGATGGCCATGTATCTATTCTAAAATAATCCTCCAATAAAAAGATTACACATCATTAATTCTATATTTTCCTCCTATCCTAAGCTTATATGTGCCATAAAATAAGAAGAAAGTCGGCCAAGGAGTTGGACCTATAGTATATGGGCTTGGACCACTAAAAATGCAATTTTCACCCAATAGCTTTAAAAAATTAGCCAATATTTACCCATCTATTTTTTTGCAGAATTTAAGCAAGGCAAGGCCCTTATTTTTTGTGGATGTGCCTGCATCAAAATTGTTGGCCTAGCCATGAGTAGGCCATATATACAAAATACATCTTGCTAACGGAGACCCCAGTAATCTTGTCAACGGATGGTTAAAATATAGAATCAACACTGATTTTGTTTAAAAAAAAACACTGGTTTACATTTGTGTCTTGTCAATTGGTTATGGTCATCTTTATGTAAATAGAAGAAGAAGAGAAAAACAAACTATTGCCTACTATGTGGGCCTATTATTTGAAGTATTGGACTACCAATCACTAATCCTTTTCACTTCGGAAAACCAATTTTTTGACAATGAGAAGCCTCTTTCATCTAGATTCTTTCCTAAAAGTGAATTGGGATCAAGTTTGCCTCCCTATTACTGCTGAGGGGTTGGGTGTGCGTCCAGTTAAGGCAATTAATACAGCTTTTCTTACGAAGTGGCTTTGGAGATTAGGTTCCGATGGTGAATCCCCTTGGAAGGCTATTCTTTTCTGCAAGTATAGGCTGGGGAACTTTGGGTGGGATATCAACTCTGCCCGCGCAGAGCCTTCGATAGTGGCGTGCCATTGCAGCATGTGTTATAAAATTTGAAGATGGGATTAGGTTCAAGGCAGGCGGTGGTGACAGAATAAAGTTTTGGACTTATTTGTGGTGCGACAAATCTTCTTTGGCTACTCGTTTCCCCTCTCTTTACCGCCTCTCCCTTAGTCCTTTTGGGGCCATATCTCATTTTAACTCCATGGCAGGTAACCAAGTTGTGTGGGACATCCCTTTTCATCGTAACTTTTCAGACGCAGAAATAGATACCTTTTCATATCTCCTCCAATCCATATCATCCTACAGAATTAGCACCATTGTGGAGGACAATATTGTTTACAATATTGGAAATTTTTCGATGAAGTCTTTCTACACTTGGATGTCGCCGGCTTCTGGTACAATCACTGTCAACCCTTAAATTTGGTCCTCCAAAGCTCTTCCGAAGGAAATTAGCTTTGTTTGGACTGCTGCTTTGGGTAAAATCTTGATCCAGGATAAATTGCGGAAAAGAGGGAAAATAATGGTTAGTGCATGTCCCTTCTGTCTGCTAGCATCCGAAGAATCGAATCACTTGCTCATCCATTACTCCTCCTCTTCTGAAGTGTGGAATGCTGTATTGGATCAATTCGGTATTGCGTGGGTTATGTCTGTATCGGTGGCAGAGTTGTCCTATGCCCGGAACATTATTTAGTTTCGCCTAAATGCTCTGTAGTGTGGGAGCTATCCCATTTCGCCACTATCTGGAGTCTTTGGTGGGAACATAATCGGATCTTCAAAGGTACTGTTGAGTCTAGTGCTTCAATGGCAAGATGTAGCCTCAGCAAGTGTGCATCGTTGGCTGTTTCCCTCCAGGAATTTTCAGGAATATTTCTATGTTAGACACCTTCGTGCATGGAAAAAATGTGTTGATCTTGGTTGAAGTCTAGTGGTGTTTGGCTATTTTTTGTATTTGAAGTGGACTTTTATTTTTTTTTCCCATGCTTCGTTTGCTTGTTTCTTTTTCATTTTTTCTTTCTGTGGTCTGTATTTGCACCACTGGTGCTCTCTTTATATTAATATTCATGTGAACCATTTAAAAAAAAAAAAGTGGTTCATTTCTTGTTTGCAGGAGAATTTTCAAGTTTGTCATTTTCATTATAAAGAAAGCATATTCTAGGGATATAATTGTTGTTCCTCTCAGATTGGTCATGTTCCCTTTGAGTATTATTACTACAATGGATTGTTGAATCTTTATTTTAAAAAGATATAAATCGAAATTTGCAATGGAAATTTCTGCTATTTCTCAGGTAGTTTTTGTCACGGCTCGATCCAACGGACGCGTGAGAAACAATAATAATTTTTTTTTTGAAGTATACACAACTTATAATCCAAACACGTGACACCTACACGTGTTGCGAGATTCCTACGGATCACAGGACTTATTGGACCCTTGATTTGATCGAACTGAATTATCAGCTGCATACGTACTCCAATAGAGATCAGATCCTGCGTAGTTCTCAATTCATTTATTTCATGGTACTAACCCCGTGCTATTCATGATGTCACATCAAGACATTCTAATTACCCTATCGTGGACCTCATCAATAGAATAGATCTCATCTATCATGGGTCTAGCCAATCACGGGTCTATACCAACCATAGGAACATCGTCAACCATGGGGTTAATGTCACACATGGGATAAACTTCAACCATGAGACCTATACCCGAACATAAATACATCCCTCCTTGGGGACAATACTCTAAATATGGGTCCAATCCTCTATAGAATCAATGCCCTCCGTCGGAATATCTATCCACGGTATACAATACTCATCTATGGTCACAAAGCCCTCCATGAGAATAACCATCCATGGGATTAGAACCGTCACGTCCACCATGAGACTAAAACGTGTACCATGGGACCACTATATCCATCATAGGGTCAATATGCCTACCATATAATCAATATCTAGGCATGAATCTAATATGTCTACTATGGGAACAACATCCATGGGATTCATCATCCATCCCGGTAACTCTCCATCAGTGAGTATCATCTATCTATGGGTAATAACCATCCATGAATATAATCACTCCATAGGTATAATTTATCCATAGGCATAACTCATACATTCGTAGAACCAATATGTCTATCATAGGACCAACAGGTATTAACATAAGACCGATACGTCTGCTATGTGACCAACATGTCCACCATAATACCAATATGTCTACTATGGGACCAACAT
The DNA here is from genome assembly GCA_013350335.1 of Chimonanthus salicifolius. NCBI lineage: Eukaryota > Viridiplantae > Streptophyta > Magnoliopsida > Laurales > Calycanthaceae > Chimonanthus > Chimonanthus salicifolius. The sequence goes on from CM023537.1 coordinate 28,571,291, forward strand.
GTAGACCATAATGTCAATACGTCTACCACGGGACTAACATGTCTAACATAAGACTAATACATCTACTATGGGACCAACATGTCCACCATAATACCAATATGTCTACCATGGGACCAACATATAGACCATAATGTCAATACATCTACCACGGGACTAACATGTCTAACATAAGACTAATACATCTACTATGGGACCAACATGTCCACCATAATACCAACATGTCTAACATAAGACCAATACGGCTACCATGAGACCAACATGTCTACCCTAAGACCAACATCCAAGCACCACCATGGGAACCGTCATCCATGGGTATACACATCCATCCCTGGTAACACTCTATCAGTGAGTATCATCTATCCATGGGTATAAACCATCTATGAATATAATCTCTCCATGGGCATAACTAATCCAGGGGCACATCATCTACCATGAGATCTTCTATCCTTAGGAACAACACTCGAATGAATCACTACGTGACGCTGGCAATAATATCAAATCATCATATCATATCATAAATATACCACGACCCCTAGCAAGACTTAGGGCCCATGACTCACTAAGGGGGAGACCCACGACTAGCGTGATCAAGTCTACCTCGTCCTGCATCTCTTGACCTCATGGGTAATACAGTCAAGCTCTAAGGCGGTCGGACCGTGTCTAACGAAGTTAGCACCACCCCCATGGGGTAAAATAGTATCTAGCTCTGTGCATCAACGCACATCAAATGTGCTAAATAGCCGTGAGAGCACCCTCTAGCGCATAGCATGTGAGGGACCTACTCCTCAACGGCAACCCTACGGGACCAAGTCTCCATAGCCGACCCCACCGTCCCGAATACCTCTCTGGAACGGTCAGTCAACCATCATAATCACGTGAGGGATGTACCAATACCACGTCTTAATATCAAGTGACCAAATCACATATACATCTTAATGCCACAGTCTCCATATGTTCATATCAAGGCTCCCACGGTCTCACGGCTACTCTAGGCCTTATTCATGGAATCTATATACTTATCTCATCATTTTACCTATACAAATGTGAGACACAATGATCTACTGATCGAACAGTTTCCTTTTTCAACGGACTGAGGCATAACGTTATCAATATCACGTGAGGGACGTACCCATACCACGCCTCAATATAATCAATATCACGTGAGGGATGCACCCATACCACGTCTCAATCAATATCACGTGAGGGACACACCCATACCACGTCTCAATCACCAATATCACGTAAGGGACACACCCATACCACAGTCTCAATATAATCATCACGTGAGGGACATACTCATACCACGTCTCAAAATAATCAAGTGACCTAGCCACGTACATCTCAGTGCCAAAGTCCTCATCTGTCCATCTTAAGAATTTTCACAGTTCTCTAGCCACTCTAGGCTTTTCTCGAGAACAAACATATATGTCTCATCATATCGGGACTCCCAAGGCATCATAACCTCTTCAGGCTGCCTTCTAGGGATCCAACATCTAGCATTAGGGTCTATATTAGGGAAGGTATATCCAACCAATCCCTTTATACCCTTTACATTTGTTCAACATCTTACATCATCCTAAATATAAATGGATGACACAGTGCGTCTTTTGATCAAGCTGAGGCACAATGCTCTCAGTTGCCTACGTACCACATAGTGGATCAGATCAACCGTAGTTCATTATTTTCACATTTGGATTGCCATTGGGGAGTGGTTCTACTTTTACTTGGGGGGGAACCAAATAAGGCTTTCTTAGCATTTACATTGCATTCCATGCATTCTCAATCATGCTAGCCCATCCCCATTGTAGCACAAGTTAACCCCCCTTGGGTTCTTGACCTTAACTCACCCATACCACTTAGTCTAACCCTTTACCAAGTTCCTCTTCAAATCATGGAAATTCGTTCTATACATGGTTAGGTCAATCCACCACAACCATTATCAACATAGGTACTTACTAGTGATGTACACATCATCACATAATCCAAGCATGGAATTAAAATACATTCATCATACTTATTATATGAGTTACCCATCTAAGAATTCCGATCACAGTCATGAGAATTCGTTTGATAAATACATTACTCATAACCATATACAAGTATTGGAAGTTATCAAGACCTTACATTACACATCTTGGGAAATCATACATTCTATCATATTTTAACACATCATAAATTTATGAATTCTCAATTATATTAAACATCTGATCATAGGGAACTTGGGAAACTCATACATATGTATCTGATACAATATATTCACATCAATCACACATAGGCACATAAGGAGGTCAAACCATACCCTTACACAACTATGCATTGGAATGTGCACAAAGCAACATTCACTCAAACATATTATCACACACCTTGTGAGCATGGAATTTTACAAATATTCTCAATGCTCCAAGTGTATGGCATTCTCCAATTTTACCAATGTTATCGAACTCGAATCGTATTGAAATTGGTCTATGGGTGTGAATCGAAAATCATAAAATCGTAAGATTCATATATCCTTTTATTTTCATAACCATTTTGTTGACTTGAGCCATTACAGTTTTCCCTGAAATATACTAGATAAGCATGGCTCTAACATTAGGGGCCTTTATTGAAAGGTCAAACAGAATATGTCCTCTTGTAGTATTCTTGTGTTTTCAGAGAGCTCTCAAATTTCCATTATAAAATTTATCTTGCATGGACTCTAAAATGTGATGTACCTGTCCCAAACATGCACCCATTTCGGACCCTTTAGGCATTCTTCATGGACGATTCTAGTACTTTTTGACTGTTTTGAGAATGACATAAATATTACCATAGCTTTCTGCTTTTCAAACCTAACTAAAATATTGCTATGCTTGTCATTTGATTGTTTAGAGAGAGTAAAGCTAGTATTTATTTAGTGTTAACTTTTGCACCTTATGTTCATTTAAAATGGATTTATATTTATGTTAATTTAAGTATGGTGCCGACTCCCCTAGTCCTTTTTTTTTTTACATTTGTTGAATATGATACCTTGCATTCATGTCAAACTTTGACACTTATACCCATACCTATGCAACTTAGCATAAAAGGATAAACTTTGTATTAGCATTATTTAATAAGATACTAGTAACAATTTTTTTTTTTCATCGATAACAGAAACAAATTATATTAATAGAGAAATAAACAGTACAATTACATCAAAATGAAAGAGGGTCTACAAGGTTTAGACCCAGAAAAACAAACATAAGAAGAAGCGGAAGAACATAAAAGTACATCCATGTAACAACTAAGATCAGCTGAACATCTAACTTGCTCGAGCTCCTCCCATCTGGTGGAAGATGCTTGAAACTGAATTATCAACTCCATTCTTGGCGAAGAATTTGCCACTCCGTTAATTGTGCGACTGACAAGGGCAAAGGATACCTCGAGTTCTGAAGCGAGAGCCCTTATCTCCCTAACCGTGGTAATTAATCTCCAGAGGGGTCGCATCAATTCCTTAGCCCATTTGATTGCATTTGCCAAATCCCCTTGTATGCCTAGTTTTCCTTGTCTGGAAACTTTCCAAATTGTCAAAGCTCTCCTAATGCCTCTAGTTACAATTCATAATTGACTTGCAAACCTAAAGCCTCTAGTTAGTAATCTTTAATGAACTTGATTGTTTGCCTCTCTCTGCCTGGGAGAGAGGGGGTTGGGTTGGGTTGCATGCATATGAAATTTACCAACGCCCTCGTACTTGGGGAGAAGTGGGGTCTTGTGGTTCTTGGTCACCAAAATATATATATATATATATATATATATGATAATTTAAAAGAAAAGATGGTTTTTCTAATGGGAAATTCGAGCATAACCATGTGTAGTTTGCAATGTGATAGTGTAACATGTGGCATGTGATTTGGCTCGATGGTCCCACCAGATACAAGAATGGATGGATATCCCATATTACCGAAAACCAACCCCATTAGTCACTACTGGCTGCTTAAGTGATGATGATTGTAAGCCATTAATAGATTCTTATTCCAACATTTCATAGCCTTAAACCTGAAGGCTGCAGCTGAGCAATTGGGATGTTGTTGGGCTTCCAGGATATTCACCTCTTCTCCTTGTATCATGTGGTGCCACTGAGACCTGTTACATCTTTGTGTTTACACAAGTGGTTATGCAAGCACTATTTATAATGTTAGTTTAAACAACTAAGCAATACACTAAATATGGTGTAATTGATTCTAAATGGTCTTGTTCACTTCTCATTGTTGCTGATCCAGATTGATGGGGTTGGTGTAGATGATGATGATTCACTTTAAAGTGTTTGAACTTGGAAATAACAGTAGGATAACCTTTTGAGGCTTGGACTCATACATTTGCTGCTTGTTTCTGTTAAGGTCTGAAGAATTAAAAAGTTTTATGGTCTGCTGTTTTATGATTAATGATATAACTGGATGTCTATTTCAGGAAGAGGTGGTTCTCAAGAGATGTTGGCTTGCTCGCTATTGGGGTTTAGCTGTTCGACACGGTAATATACTTCTTATGGCTTTTCTCCTTGAAGGATGGGGAAAAGTGGTCCCTTCTATTTTATTTTATCTATTTATTTATTATTATTATTTTTTTTTGGAGGGGGTGAGGGGTTGGGGTTGCTTTTTAATTATTTGTAGTTACTAGATACACTTAAACATGCGTATGATGTTGTGTGAATCTATGATTAGTCCAGGGCCTTCATTCCACTACTACATGTTAATATACTTGGTGTTTCTTAGTCATGGTCAGTGTTGTCAAAATCGTCCGAGTTGCCTTGTCGACTCGACTCGGATGCTCAATCGAGTCAACTCACTGGTCAACTCGAAAAGTGGCATCAATCGTCCATTTTTTTCTGAAATCGCAGATCGTGCGATTCCAAACTCTTCAATCGCACCATCGTGCGATGTCGAAGAAAAATGAAGAAAAGGGAAAATTAGCAAAAAGAGGGGGAAAAAAAAGAGGGAAATCAGGGGAATAGGAAAAGACGTTGGCATGGAAGATCGAAAGTATTTGATTGCCTATTAAAGTCTAAAAATGATTGATAAATACCTGGCCCTCTTAGTGTTTCTTTCAAGCAAACAAAAAAACCCTTTTCATCCATCGCTTCTCCTTCAAGCCGTGGTGTCTGCTCTCTCTGGAAGTCCTTCAAGCCTTCAATAGTTCGAGACTTCGGGTTCGAGGTATGCTTCTCTCTTTTCTTCTTTTCCTCTTCTCGGTTTCCTCTCTGGTTTTCGCATTCCTCTTCTTGGCTTCCTCTCTGGTTTCGCCATCCTCTGGTTTCGCTTTCTCCTCTCTGGTTTTGCTTTCGTCTTCTTCTCGGCTTCCTACTTCTCCCCTTTTCCTCTTCGTTTCGCTGGTTTTGGTTTTTCGAACTCAGATATCCGAGCTCCTTAACAGTCGAAGATATTTAGAATTTTAGATGTTACGTGAGAGGTCCTCTTACGAGGACAGAAGAAGTGGCTTTTTCATTTTTTTTTTGCATAGACAATCCTCACACGACTGAGTACAAGAGACAGTCGTGTGAGGATTACAGATTTTAATAAAATGTTTAAGACCATAGCATCTTATCAAAATAATTTTTTTTTTTATTATATTGACTATAAAAATAATTTTTAATTGAAAAATATTTATATATTTATTTAAATAAATAGAATTGATAGTGCTTAATTATTAATTGATTATAATATTATATTGACTATAAAAATAAGTTTTAATTGAAAAATATTTATATATTTATTTAAATAAATAGAACTGATAGTGCTTAATTATTAATTGATTATAATATTATATTGACTATAAAAATAAGTTTTAATTGAAAAATATTTATATATTTATTTAAATAAATAGAACTGATAGTGCTTAATTATTAATTGATTATAATATTATATTGACTATAAAAATAAGTTTTAATTGAAAAATATTTATAGATTTATTTAAATAAATAGTACTGATAGTGCTTAATTATTAATTGATTATAATATTATATTGACTATAAAAATATTTTATTGAATATAGTATTTTTTACTATATTATAAAAATATATTTTATTACAATTTTATGAATTATGATGATTTGAATGTTAGCAATTTTATGATATTCTTATTTTATGTCAATTTTATATTTAATTGTATTATACATAATAATTATAGCAACAAAAGTAAAAAATGTTAAAACTCTTACGAGTCTATGATTTTCGATTTACGATTAACGAGTCACACCCCTAGGTCGATTCACGATTCAAGTCGAGTTTGACAACATTGGTCATGGTTATAGACAAGGTGGAAAAAACCTCATTGACATTCAAATCAATTAATTTACTGGAACTAGAATCTTCCAATTTGATCCTATGGATTTATTGGTTTATTTTTGTAAATTAGTTTGAGACATCCAACTGACAGGGCTGTCGTAGGATATGTGAATATTCTAAAACCCGAAAGATTCAACCTATAAAACTAGGTATACTTAGGGGTTTGACCCATATGATCCTCTATTCAGAATTTTATTTTTGTAATAATTAAAGAAATTCCTTGGTGTGCTGAGTGTGGGCAAAGCTAGTGGAGTGTTGCTTGATGCTAAAGTGCAATTTTTATTAAAGGTATGTTTCTATAATACAAAAATTTAACCTAAAATGTTGTATGGACTAAATGTTCAAATGATGAAGAAAAGATCAAAAGATAAATTGATAGTGGCATAGATGTGCATGTTAAGATGGATATGTGGTGTAAGAGGAAAAGATGGAATTAGAAATGAGTACATTAGAGAAGGCTAAAAGTTTCTCCAATTGAAAAGATTAGAAAATGTTGGTTAAAATGGTTGGGCATATATGTAGAAGATGGGAAATAACTTTAGCATGGAGAGTTGAAGGATTACAAATAGACGGTACTAGGAGAAGAGGGAGGTTGTAAGACATCATATGAATCAAAGTAAGGTGACATAGAACTTGATTGTTGATAAATTTAGTGGAGAAATAGAACTCAAAAAAATTGATCCTAGATAGATGGGGCCAAGGTTTCGAAAATGATGGTGGCGATGATGAATCTGATTGGATTATATTAAACAGGTCTAACCACTCCTTGTTGGACATGGATTAGATATTTCCAGTGTTGAACCTGATCTAACTCGACAACCAACCCTAGTTTTATTTACAATAGAGTGAAGTAAACTCCTAAATAATTGCAGCTGCTTTGAAGAGATGGTTACAGCCTATGGCTTGCTAGTTAGCAAGTGCTCACTGTCACATCAGATCTTACATATTTCTCAATTCATTTATTTCATGGCACTAACCCCGTGTTATTCATGATGTCACATCAAGACATTCTAATTGCCCAATCATGGGCGTCATCAGTAGAATAAATCTCACCTATCATGGGTCTATCAACCATAGGAACACCGTCAACCATGGGGTCAATGTCACACATGGGATAAACCTCAACCATGTGACCTATACCCGAATATAAGTACATCCCTCGGGTCTAGCCAATCACAGGTCTATACCAACCATAGAAACACCGTCAACCATGGGGTCAATGTCACACATGGGATAAACCTCAACCATGGGACCTATACCCGAACATAAGTACATCCCTCCTCAGGGACAATACTCTAAATATGGGTCCAATATTCTATAGAATCAATGTCATTCGTGGGAATATCCATCCACGGTATACAATACTCATCCATGGTCACAAAGTCATCTATGGGAATAACCATCAATGGAAAAATAATATCTATCCATAGAACCGTTACGTCCACCATGAGACTAATATGCCTACCATGGGACCACTATATCTATCATAGGGTCAATATGGCCACCATATAATCAATATCAAGACTTGAATCCAATATGTCTACCATGGGAACAACATCCATGGGATTCATCATCCATCCCTGGAAACTCTTCATCAATGAGTATCATCTATCCATGGATAATAACCTCCATGAATATAATCACTCCATGGGTATAATCCATCCATGGGCATAACGCATACATTCGTAGAACCAATATGTTTATCATAGGACCAATAGGTCTACCATAAGACCAATACGCCTACTGGGACCGACATGCCCACCATAATACCAATACGTCTACTATTTTTTTTTTTGAAACATTGACGACTTAGATTTCATAGAATAAGAAAATATGAAAGTATTACAAAAGACCTGAGTATCGGAGAATTATACTCAAAAACAAAAAGAAATGAAACAAATAATAGAAAACAAGGGAAAGATACAAGATACACCCGAAATCACCCACACCACATACAAAGTGTGTCCAACCCCTTAGCTACCAAATCAGACCTGAGGGAAAAATTCCAAAGCCGGTGCTTGTAACTGAACACCAGCTTTTGCCAAGAAGTCAGCAATACAATTTGCTGATCTAGGTGTATGAGTGAACGTGATGCCACCCATACATCACAATCTCCAAATGTCCCTTGCCACACACACCAGCCTCCACGGGGGGAATTTCCTATTGCTAGTCCAAGAGATGGCATTACTTGAGTCACTTTCGATAATGAGGTTACCACTTCTAAAACTAGACCATACTTGAATTGCTCTCCTTATTGCCCTTAATTCAGCCTCATTTGATTCCATTGAACTAACTGATTTGGAAAAAGTTGCCAACATTCTGCCCCTATCATCATGGAGTACTCCACCAATTCCTGCCGGTCCAGGTTTGCCTCTAGCTGCGCCACCGCATTGAATTTAAAATAACCAAGCGGAGGTGCTATCCACTTTACAAATCGCTTGCCACTTCTACCAACCCTTTTCATACAACCATCCCACGACAAGTAAAAATCCTCAGGAATCAAACCCCGAAATTCCTTACACACAGATAACCAACCAATCACTTGCCACTTTGCCCCCTCATACACATCTCGGGGGCTCCCTCTCTTACCCTCAAAGACCCTCCCATTGCGCTCTTTCCAAATTGTCCAAAACACTGCAAACGAAACCATATTCCAAGCCACTCTTTATCTTCCCGTAAAAGGGACCCCCCAACCACGCCACCAAGAGCTCCTCCACCCCGTTAGCTAATGTCCATAAACAACCAACTAAGCCCAAAAACAGATACCACACAACCCCGGTGAAGTGATGGGAACAACATATCTAACATAAGACCAATACGTCTACTATGGGACCAACATGCCCACCATAATACCAATACGTCTACCATGGGACCAACATGTCTAACATAAGACCAATATGTCTACTATGGGACCAGTATGCCCACCATAATACCAATACGTCTACCATGGGACCAACATGTCTAACATAAGATCAATACGTCTACTATGGGACCAACATGTCCACCATAATACTAATATGTTTACCATGGGACCAACATGTCTAACATAAGACCAATACGTCTACTATGAGACCGACAGGTCTACCATAAGACCAACATCTGAGCATGAATCTAAACCACCATAGGAAACATCATCCATGGGTATACACATCTATCCCTGGTAACACTCTATATGTGAGTATAATCTATTCATGGGTATAAACCATCCATGAATATAATCCCTCCATGGGCATAATCCATCCATGGGCATAACTAAACCAGGGGCACATCATTCACCATGAGATCTTCTATCCGTGGGAACAACAATCGAATGAATCACTACGTGACTGTGGCAACAATATCAAATCATCATATCATATCATAAATATACCACGACACCTAGCAAGACTTAGGGCCCATGACTTAATAAGCGGGAGACCCACGACTGGCGTGATTAAGTCTACCTCGCCCTACATCCCTTCACCTCATTGGTGATTCAGTCAAGCTCTAAGGCAGTTGGACCGCGTCTAACGAAGATAGCACCATCTCCAAGGGGTAAAATAGTATTTAGTTATGCACATCAATGCATATCAAGTGTGCTAAATAGCCGTGAGAGCGCCCTCCAGCGCGTAGTATGTGAGGGACTTACTATTCGACGGCAACCCTACGGGACCAAGTCTCCGTAGCCGATCCCACCTTCCCGAAAATCTCTCTGGAACGGTCAATCAATCATCATAATCACGTGAGGGACATATCCATACCACGTCTCAATATTAAGTGACTAAGTCACATATACATCTCAATGCGACAGTCTCCATATGTTCATATCGAGGCTCCCATAGTCTCATGACTACTCTTGGCCTTACTCATGGAATCTATATACTTATTTCATCCTTTTAACCAGTGTTGTTAAAATCGTCCGAGTTGCGAGTCAACTCGGACGAGCTGACTCGGCTCGGATGGTCTAGCGAGTCAACTCGCAGGTTCAATCGAAAAAACCCATTAATCGGCCAAGTTTTGCTAAAATCGAAGATCGTGCAATTCCAAAATCGTCAATCGCACCATTGTGCGATAAAGAGGGGAAAAAAAGAAGGAAAAATCAGTTTAAAAAAAAAAGGAAGAGACAAAGAAGACGCACTGCACCTTTGCTATAAAACCCATCCTTTTGCTTCCTCTTCCTCTTCCTCTTTTCTTCTTCTTCTTTGTCGCCCATCTCCGTCGTCCCTCAAAACTTCTCTGTTTTTCGAAAACTTGTTCTCTGTTCTTTCGTTTTCAATGAAAGCAAATGAAATGCCTTTCCTTTCTTTCGTTAGTTCGCTTTTAACAATACATGTGTAAGCAAAAATGACACGTGGACAGTAATGTGAAAGTAAAGTTACTACAAGCTGTTAGATTTTTTTTACCCGTTCACATATTATATAATTTGTTAACATTCCCACAGTTGCTAGCTCATCCCCATTGTAGCACAAGTTAACTCCCCTTGGGTTCTAAGATACTTGACCTTAACTCACCCATATCATTTAGTCTAATACTTTACCAAGTTCCTCTTCAAATCATGGAAATTCATTCTACACATGGTTAGGTCGATCCACCACAATCATTATCAACATAGGTACTCACTAGTGATGTACACATCATCACATAATCCAAGCATGGCATTAAAACACATTCATCATGCTTATTATATGAGTTAGCCATCTAAGAATTCCAATCACAATCGTACGAATTCATTTGATACATACATTACTCATAACCATACACAAGTATGAGAAGTTATCAACGCCTTACCTTACATTACACATCTTGGGCAATCTTGATTTATCATACATTATATCATACTTTAACACATCACAAATCTACGAATTCTCAATTAGTAAACATCTAATCATAGGGAACTTGGAAAACTCTCTCTCTCTCTCTTTATATATATATATATATATAAAGTATATTCACATCAATCACACATAGGCACATAAGGAGGTCAAACCATAACCTTACACAACTATGCATTGGAATGTGCACAAAGCAACATTCACTCAAAAATATTATCACACACCTTGTGAGCATGAAATTTTACAAATATTCCCAATGCTCTAAGCATTCTCCAATTTTACCCAATGTTATCAAACTCGAATCGTATCGAAATTGTTCTAGGGGTGTGATCGTAAATTGAAAATCGTAAAATCATACGATTCATACATTCTCTTATTCCCATAACCATTTTGTTGACCTGTGCCATTACAAAATAAGTAATAAATAAATGCCCAAATATAAAAGAGAAGATGAGAAGAGATGGTGTGATTGAACTTGAGATTTTTACGAGTTCAACGTTCTTGCCTACGTCCTCGCCTCAAGTACACCACTTGGGGATTGAATGCACTAAACTTCTCCTTCAAGGGTGGAGAAGAAACTTATTGCAATGCTTGTAGAGAACACTCTCTGATTTGAAGATGAAGACAACTTTTTCCTTCACAAGGGTTATACCAACCCTTTACAAATTTGATCTCTCAAAGAAATGTAGAAGAATATAATGTAAAGCTTATGAATAACTCTCAAATGTTTAGAAATTAAACTTACTAAGAGTTAGTCAAAGATTTGAACAAGAATGGCTCAAGGTAAGATTGCAAGAAGATGAATTTTTGCGCTAGAGTATGCTTAGGATTTGATCTCAATTGATTCCAAGTAAGTCAAGTAGTTTAATGCCCATTAATGCTTGGGTTTATATTTTGTTCATGTTTAAGACTGTTGCCAAGCATTAAATGAGAGAAAGGGCCGTTGGGGAGAGCATTTAATGATTCAAAAATATGACCGTTCGCGATTCAATCGATTGAAAATGAAGATCCAGTCGATTGAAAACTTCCTGGACTCCACACAGTCTATCAGCGAAGAAGGAATACGTTCATTACATCCAATTGACTTAGAGGCCAATTAAAGTGTACAACAAGAACTATTAGAATATGCACAAAAGTGAGTTTTGCAACCGAGGCAAATGTCTCCAACTAATCCACCCCATAGGTTTGAGTAAAACCTTTTTCCACAAGCCGTGCTCGAGTGTAAATATCCATTTGCAGCAAGTTTCATATCCTCGGGCTAGGAGTAAGCCAAGACCGGGGATTGGTGGATTGTTGAGGAATGAAGAATGTGTTAGCTCCTTTTTTTTAAGAGTCAGTCGGGATAAATGATTCGAATGAGGCTGAATTATTGGGAATTAGGCGAGCCTTGATTCTATGGGTTACCAATGGTCAAGGGAAATTAATTGTTGAGGGGGACTTGGAAGCTGCTATTAAGTGGGCTGATGGGAGAAAGAGTCCTTGGAAATTTATCCAGGTTGTTTTGGAAATTTGGGCCTTGTGCTCATTGAGGGAGGTGTTTTTCCATTATGTTTTGCGGTTGACTAATTATGTAGCGAAGTTCTTTGCAAGTTTGGGGTCGACAGGGGAATTGATAGTATATTATTTGTAGATGGATGATATATTTTTGTGTTGTGTTTTTTTTTTCAGATGGTCAGTATAAGTCTCTTGTACATCTTGCCTTGTACCTTTTCTGTATTAATATATTTCTTTTTGAACTGCTCTACATATATACACTAATGGGCTATAGACAAAAGAGAGGTTTACCGATCAGAGCAAGCAAGATGAAACGGGAATGGTTCTAATCCTGCATGCATCTTGGCTAACTTGACTGGCTCACCACTGAGCTTACGGGAGGTAGAGCGGAGCAAAGAGAAGTACGGAAGAAGAGAGTGGCTATATTTCTACGGCATTCATTTGCACCAATGTTATCAAACCCGACCAACCCGCAGGTCAACTGTGACCCGGCTGAAACACGGGTCGGGTCATTTTAAGACCCTTTTGGATTAAAAACCCTCTACGACCCGCGGGTCAACCCAATTTTTCTAATAAACCTGTGACCCTTGACCCTTAAAAACCCCTGGTTTTCTTTAAATGGAAAAAATAAAGACAAAGGTTTTAGTTCTTTTGAGAATATGATTTTTAAATTATTAGTTTTTAGTATTTACAATTGGGTTTGTGAGAAAGAAATTATTTTTATGAAATATAACTTTCGTTAATAATTTAATATTAATATAATATTATATTAATAGCACAGGTTTGACCGGGTTTGACTATGGGTCAACCCGGTTGAACCTTATTTAACTCACCCTTTGTCCAAGACGAGTCGCTCCACGGCCGGATTTTGAAACATTGATTTGCACCATTGGTACGTTCGTTGACAAGCATAGTCTTTTCCTTGCATGTAGTGTCTTGGTCCTTGGAATCAAAGCAGCTTCTCCGGGTCGAATCTCTTGTTTGTATCAACCACTGCAAGCATCAAGTAGAAAGATAGAAGAGTTACCCATTGCAGTGGGATTTATTCGGAGTCATTTTTTTTTTGTTTGTCAGGATCATGAACAACTCAGAAGTGGACTGAGAAATCAATCAAATAATAAATGAAACTTGTAGTAGAAAGCTTTGGAGACAAAGGGCTCTAGGACTGGTAGGGAAAAAGAGGAATAGATGGAGTGCAATTTTAGCGAGTTAGAGTATTGGGAGGGTTAGCTAGTTAGAATTGATAATGACTTGTACAACAATGGACAAGTGCCTATAGTTGATAAGTGCTCATTGTTGTAAACTTGTGGTTATGAGTTCGAGTCCTAAAAAAATTGTGAGATCCACTTATGAGTACCTTACCCAATAGATGGATAAATGGCTTTGACAATAATGATTAGTAAAACAATATGATAAATTTAGTTATTTAGCTAAATTTGGATATTGTTAGGCCCTAATACCTTTTTTTGGGGCCAATTTGCTCAGAATAATGTCAAATTACGAGATTTCTTGAAGGAGGTGGTCAAAGAGTCAAAGGAGGTGGAGTTTACTAGTTGAAAGAGAAGAAAAAATCCCAATTCAAAGCAAGGTCGTGTGCACCCAAGCATGGCCAACTTCACCTACCTTTTTTTCATGTAATGTTAGGATTTCATGGATGCTGCATGTCTATCATCCAAACTAGGGAAAAGTTGTAAATAGTTTTGAAAATTTCTTTATAAGTAAAGGGGTTGGGGACGCCCATAGACATCCCAATTTAGAGTTTTGGCTTCGGTTAGCTCCAAGTTCAGGTGAGTTCTAATTTTCTTAGTCTTTTGATTTCTACTTAATTAAACTTGCATTTGATTATTGTGCAATTTAATTTTCTACTTTTCATTTGATTTTAATTTCATAGTGTGTGATCCTTTGGGAATTTTGATTTTCTCAAATTTGAGAAACTTCCTGTTGGTCGTATGAACTGAGAGAAATCAGAGGATTTTCCTTAAAATTCAGTGGTGAATTTTGGATTTGGGTTTCTCAATTTCCTTTGAGCCAAATTCGAATTTCTCCTTGATCTAATCGAAAAATTAGATCTGAACTCTAAACAAAAGACCCTTGGTCAAACTCCTCCAATTTCGACCTTAGGCCTTCATCAGATATAGTCCAAGGATTGAGTAGAATGGGCTAAATGTATAGAAGCTAGTGGAGTTTCAATGTGATAGGAGATTGTCATCGTGTTTAAAATAGCAATTCTTTGAGACAACAACTAGACCAGCATAAAAAAAGAAAAGACAGAAAAAGTAGATGACTTTTTTTAACAACTAGAAAAGTAGATAATTGACAGGTAATAGACATGCATATACCGCAGTGGATGAAGTAACGTTAAAAGATAGTATATTAAAAGAAACGTTGAGGTAGCTGTAGAAGATGACTAGATGAGGCAAGGCTGATTAAAGATGGTTTGGGCATGCCCATGAATGTTCAAAAGTAGCCCTAGCATGAATCATTGAGGTGGCAGGAATTAGGAGAAAGGGTGACCTTTTAAAACTTAGATCGATGGGAACATGTTACTGTGAGTGAGAGAACGCTTGGTTTTTTTATTAAGTGGAATGGATGGTGGAACTCAGAAACTTGACTCAAATGGATGGGAAAATAGCTGTTGGGTCACAGGTTTGGTAGGGATACAGAATGGGTTGAGCTTTGGTGGTACATTGGGATGAGTCAGTTAGCAGGTTTGGTTGAAAAGAGGGGTTCCAATTAAAAATTGCTTAAACAAATGTGCCCTGCAGCAAACACCCTCATCTAGTTACAATCCAATTAAATTAAATCCTAACTGATTACAATCTCTTATGGACTTGCATAGTTACCATTTAAAGATATGTCTTATAGATTTACAAGAGATGCTGCATATGATAGATTCTACAGAGATTACCTTGACCCTGGTTCCAACAATACACAGATTGAGGATCTTTTAGAAAAAGACATACAAATTGAGGTAGTCTTCAGTCTGCATCATGGTACTCTGGGGAAGTAGTATGTCTTGTTTGACACTTATTTAACACTGGAATATTCCATGTAGTACTTTTCCATGTCCTAGTATTGAATGATGGAGAAAGTACATGTTCTAAGTTTGAAAAGTTAGATTGCCAATGTAGGAACCAGTTGGGACCTGAACTGATCCTCTAGCCCGCCCAGAATTACAAAAAAAATACTGAAAAGGTAAACTAAACAAAATGATCTCAAAAATAAATAACCTGTTGGTTTGATCTACTTTACAGGTTTTGATAATTTAATATTACATCATAATAATGTGCTTGTCACTGGTTTAAACTATAATACAATATTGATGGTTGAATGCAATCAAACATAAATTAGAACAACTGGGTATCTTCTTAAAATTTCCTTGATGAGTCAAGGGGTTATTTGTGTTGAATATGAGTAGGTGGATTCATTCATACTTTTGCTATCTTATCCAGTTTATTTTTGACTTTTTTATATTGATTTCCTTGTAGGTATCTATGCAGAGATTGCACTCACAAAACATGAGCACTGGTCATCTTTCGCACCTCTTCCTCTTGAAGTTGTCATTTCTGCAGGGCAAAAAGCCAGGGAAGAATCATGGAACGAAGGTAGTTATCTTGCTTATTGTTCTTATTTATTAATATTTTCCGTTACCTTTGATAGTAGAGTCAAAATTCTACATCATCGTCATCTTTTTGAGTTCCATCATCATCATCATTGTCCTCATCATCGAAGCCTTACCCCACCTATCTGGGTCAGCTTTGTGAGTTCTACTTTACTCATCCTTGTTTAGGTCAATACAGTGAAAACTGTAGATTTAAGTTGTTTCTTTATTTGCAGTATATTTCAAGTTAATTCAAAGTCTTTCATATATACAATCGTGAGCAGGTAATGATGATCCAGAGAGGAGTAAACTTGTGCGGGATTTAAATGATCTCACAGGAGAAGGCAATATTGAGAGCATGCTTTCTGTTGAAAAGGGCCTTAGGGAACTAGCTTCTTTAAAGGTACTTGCAGAAAGCACACGCTTTGTGCATACACTGGTCAAAAATTTATAGTAAATAATTCTTTCTCTATTTCACAAACTTTTGCACACAGTTCTCTAATTTTAGATGCTAATATAAAAAATGTGGGCCAAACTCTTCAAACTCACCAAATTTACTTATAAATTCCTATTTCTATTCTTTGATCATTTTTACACGAATTTCTTTTATTTTTTATAATAGCATGATAAGTCAAAAAAAAAAGGCTGGACTAAATCTTTCCCATTCACCTCCCATCTTAAAATCTCTTTTCCTAGTGTTTTAGTTTTTTTCAAATGAATTTACTTATTTTTTATACTGATATTGATAAGGGCATGTCAAATATTTCAAATTCACCAAATTAAATCGTGGAAGTCTTTTTCTTATTTTTAAAGCATTTTTTGAAATTTTGTTACTAGAATGATGTAAAACCTAGAGGGGGAGTGAATAGGTCTGATCCAATTGTATTTCCCTTTTTAAAATAAATCAATTTAACAATATGTGCAGCGGAATAAACGTGTGTGCAAGTGATAAACAAATGAATCAAACCATCAAAGCAAACCACATTGCACAATCATATATAGTGGTTCGGTTCGCCTGAACCTACATCCACTATCAGACTTCCCAACTCTCGGGTTGTCCCAATATAATATGAATGTGCTTCACACCCAGATAGTACAACCTAATTTTTTATAAACGTGTGTGCAAGTGATAAACAAATGAATCAAACCATCAAAGCAAACCACATTACACAATCATATATAGTGGTTCGGTTCACCTAAACCTACATCCACTATCAGACTTCCCAACTCTCGGGTCGTCCCAATATACTATGAATGGACTTCACACCCAGATAGTACAACCTAATTTTTTATAGAGGTTCAACCCCCATGGTCTAATCCTCGACGCCTATTTTTTTTTTGGTGGTTCGAACACAATGTTCTAATCCACCTTAGAACTTTAATCAAAGAAAAAGACTAAGAGGAACACTTCCCTTGGGCCTTAACAATTCTTCAAAATGTGTGTTCTACTTCTAGATGTCTCCGTGCCTTCTCCCTTCAGATCTGGTCCATTCTTCAGTGAATTTTGGCACAGCAGAACATGGGTTCTAGGACAAGAGTATTTCTGGTTTTTTGGTCCTAGAGGAAGGTCCTCATCTTCTTCACAAAATAAGCATTGAATGCTTTTTTATTTTCCTTGTAAAAGACGATGAAGAAGAGAGAGAAGGGATAGGGAAGGTCTCTGGTCATTGTTGGGATTTTCCAATCTTCCGATCTGTATTTTGAATCCCGCCTGCCGTACATTTATAAGACTGTTTTGGAACAGTTAAGTCTCGAGGCCTCCAGATTTCCTTCGAGGCCTCGAGCCTGTATTTAGAAGTACAACTCACTAAATTTTCAAATTTCAAACCTGACTTCTAATGTTATTTAGTCAATGACCGGCTCACTAAATTGCCACATGTCCATAATTGCCAATCAAGATAATTAATTGCAAAGCCATGAGGTGGCAAATATATTTTCCATAATCTAGAGGGAGCCTCCTAAAGATTTTTCAGATATCTTTGGTCAAAGGCCAGCACAACGGTTTTGTCACATGTATAAAATTTCCTATCTTGAAAGACATTATCCCATAATATCAATTATGAGGTGGCAAACAAATCAACTTATGAAGAGCCTTTCCAAATACATGCAAGATTGCCACCTGCAATCTTTTGACTTTCTCAAAGGATTTGTTGACACCTATGAGATGGCAAATTCGATATATCAATTTCAAAGAATCTTCTAGGATCTTATCTCCACGAATATTCCAATCATGATGTGGCAAAGGATATTTAGTAATCACGAGGAGCCTTTCCCTCTTTCAGATTTTTCTTACCATATCTTGTGAGATTTTTGGTCAAAGGACAGAGAGACTTGAGATTTCACGCTAAAATCCAGCTGTCATAATTTTCACTTAGATATGAACAGTCTTTGAGGCCTCGACAAAATGCTTGAGGCCTCGAGGCTGAGACTGAACATTTTTCAAATTTCCAATTATTAACCATTGATTTCTAGGATGTTTAGGCTTGACCTAAGGTCCATGTAGTCCACTTACCTGTGTGCCAGTCACATGTTCGGTGTAGACTCTTCTATGCAAAGTAGATCTTCTGATATTTTCACATTCTTCCAAAGCAAGGTCCAACACACACGGTCATGCTTGGTCATGGAATTGACAATACATAGACTCGGTCAAACTGAGGCCCTAACATTTTTTGATAAGTTTTTCTCATTTTTCGCTTGCCAACATGGAAACACATTACCAATGGTCAAGATTTATTTGACAATCACCTTGAAATGTCTTTTTTATACATAGATACATATAAAATAAAGAAATTTCATTTATCTTCTATGTTTGAATCCTCTCTCCACAAAAATAGAAATTTTTTTTATATCAAGTTCTAAATATTTTGTTATCACTGGAGAAAAATTATGGATATTTTATGCATAATTTGTTTTTTATGCTTACTACTTTCAAGGTTGAGGATGCTGTTGTACTTGCAATGGCTCAACATCGGCGCCCAAATTTGGTTCGACAATCTGTTACTGGTTTGTTATTATTGGCTTATGGACATCTCCATGCTTATGCATTTTGTAACTGGAAAAAAATGCCTACTATTTTTCCGTTACGGTTTTAGAAATAGATTTCTCCGAAGATATGATGTCCGAGATTTCATTGCTTTGGTTTTATTTCTGATTTAATCATCTCAAGTTAATCTATATTCACAAAAGGTATATATCTCCTATACTTGGATCCTTCTCTTGTATTCTCTTCTCGTTTCAATGGAATTAAGTTATTAATGTTTCAAAAAAAAAAATCTATATTTACAAAATTGTGTTATTTTATCTAACTTGCCAAAGGTTTAATTAAATATAAACTAGACACACAAGAACACAAAATTTGAGATCTGGGACTGTTAAAGCTTGATAACAATTCCTGTAATATTGAATTTTCAATATGTTTGTGTACAGTAATTCAAAATCAAGCCTATGTTAATCATCCGAGCTGCTACTGTGCCAAACCATGTATGATTTTGAATGTTTGATAGATTGAGAATGAAGCTTGTTCACTGCCATGTTTGGAGCGGTGTGGAAAAACAGAAATTATGCTAGGTGGTTGAGTACTGACTTTGTGTTAAATGAGAACTTTTGATCAGTTTTGACACCAAAAAAGCAGATATACAATATTGTTGCTAGTGTTGTTTCCATAGTCTGTAATTACATTATAAATAACAGTAATTACATTATAAATAACAATTACTTTTAACAAAATTTTGAACTGCGAAAATATAGAATGGACACTCAAAAACACACTAAAATAGTTGAATTGCCTTTGAGGCCACCACATCTATCAAGAACCATGTTTTAATGCTTCTCTTAAATGAGCAATGTTATGTCCATGTTGGATGGATGTGCCTCCTTGTTGAATTCATCGTAAGATTCTTCATGGATTCTTCTGAGTAACATTCTTTATCAAGCTTGTTAAAATGTATATTACACCTTTTCTTTTTGGAATCTAAATAAAATGGTTTATCTTTTGATTCAAGTAAAATGTCTAAATTTTCTAATTTCTGTTATTTTTAGATTTTACTTTTATCAAATTTTATTAGTAATGTACCAGATTCATGGGCACTATGTTTTTGGAATCACTCAGACATATGAACCAGTGTGGATACCTTCTCATGTACTCCTTTAGCAAAGATAAATAATGAACCTTTTTATCTCGATTCAACATCTCCATCTTATGTGTGTGGCTTTGAAAGTGTAGACAACAACTACTTTATGACAATGAGCATGTCATGATATATCACTGATGTGCCTTCTTTTTTTTTTCATTGGACTCAGATCCAAAATCGCCTGGCGATCCAAGGTTTTTGGAGGCATTTGGTAAGTTTATGATTAATTTGCTTGATGCATTACATTTACGATTGGATATAGTATTGGACCTATGTTCTTTTCCGAGAGGCATTTGTGGCTGTGATTAGCAATTGAATAGGATTTTCATTGGCCTCGTGGTGTCTTCTTGGTACTCTGTTTATCTTGATTGCTTGTTTTCACATTTTAGGACTTAATTTGAGATTGGCATTTTGTTGCAGAGTTAAGTCAAGAGGAAGCAGAAGAAGTTCTCTTCAAGCAGGTATCTTCATGGCTTGCAAAGTCGTTTACCTTTTCGTTATTATTTTGTTTATTTTTTATAGCTAATTGATGCATTCCTATGAACTTTCACTTTGTTTAACAATCGTGAAATATTAACTGTTAGAATGAAATTAAGGAGAGAAGAAAGAAAGTAATGGAAGAAAAGAGAATAGAAAAGGGAGATAATTCTTTGTGTATTGTATTTCTCGTCCTTACTAGAGAAGAGAATACATGTATATATAGAATATAGATAGCCAATCAAGACGATGAAAAATAAAAGATCGATTACAATCAATGATATCTAAAAGGCAACCATACATGTAAAATGTGAAATTACACCTATCTACAACACGCCCCCTCAAGTTGGTGTGGAGATATCAATTAAGCCCAACTTAAGATATTATCAACCTGTGATTGTGAGATGACCTTGGTGAGGATATCAACAAGTTGAGCTTGATGCAATCTCGGTAGCGGCCTAATTATCACAGATCATCAATAATGGTTCATATCATAGATCATCAATAATGGTTCAGAGGAGGCAAAACCCATCTCAACTAGAAATTGTTGGAACCATAGTAATTACTAGGCAGTATTAGCCATGGAACGATATTCAATCTTTGCTTTAGAACCCTAGAGATGTTTTTGAGAGGGCAAAGTGGCAGTTGATTGGTTGGTTGTCTGTTTGTAAAGAATTTCAGGGCTTAGATCCAGAGAACTTTTACCTGTCTTGGGAAGGCTGTATGTTAGGGGCTGGTAGAGATAACAAGTGTTCGGTTAAGTGGGTAGCACCTCCTCTAGGCTCATACAAATTCAATGTTGATGGAGCAGCAAGGGGAAAACCAGGGCCGGCAGGTATTGGTGGTGTCCTTCATGATGATGGGAAGAATGCTGGTAGCCTTTTCTGAACCAATAGGGTCAATGGAATCAAATGAGGCTGAACTGAGAGCAATTAGGAGAGCACTTCAGGTTTAGTCTGGGTTTAGTGGTGGTACTCTCATTATCGAAGGTGACTCAACTAATAGGGGTAGTAATAGGAAATTCTCCCCGTGGAGGCTGGTAGGTATTGCTAGGGACATCTGGAGATTATGCAATAGAGGTAACATCACTTTCACTCATTCGCCTCGTTCAGCAAACTGTGTTGCAGACTTCTTGGCGAAAGCCAGTGTTTAGATCCAAATACCTGCATTGGTTTTTTTCCCGCCAGCGGAGTTAGAGGTTTCGGACCTTGGAGTTTTCAGTTTGGGGTGGACCTTTGATGTATCTTTGATTTTCTTTTTATGGCTTTCTTCTTATTTTGTTCTTATTCTTCTCGCTAAGTATATATCTCCTATATTCAATTTCTTCTTTGTACTCCCTTCTTGTTTTAATGAAATTTAATCGTTGATGCTTCAAAAAAAAATCTCTGCTTTAGAACGGGCAACATCAGTCTGTTTCTTACTACACCAAGAGACCAGATGAAATCCCAAGAAAACACAATATCATATTGTCAAGCGAAGGACATCAAGACAGTTAGCCCAATCAAAGAAAGATCAGATGAAGAAAGAAAGAAAGATCGGTTACAATCATTTACAATCAATGATATCTAAAATTCAACTACACATGTAAAATGTGAAATTATACCCCCTATCTACAACATTAACACACTGTAATTCTTCCTAGTTTCAAATCCAATGCCCATGCTATGCATATGTTATGATGTGCGGCTCCTCTCAATGATGCTGACTACATCGCTGACTACATTAGTAGTCTTTTTGTTGTTTTCAGAGTGGATATATAGAAATCTAAAGCTGCATGAATTGCTCTGTGTTCATTGTTGTAAGAGAATCTCTTGCAGAGACTCTTTTGTCCCTTTGGGATTTCTCTTCTTTAACAGGCCAGAACTTTATCTGAGCAGCTGGAATCACCTAAGTCAATCAATAATTACCTTTTTACTGAAAAAATTGTAACATGACTCAAAACCACAACCATTGTGGTCGGTACAATGAGCACCTAGTAACTGCATGAAAGGATCTTGTCAAGTTAATAAACAATTGCTGTCGGAGACTTGTAGATGCAAATTCCATTGAAATTCTTTTTGGAAATAATTGCAATTTAGAAGCACGGTTTTTGTGCTTGATGGGCCATTTCTGTTGACAAGATTTCCTTCTTTGTTTACCTTTCAAAAAAAAAAAAAGATTTCCTTTTCTGTTTAAAACTAAATGATATTCTATTTTTTTTCAATGGATCTGCATAGTTTCAAGGTTTTGAGTTTACAACTTGCTCATCATATTCACTTCATTGCAGGCATGGCTCACATATTTTTGGAGAAGAGCGAAAGCCCACAAAGTAGAAGAAGATATTGCAGATGAGAGACTTCAGTTTTGGATCAGCCGAAGTGGCCAGTCACCAACTTCACATGATGCCATTGATGGTAATTGATACCTACTTTCCTATAACCAGTCAGAGATTTCATTTTCAAATGAGAATTTTACATGCCAAATCCTGTAACATGTGTTACACTGGTTCTCTTTCATTTTTTTGAAAACGGACACATAGTTATATCATTAATAAAAGTCAATTACAAGATCTAGGAGAAAGTGTACAAGAGGTGTATACAACCTGACCCACAAAAGAAGGAACATAAATAGGAAAACAGAAAAGTTACAATGATTGCCCCAACCTAGCAACCCTGAAGGAAAGTAAGAGGAGGAACTCAATCCACACTCATATGAGTTCCTCCTCGAGACTGGAGTAGGAACAGAAAACAAAGCTAACAATGATAAAATACAATGACTCCCACCACCCTAATAATCCAAAACCCAAGTGGACATGGGGCGTGGAAAGATGCATACCCCTCACACCCGTACATCATCCTGAGAACACTGAATAGGGAACACCTCCACTGCTGGATGGGTCTTTTGTACCCTGATCTTCCCTAGGAAGTCAGCAATACTGTTTACTGACTGGGCGACATGCATGAACCTGATGAGTCCATTTCTACACGATCTCTTAATGAACCTTCCCTTCTCCGCTTCCTAATTTGACGATGGATTTGATCACTGATGATCCCTATGTGGCTTCCCTATTCCCTAGTTTCCACCCCCCGTCATCCTCTAGTCCATATCTTTCTCCAAAGCGATACGGAATCTTTCTCCAAAGCGAACATCCACACCCATTTGCACAACAATGCATGATTTCTTTCTCTCATGTTGTAAAGCCCTAGTCCTCCTTCCTTCTTCAAGTTGATGACTTCATCCCATTTGACATAGTGAATGCGCTTCTTTCTCCCTTTCCTTCCCAGAGAAAGATCCTTGGTAGTTTTTCCAACGGTCTTAGCCACTCCTTTTAGAGTAAGGTAAGTTACCTTTTAGAGAATGGAGTTCATATCGGGGAAGAATTAATGGGTTTTGACAATTAGGAGAAATTTGATAGATCATGAAATCACACAAATAGGGCTCCTTCTAATGTTATTAAGAATGCCATCCATTGTGTAGGAGATGATAAAATGGGATTGGGTGATGGATCAGTCTTTTCCTTTTTATAAATTGTGTTGGGCTTCTGTTTCCTTTTTAAAGCCGTGTGGACTGGAAAACTGCAGCTCCACCACGACTTAAGGCTTTTGGTTGGACATCCTCTTCAAACAAGGTCCTAACTTTATATAACCTTAAGAAAGTTTGTTGTGCCCAGAATTTTTCTTTGTTGGATCCTCCCATCAAATTTAGCCCTCCTTATGTGTTTCGCATTCCCAGAATCATATTTGGGCTCTTTCGAGTCCCCACAGATGGATGGGATCACAACTAATGTCATTAGAACCGGACCATCTACCAAACCGTCTCCGAGGAATGTTGGGATTAATAAGGTTCAACCGTGGTCAAACTCAGTCAAAACCGTGTCCATCAATATAAATTATAAATAATATCAAATATTTATAAAAAAA
Source organism: Chimonanthus salicifolius (assembly GCA_013350335.1). Classification (NCBI taxonomy): domain Eukaryota; kingdom Viridiplantae; phylum Streptophyta; class Magnoliopsida; order Laurales; family Calycanthaceae; genus Chimonanthus; species Chimonanthus salicifolius. The sequence continues at coordinate 28,595,998 of CM023537.1, forward strand.
TATATTTCATAAAAAATATTCCTGTTCTCACAAAACAATTATAAATATAAAATTCTAATAATCCAACATCCATTTTCCAATATCATTGTTTATTCCAACGAAAGAGTTTCATAATATATGATCTCACAATCTAATCCAACAGTCCAACATTTATTCTCGAATAATACCATGAAAATAGAAAGTTTCATAATCTGAAATACCATCTAACAACCAATTACTAATTAATATCAAAAAGACAAAAAACAATTCAATAACTCAATGTTAGTTAATATCTAAAAAAAATATTTAACTTCCAAAGTCATCATGATCTCCAAAAGATCTAACATCTTCATATTAATTTTGATTATGTAAAAAAACCAAGTTTTTTGTTTCATCTCCATCATTCCTCTCCATCAAATTCATTGAAATTGAAGAAAATACATGTATGAGAATATGCAACTCTATATTACATAATCTAAATTCAGGTAATATTATATCAACCATGATTATAATTTAAATAGCCATACCTAAGTCACTTTCCTCAAGTTGAGTCATAACACTTGTAGGTTGTTCCATTCTCTCCCAAGCTTGTAGTTCCTCCTCTTTTAATACAGGTGACTCTGACTCAACTATCCAATCTTCTAGTCCGTCAATATCTTCTAAAGATATTGGATCAAAACATATCTTTTTTTTTTTTTTTTTGAACTTCTATCAAAATAAAATATTACACTAATATCATTTGAAGCTTTGATACATTCATCAAAGAATAAAGATGAACATAAAATAATTTTAAACACTTCTTAGTTCTTACCTTTCTAACAAGTGCAAGTTGTAATGAATGTACACCAAATCATTCAACCTTTGATGCTCTAATCGATTCCTTCTTCTTCCTTTTTGTATGTATACGTCCAATTGTGCTTACATCTAGAAGAAGTACAAATCTAACATAAAATACGAATTGCCATCTTTTGCAAATTTGGAGTTGAACCTCCATAATTCCTCCACCAAATAGCTGTAAAAGACAAAGAAGCACATGAATATGAAAATACATGAAGATTCTACTTAATTAAAACAAATGAATAATTAAATGTAAAAAAAAATATACTTGGAATCATTTTTTTGCAATCTTTAATGGCAAAATTACGCCCAAAGTCTCCTGATGCTTCTCTGTAAATATTAGGCTCATTGCTAATCCGATTGTTGCATTGCAATGTCATTATAGTATAATGTCTCAATGCAATCAAGAACTCCACTAAAAGCCCGATCAGCATTGATATTATTATAAAACCACGATGGATTAAGCCAATGCCCAACAGCATGAAGTGGACGATACAGTTGATGATTCCAACGAGTATCTATAAGTTTCAAATAAGGAATAACTTCGGTCAACATTCTTGATGATGACGATGTCGATGTTGAACATGAATTATTTCTCATTCTCTTATTGAGTGTCTATCTGATGGCTTCTTTTGCTTTATGCATAGCCTGATAGATATAGCCTATTGCAGCCTTATCATCACTATCAACCATGCGTAGAACTTTTAAAAGAGGTTCAAATGCATCCACTACAACCTCCCATTCAAACCAAAAGGAAGAGCTCAACATCAACTCAGTCATGTCTTTGCCTCTTTGTTCTTCTATAACCCATTTACTATCTATCCATTCTTTACTAACAACCATTGCTTGCAATCCGCCTTTATTTTTGAAAATACTTTGTAATGCTAGAAAATGAGTTGCAAAGCGTGTGATTGTTGGATGGATAATCTCATTTCCATCAGTATACTTCCTCATTAATGTTAATACAAAACCATCATTGTATATAAATGTAGGGAGAGACCTTGCTCGTTAAATAATATTTTTCACCCTTTCCATTTTTGAAATATCTTCAAGCATCAAATCAATGAAATGGGCAGCACATGGGGTCCAATATATAGTTTTAAAATGAGTGGTTATCAACTTACACGCACTTGAATAATTGGTTGCATTATCTGTCACAATTTGAACCACATTTTCTAGACCAATTTCTGCAACAACTCCTTTAAAAAGCTGAAACAACATCATCTCTCTCGTTTTTGAATAGGCACTTGCATCAACAGATTTTTAGAAAATAGTTCCCTTTGTCGAATACATGAGAAAATTGATAAATGTCCTACCTCGTGCATCTGTCCATCCCTCAGCCATAAGTGTGCATCCATTCTTTCCATACACTTTTGAAAGATTCTAAAGCACTTTGGATTTCGACAACATTTTTTTTGTAAATAATATCCACGGAGATCATGAAAAGAAGGAACTTTATATCCAGGACCTATACTTGCTATAGCATCACACATTTTTTGGAAATAGGAAGAATTAACGGCATTGAATGGCATACATGCATCATAAAAAAAACCAAGAAACAGCTGTATCTACAGCCTCAATGGCATTTTTGCTTGCCATTGCACTTCTAATGATGGGTTGAGCTCCTTTTGTGGTTCGAGGAGGAAAGAAACTTTTTATACCCTTTCGCCCACCCTCATTTATGGTTATCCCTTTATTCTTATCACCATAACCTCTAGCAACTTCTTGGATTTCATCTTCTTCTTCCTTCGATTGTTGACTCCTTTCACCATGCGAACAAGTCTTTTGCTTTTTACTGTTCCTTTCAAAAGCAGGACTTTCTATATTTTGTATTATTAAGAAATTAACATGTGCCGGAACTTTTTTAGATATTTCAACTCCTTTGCCTTTAACTTGT